>NC_061161.1:46088070-46095570 GCF_022113875.1 Hydra vulgaris | reverse complement strand
ACAAGATTTTTTTGGCTTTAATAAGAAGATGAAGTTTAATTGACTCACATTTCAGACAGACACTGAAAAGAAATTGCCCTTTTTAATTAAAACATTTCAAAAAGTGTTCATTCAATAAAAAATAAAGAAGGCTCTTAAGTTTATGTAAGTTAAAAATATAATAAATTAATTTAGGAGTATAAAAAAAAAGAATGACAGTAAAATATTTTGGTATATTTAGATAAAACTTATTTTTAACACAAAATAAATAATTCATTTATTGACTGCATTTGGCAATTGTGGTAGCGGTGTAGTGGTAGAGCGCTCGCTTCATAAACGAGTGGTTTTGAGTTCGATCCCCACCACGTCCCTGGTAGTACCGCGCTCAACTCGTTTCTCCGAGCAGCGGCCTTGTTCGTCAAGGTTCGTGTTTCGGAGTTAAAGAGTTGAGAGAGGGTTATAGCCACGAATAAGTAGCCTCCTCGTCTATAGTGGCCTTCTCGGCCTTGAGGAGGTGAATTAAAATAAAAAAAAAAAAAAAAAATTGTAAAATATTTTGGCAAAAATCTTTTTGGTTATTAAAATTTATTTCTGACATTTTAAAAAAATTAGAAATATACAGTATATAAAAATTAAATATGGGTGACTGAATTATTAAGAAGGAATTTACTTAAAGGTAGCAACCTTCTTTTTATTTAATACTTTTTTTCATTCCAACATGATTAAATATATAGTTGTTAGTATATTGTTTCTTTGCTTATATATATAATTATTGTTTTTTTAGCGGAAAAGGTTTATGTTGACATAGAGTATGATAAGAAATTCTACATAACAATCATTGCAACAATAGTTGGAGCTATTTTTGTTGGCATATTTGTTGCACATGCTTGTGTAACATATTTTACTTCGAAAAGAGCAAAGAAACAAAGTAATAAATAACATTTATTTTAGCATTATATATTTAATATAACTTGAACATTTTTTAAATTAAAAAAAAATTATAGATATCAATAATAAAAAGATAAAATAGATAAAACTATTTAAAAAATATATTTATAAATAATATTTTATTATTTATTAAGAATGTGTGTGTGTGTGTGTGTGTGTGTGTGTGTGTGTGTGTGTGTGTGTGTGTGTGTGTGTGTGTGTGTGTGTGTGTGTGTGTATATATATATATATATATATATATATATGTATATATATATATATATATATATATATATACATATATATATATACATATATATATACATATATATATATATATATATATATATATATATATATATATATATATATATATATATATATATATATATATATATATATATATATATATATATATATATATATATATATACATATATATATGTATATATAGATTTCTTTGAATTCATTCAAAAATGTTATGCGATAAGTTAATAATTTCTTTTTTGACAAATTTATAAAACGTTCTTTGAGGTTTAGTATGAAAATAACGGTTAGTTGAATGTTTTGTACATGCACGTGCAATACCTAGAAGTTTTACTATTGGAGTCAGAGTCGTGATGTTGTTAAGCGACTCCGACTCTGCTAAAAATGTTGCGACTCCGCAACTCCGACTCCACAGCCCTGATATATATATATATATATATATATATATAATATATATATATACATGTATATATATATATTATTATGTTGGTGTATTCTACAAATAGATACAAGTATATATATATATATTATTATGTTTGTGTATTCTACAAATAGATGGCTCGATGTTCTTAAAGAACAGACCAATAATAAGTTAAATTTATATACATACATTTATACATAAACAGTGGTAACAATAAAGTTTGAACAAATACAAATTTGTTCAAATGAATATTTTTTGTGTACAATTTAAAAAAAAAAACTTTAAGAGAGAAATTATTTTTTTTTATTTTTTTCATTTATTAGCAAAATTTCCAGTTAATTAAAATATAATAAAATAAAACACAAGAAAAAAAAGTGACAATTTAATTTAGACAAATCCAGGTTAAATAGTAAAAAATATTCATTTCCATTACTTAAAATAGTCATCCTTGGCTTTAAAACACATTTTTAAACACCTGGGCATTGACTCTATCAATTTCAGTTCCAAGTGCTTTTAAGAATCTTCTTTAAGTTTTGCTTGTAATTTTAGCATCATTATAATATATTTTAAGGTCCATCAAAGGCCAAATGATTTCAATGGGAATTAAATCAGTTGAATGGTACACCGTGGATTGGGTACACCATGAATTGTAAATATTTTTTGATACTATTGACTGCATGGCAAGGTTCACCATTTTGTTGGTTTTAAAAGTTGTGAGATCTTTGCGAGAGTTTTGATATTGATGGTTTCAAGCACATTTTCAGGTTGTCTTTGTACAAAAACGGTATCATAGAGCATTTGAATATCTTTATGGACAAATCACCTAGATAGGAAGTACGTTCCCAAATGTTACTGAGCCACTACCGGCTACCAGTATAAGCTGTACACAAAAGCAAGTGTCATACTTCTTGCTTTTTAACCTTTTCATGTGCACTCTTGATTTACAATTAAAATTTTGACAATTACTTTCATCGCTGAAAATAACTCAGCTCCAAACTTCGACAGACCAGTTTAGTCTCTCTCAACAATATTTTTTCCTTGCAATGTGATCTGAGACTCCTACAATTAAATTTTTCAATTTCTTCAGTTTCTCTGCTTACACTATAGCCATTTTTCATAGATTTATCATGTTTCTTTTTAATAAACAACTATTTACACTTGAATTTATCATGTTTCTTTTTAATAAACAACTATTTACACTTGAGGTCGCAGGCTCAAGTTACGCAAACTAAAGTGTAAGCTTGATGTTCATAAATATTCTTTCTCCCTCAAGGTTGTTAATTTAATATATTTATATATTAAATATATCTATATAGATGCATATATTTATATAGTAAATATATAATTATTTTTAAATAAATCTTTAAATGATTGTTTACAATAAACATGTAATCTTAAATAAAGTTTATTAAAAGTTTGATTTATACCCATGAGATAAAGTTTTTGTGGTTATAAATTTTTTTATGAAACTATTTACTAAACTAATTAAAGTTAACAGAATTTTAAAGATTAAATTAAAAAATTACATTAGTAAGTACTTAATCTATGTTGTTGTCAAAATAAACATAAACTAATACATAAAAATTTAAAATAACAACTATGGCTCTCATCTGTCAATCTTTATCTTGCTCTATAAATTTCATCTTTTCTCTTCCGGTAACTTCCAACTCTATTAGTGGTTGCTTGCAGCCTAAATACCCAGCCATGGAAGTGAAGATGTTAAAAAAAAGAAGAGCAATAGCCCATTGCTTCATTGCTTTCATCTAATGCGCAATAGATTTTTTTTTCTATAACAATTATCAAGTCAGCAACGAGTAGAAACAGAAGGAGTTGAAACCCATCGTCTGATTGAAATGACTGTCACAGAATAATGTTACCGGATTCCCAATAAGATTTTAAAAGTTAATAAAATAATAAAAAGACTTATTATGCTATAAATATCAGAGCAATCTCCAGATTTTTAAAAATTTAAACCACGGCATTTTCCACCAGAAAACTATATTCAGTTGAGCATCTGATAATTAGTTTAGAAAGTATTGAAGAGAAAGTTATCTGATAACAAGCTGTAAAAAAGTGAGAAATAACTTTAACAACAGAAACTGAAGTGATTTGGATTGACTAACAATGGTTAAACCTATTTTTCTGAAATGATAGGTAGAGTCATTAGATTCAAAAGATGAGTTAGCCTCACAAATTAGCTTCACAATGACTGAGTAGGTCTGGTGAATTTTTCAAGATTTGACAGGTAAAAAGTTATTTCAAAAGTCATAAACCTCTGTAAATTAAAACAGTGGTAACAATTTCTTTTTTTTAAGTTCCATCAAGAATTAGATCAAACTTTATCAACAAATTTCAAATTTCATCAAAAAAAAATTTTTCGTTTTAGATTTATGACCATATAAAGTTTAAAATTCTGCTTATTTACCCCCTGAAATAACTTTAAATGGTCGTAACTTTTAAGCAAGATTTTTTTTAAATGTAATTTTTAACATCTTTCAATGAATTTTGATCTAGTTCAATATAACACAAAAAATTTAGAAAAATTCCTACAAATTCAAAGCTGCTTTAAAAGTGTTTGTAGTTTCAAGCAACAACTGTGTTTTTTAGCCCTTTAAAACTGTGTTTTTTAGCCCAGTTTGGAATGTGCTCTCCAACTTTTCCCATTTGCCTAAACTGATTGAAATCCTGGTAAATGGATTTGAGAGCTTCTTCAGTCCAGTAGCCTAAACCTGTAGAATATAAAATGTACAAAATAAATTCTATTCTATTTAATGAATAACCCTTGTAGTTTATGCAAGTTTTAACATACATAAACTGTTGTTATATTTTAATAATAAGTATTTAGTTACTGTTATTATAATTAATTAATATTATTATAATCTTTTATCAAACTTAAAATTTATTTATCATACCGAAAGCTCCACCTTTTATGTCAATAAATTAGATAATATGTTGCTTAACTGGCTACCTTCAAAAAAATCATAGCCCCTAGATTTCTATAGCTTGTAGAGAACTGCTTTATATCTTTTTCATAAGTAGAGCCTAATAATTTTCCAAAACAGCAATGGACTATTTTCTCGAAATCTCTAAGTAACTTAATGTATTTGGCAGCAGGATCTCTAAAACTGGACTACTAAAAAAACAGCTCAAAGCTCTCTATGTTTTTTAGCAACTTATTGCAAGAATTTCAATAAGTAATTTTAATATTGATCTAATTTTCTAAAATGACCAGGTTTTCAAAACATTAAAAAAATTTTTTTTCTTAATAAGATAAAAAAGTAACAATGACAAAAATTTTAAAATAAAATTTAAAATTGTTTTTTGATGCAGAATTCAATAAATGTACTTAAAACGCCGAAATATGAAGGGAACATGCTTAAAAATTAATAAAACAACAAGTTTGTATAACCCAATTTTAAGGCTTAATATCTCAAAATACTCTCATTTAAATTTTTTTTGCTTTTAATATTTTTAATGACTTATAATCTTGTATCACAAAAATTTTAACTGAAAAGGTAACAGAAACATAACTCTATTTTCAAAGATATATCACTTTTTCAAAAAATTACTAAAAAATGTTTGTTATATAAATATTCAATAAAAATAAGAAGCCAACACAGTAAATGGGTGTAGTTAACATCTGTCTAAGCTGAGTATTTTAATTAAAACAATACCTCTAGCCTTTACTTAACCAAGAGTCCCAAGGCAGCATGACTTTTTTGCATGATTCAGGTGTTTGCTACTTTAAAAGTTAGGAAAGAAGAGTTCTGAGTAAAATGTGTGTAAATTGTTTAAGTTTGGAAATCAATTATTTTTTTTTTTTTTATAAATATTGAATCTTTTTTTATGCAGCAGGACTCCACAAAGTAGGAACAGAAACACATTATAGCAAGTAACTAATTGGGTAAGATCTGACGAATTGTAGAAGTTTGGGCTGTATTTGATTTATTTAAGGCGTTTAAGTAGATTACTGATTAGTAGATATAGTACTGATTTTATATTGTTGTGCACTTTTGTCCATTGTTCATCCCTATTAAGATTCTCAGTGAGCATGATTTAAAGGTGTTGACTATTTCAAGCTCAGTATTGAATATGAGATAGCTTAGATATATAAGGTATAGCTTGAATTTTGGTGCAACTGGGATTAATTTTAATAATTTCACATTTAAAGCTATTAAATGTCATTCCATTGACCACAGACCATAGCGCTTGTTTCTTAGCAATACACTATGAAAATGATCATTTAATTTGTTTGTTAAAGTCTTAGAGATAGAGGTGGTGATTTGTTCTTTATGGGCTAGCCTGATTTCTTGCCAAAAAAAGAATTCCAGAAGAGAATCACCTGTTATAGATTCGCTTTCTTAGAGGTCAGCAGATATCTTGACCAGAGAGTATAGAATAACAAAAATTGTTGCAAGCAACTTTTATTTTATACGGTGAGTCAACTAAAGTTTTAAAATGAATACATCATACTAGTGCAACACTGTCAGCAATACTCCCTGACTCATCAGCAATCTTGGGGGGAATAGTAAATTTATAAAGTAAATTTATAGGTATTTAGAGGAGCTGACTAACTACAACAATCTGAATTATCAAGGTGATCTGGATTATCGAAGCTAGGAAGAGTATTAATCTTGAGGAGCATTTCTTAAAATAATATCAAGAAGCTGTTTTTTAGTGTGCACTAAGGTGAATGAGTTGGTGAGGTAAACAAATATAGTTGCTAGGGAGCCATTTAGCTTCTCTGGAAGAATTATTAGTTGTTTGTTGCAGATTGTGCAAGTTATGGTTGGCTCAATAAGTTGGCAATATACACACACGTATATATATGTGTGTGTGTGTATATGTGTGTGTGTCTATATATATATATATATATATATATATATATATATATATATATATATATATATATATATATATATATATATATATATATATATATATATATATATATATATATATATATTTATATAGTATATATCAACCCTCGGAATTAGGGTTTGTTTAACTGGTTTAACCTAACTGCTGACCTGAAAGTGCTTGTGGTCGGCAAAATATTGCCGACCTCATTTCTATATTTTATGGTCAGATCTTTGTATCAAATAATTTTTACAGACTTGATGCCAACCAAATCAAAACCACCTGATTAGATCAAAACCACCTGAATTGGTTGACCAGTTGGATAAAAATGATTTTACGTTGAAAAAAAATTTTAATATTAATTTGGAATTGGTTGGGAAGTTTACATTAAAAAAGTATATACTAGTTTAGACCAAGAAAAATAGCTTAAAACGCACTAACTTAGTATAGTTTTTAAGTATATTTAAAAAGAATGACGCTTGCAATTAAATATAACTCACGTCTGTCACAAACAAAAAAAATCTTTATTTTTTAAACTATTTGTTCTAAGAAAATTAGAAAAGATTAAAAAACGATTTTGTGCCATACTTTTACTTAAGCTAAGAATATTTTTTTATTTTAAACTGACATTTATAACTTTTACTTACTAATAAAAAATAAAAAGAAGATTTAAAAAAAAGTTCAAGTGCTACAAAAGTTACGAGATTTTTGGTAGCATCTTTACTTTTTACTTTTTTAAAGACATTTTTAGCAATATTCCTCAGAACTGTGTCTTTTTGCTATAAAGAAACTGTGGATCGATGAAGGATTTGAGGGGTGCATATTTCATGACAAGCATATCATTTCATGATCAGGTTTGCAAAATAATATAAGTATAGTTTTTTTATTTTTACTGAATTTTGATTACTGAATTTTTGATAATTTGTTTACTTAACTCTTTTCACTCTGTCTGATATGAGGCTAGGATATTTAACATTTATTGAGCGATAAGAGGATCAAACTGAGGAAACTGAGTTTTTATCATCAGAACAAAGTGAGCTCTCTTC
>NC_061161.1:45853070-46083070 GCF_022113875.1 Hydra vulgaris | reverse complement strand
GTATTAAACTTTGTTCTTCTTTGAACAAGATTATCATTATCATATTAACAACATTTTCATTTAGCTCACTTTTAACAGAGTCATCGCATTCTGAGCTTAAATAATCAGTGAAATTACTTTCTGAGCTATAAGATATATGTAAGTCTTCAGTTTCTAAGGATTCCTTTTTAGATTTTTTTTTTGCAGATCTCTCAATACCCTCTTTAAAGCTAATATTAGAACAACCTAGACAACATTTTTTTTTTCTATATGCATTTTCAAAAACATAATGTCCATGCATTTATTTTCTTTTGTTCTTTTTCTATCCATTGTTATTTTGTCAATCATGATTTTTATGTCGTGTCCCAACCAAAATACCTTTTTAGATTCTATTAAAAAAATATGATTGCTCCTGGTGTTGCGTGATTGCTCCTGGTGTCAATCTGCTTTTAAGGGATTTCAGCTTTTTATTTTTCATTATTAGAGTTACAACATCTTTCCTCAAATTAATATTAATTAGACTGTAAAATACATTGTATGCTACGAGTTTCCTCCAAGTTCCCAGGGTGCTTTCAGCTTAGATATAATGCAACAGTTCTCTTTCTGCTTCTGGACAATTTGCTGAAAAGTAGAACCTTAGTGTCTTCCTAGTTTTTTTTTTACTAAGAATATTTGTTTGCTTCTATTTCTTATTTTACTAAGTATTTTTGGCATAACTTTTTATTTCATTTAAATGAACTATAATAACATAAATTTAACTTTTTTTTTCTATTTCTAAAAACAAGCTTCATTGAGTATCATGCAAGATTTATTTTACCCATGTTTAAGCTTTGTTAAATCTTAATAAAACAGCAGATGTTGAAAATTAAGCATGATTAATACATTAGTACATTGAAATCACACCGCTGTCATGGTAACAGTTTTGTGTTCAGAAATAATGAAAAATTTCATTAAGTTATAGAAGAAAAAAAATTAATCTTTTTTAATGACTTTTTTTATTAAGTTTAAAAAAATATATATAAAATAGAGTGTCTAATTTTTTTTTATTCAAAAAATGTCAAAAAAGGGTTGTTTTTTTTTAAAAAAAAAGTACTTTGGGGCCGTGTGTCACCCTTAAACTTTTTTTAAATTAAAAAAAAAAAAACTTACATAAATAACAAGGGTCTGCGTACCTTATAGCTTCCACTCTAGTTTTAAAAAAAATTTCACCTCAATCTGAACCACCCTTTTTTTTAAGTTATTTTTGATAAAGTTAAGTTTTTATTTAGCTTTTTACTTAACTTTTTATTTAACTTTTTATTTAGATATTTATTATATCAATGAAAAAGATGAATTAGTTGATACGGAAGAAACTAAAATTCGTCGAGTTAGCGTGACTTAAGCCTTGATAAAGAAAATTTTTTTTTTAATTATTTTTGGACTGGTTTGATTGCAAAATAAAAGCCTCTTGTATTTGGAAAATGTTTTTTATGCAGTAAAAAAATGTAACGATATTTTTATACTTATATTTACTTATATTGCCGTGTGTTTATTGTGTTGCTGCTGTTAAAGAGTACAACTTTTCTCCTCATAAAACTTTTTTTGACCAAGATTTGTGTATACTATACTTATATATATTTATATATACTTATATATATACCCAGGTCACTGATTCACTAATAGTGTAACGCTGACGTATTAATCTTGTAGAAGTTATTTTATTTTAAAGCGCGTTAATTTCTCAAAAAATATCACGCATCAAAAAAAAATTCATTTTGTTTAAACTTTACTAACTTATTGAGTTACAATATTGTGCGGTCCAGTGGTTAATCAAATCCTTTGGAGTATATAGTAAGTGAATTATGTAAAACGGTATACGTAACAACAGCTTCTATTAAGTTATCTTGATATTAAATTTAAGTTGCACATTCCAACATCTGATGCAAAATCAGTCCGCTTTCTCTATGCTATCTTTCTAACTCGACTTCTTCTGAATTTTACTCTATAATCCTTCGTTCTTCTTAAAATCATTTATTCTTGGTCTGTGAAGCGAGTTATGATGCTCTTTTGTGCCCTCTTTATTGCAATTAGCTGGAGGAGGATAAACCACAATACCAAATCCTTTGGAGTCTTTTTTCGTTTTTATTTTTTTTTTTAATATTTTTTATTAATTAACTAATTGTTGCTAGCATCAGAAACGCATTGAGCGTTAATTTCAGAATCAAAAAGTCTAAAATACAATCTTATCTCTGGTTATACAACATCAGTTAAAATGACAGGGAAAACTTCCTCATTAAATGCTCTTTTCGATGCATTGTGACGTGATCATTAGGTCTTTGTGATACTTTATGACGTGATCATTAGGTCTTTGTGACGTGATCATTAGGTCTTCGCGAGGAACCAGAGAGAATGAGTAGTTCATGATTTGATAAATGAAGACGAATATTTTTTTTGTTAGTAACAACTTCTTAAAAAAAGTTTAAATAACAAACAAAACATAGCCTGATCAGTATTTATTCACCAAGAGTAAATAATTAGCTTTGATGCCAAAAAAGACGTTAATAAAAACTAAGAGTTTTTATTAACGTCTGTTGAACGTTCAAAAGACGTTTTTTTTCAGACCAACAGATGATCGATCCTGCAGTGGCAAACGATTAATAAGAGGTTCTTTTTTGCAAGGATAAATTCCACACTTAGCAAAACCTGATATTAAATTTTCACTAGAAGTGTCTTTTATTAATTCCAGTACTTTTTTTAGAAGTGGTGGAAAGCGCCCTTTTCGAAGTGTTGTGGATTTTTTACCTGCAGGTGATTCTCCCCACAAAGTCAAAACAGTTTTCCACTTACTTTTTAGTAGCCTAAAATATGCAACATCTAGAGGCTGTGTTAAATGCGATGAGTTAGGTGGTAAAGACGCAAATACTATGTTATTTACTTGACATTATTTTAAAACATTTTGACTGATGTGTTATGATAAATTATCCCCAATAAGAACTTTTTTTCCAGTCTGTTTTTTTCAGTATAGGAAGCAGGTGAGCAGTAAACCACTCCTCAAATGTGACACTATCTAACCATCCGTGTTTTGTGCGATTGTATCTAGTTCCATAGGGACCGTTTTTCCACGTTGACCATAGATTTTCTGATTTGTAGACAACGTAAGGTGGTATTGTACATCCAGCAGCATTGCAACAAAACATGACTGAAATATTGGACTTTGATAAGTTCATTACTCTTTCAAGGTATTTACAACCTCTACAACACATAATTTTTTTGCGGCCTGGGTTATCACTTAAGTTTGTTTCATAATAGTTGTATATATTTTCTGCTGGCACATTTGTAAAAACTTGGCTGAGGTTTTCAATAAACTCGCTTAAGGTTTTTTCGTTAACAGCAGCCCGATAACGTTTTATATTAGTTGCTAACCTCAAAGTGAGCATAGGGTGTCTTTTTAAAAATAGTTTACTCCATTCAAGTCCTGGAAAATTGTTTCTAAACTGCGGAATAGTTTGTTTTGGGAAGAGAGGTAATCCTTGACAATAAATCTAAAATCCAATTCCTCAACAGGGACTCCAAACTCAGACACTGCCAAGATGTGAGAAACAAAAGAAGACTCTTCCAAAGCAGTATATGTTGTAGGATGTCCTGGTTTTTGATTGTGTTTTAGCTTTAGTTTACTTTGAATGGTCATTCTAGATATGCAAAAATGTTTAGATGCTACTCTCTGACTCATTCAGCCTTCATTAATAGTATTAAGGCACTGTTGGACTTTTCTTGAGAGTAATCTACATATTTTCTGGAGCCTGGTCTCCTAGAATACATTCTTGACATTTTTTATAAGCTGAAGTATAAATCAATCAATATATTTTACCAACAATAAAAATACTGCTTACAATATAATAAAACTACACAATACTATTTTTGAATAGAAAATGCATAGGAACCTTTTTTGAAGGGCAACGAATATTGATTTTTGTAAAAGAACAGTGCAAATAGTAAGTAAAAACTATTTTTTTTTTTTTTTTTTTTTTTAGGTGCCCCAAGAAGTCCGTACGGTCTTATCACAGAGCACCGCGGAAGAGCATTTAATAGGAAGTTCACGCCTCCTTCCCAACCGATGTTGCATAGCTTGTCCAGAAGTGGGGTTTGAACCACGGATCTTACGTTTCTGAGGCAAGTGCGTTACCACTGCGCCACGGCTGCTCTATTCAAAGCAGAGACTAAAATTATTTAAAAACAATAACAAAAAAGTCATTAACATATAACATTATATATATTTTATTAATATATAATATAATATTATATGTTAATTACTTTAATTTTATTACATTTGTTATAATAATAATGATAATAATAAATTAAATAAAGAAATAAATCACCGATCATATCACCAAAATAAATGAACAAATGTATATTAATTTAATATAAATAAAATGATTGGAGATTTAATAAATGATATGGGGTTACTTAAAGTCCGGATTAAAGTAACCCCATTTTTACATAAAAACTAACTTAAATATGATTAGGTATTTTTTTCTTGAAACTAAATTTAAAAAAATAACTAAAAAAATATACAAATCTTTTAACTAAGGTATATAATAAAATTAATAATAGTTTTTGTATTTAATTTCATTTTCAATAATCTTTTTTTTTTCTTTTTCATTTTCTTATGAAGCTTTCTCAAAAATTTTAGAAGTGTTCTGATTATCCTTGATAGGAAAGGGTTTTTTTTTTAGTTTTCGTTATTTCATTTGGATACGTTTCAATATATATATATATATATATATATATATATATATATATATATATATATATATATATATATATATATATATATATATATATATATATATATATATATATATATATATATATATATATATATATATATATATATATATATATATATATATATATATATATATATATATATATATATATATATATATATATATATATATATATATATATATATATATGTGTGTAAAAATTTACTTAAAAAGGTATCACAAACTTTATTGTAATGCTTTATTATATCTTTGATTTTTTACGTCAAGTTAATTTTACGTCGAAAACATTTCATAAGAATTTTTTTTTCAATACACAATCGTGCAATATACAATTTAATAAGGCGGAAAGGCAATTTAATAATTACCTTCCCACGAGTTAGTAAAAGTTAAATTAATAATATACCACCAATCATGCGTTATAATACGCAAGACCGGCTTGATGGTGGTTCTAGCTGTGGAATAGCTCAAAACTAGCGCGCTTAGAGGTCTTGAAACTTGGCCAGCTGTAACTTATATCTTAAAAAAGTACTAATTTCCGATCACAATGTCATATATTACTTTATAAACTATATAGACTACGTCATGTATTACGTCATACATTAATTATGTCATATATGTTGAAATAAAAATTTTTAATTTACGCAACGCAAACTTTCTTAATAAAAAAACAAAATAGATCAAAAGTTTTTCCTCACAGAGTCCTAATTTAAATAAAAAATCAAAGTAGTTGTTTAACTTTAATCATAGTCATAATATACATAGTGATATTATGACCATAATATACATAATAGACCATAATATACATCTGATATTATGACCATAGTCATAATATACTGATATTATGACTATGGTTTAATGAGAAGCGCCGTGTAAAAGTACTTTATATCTCTTACTTCAGTTTTTTAAATACATTTTTCATTGCGTAATTTATGGACGATCCTTAACGAAAAACATCTCCAGAATTACTTTTTGGCGCAAATTCATAAAGAAAAAAAAAAGTAAAATAGAAAAAACATCTTTGCGCAAAAAAGTCTGACGAATTATTGTCAACTCCATAACACGTAACAATTTTTGAAATTCTGGTTTTAATTTTAAAATAATGAAAAATTAAGGTTAATATACTGATAAACATGCTATTTTTTAATTTTAATTTTTTGAATTTTCGAATTGAACTTTTTATTTGTTAAAAAAAAAAAAAACGTAATGCAGTGTAAAAATAGCAAAGATTCAAAGTTTAATCATAGCTCAAAATGATTGCTGCTTGTTGGATTTTAGCTTTAGTTGGTTTATGAAATATACGCTTCCAGCTTTTTATTTATAGCATAATATAAATTTTTATCAAATTTTGTTTTTAACTATTAACTGATAAGTTATATTATCTTCCTCCGTTTATTGATCAATGACATCACTGACGTCTAATTGACGTCAGGATTTTTTCTTATTAAATCTAAATAAAATACAATGAATATTCAAAATTATGATCGTTTTAAAACAAGTTTATGTAAAAATGTATAAACAAACGTCATCAGCAATGATGATTATGTTTATACAAGTACATTAATTAGTTAAACTAATTAATAGTATAAAATGCACATTGTAATATCCAGTGCAATATCTGTTTACTTTCTCTATGCTATCTTTCTAACTCGAGTTCTTCTGACTTTCACTCAACTTTCACTCAAACAGTTCTTCTTGGGTGATGATGCTCTTTAATGAGTTAAACCTGTAAATTCTACTTTTTAAAAATATATAATAGTAACATTCGAAAATAAGCGGAAAACACAAAAAATTGAAGTTTAAAATGTAAATTTTTGTTTTCAAGAAATGCAAATCGTTCGGATCCCTCCTTAACTACGCTGACTGCTCAAGAAAATGCAATATATTCCATTTTGTTGAGTCTTTGAACGGACCTGTGAAATATATTGCAGTTGTTTGAGTTTTTGAGAGAACCTATGCTTTGCACAGTGTGCAATATATTGAATTTCGTTGAGTGCCCAAAAGCTTTCTCTTTTCCTCATTTTTATTGCTTTCTTTTCAAAAGTTGACTTTAGTGTAATTTTTTGTAAGAAAAAAATGCTAAAAAAAAAGTAAAAAGGTATCAACCACATTGCTCCCAAAACATATCTACCACATTGTTCCCAAGATATATCTACCACATTGTTTCAAAGACATATCTATCACATTCTTCCCAAAACATATCTACGACATTGTTTCCAATAATTGCAGGAAATAACCACAAACTGTTTTTAGATGAGTAAGATAATTTAAAAAAGATTTTTACAAATAATATAGATCAAGATGATGAAGCAAATGATGATTGAATACCAGGAAATGTTAATCTTCAACAACTCACTCTCATAAAAGTTTTAAAATTAAAAAGTAATAAAAAACGGTTGTAAATAATATTAAAAACACAATAGAAATTAATGTTAATTTAAATAATATTGATGACTCTGGATCGGGGCCAGAATAGGTAAATAGAGGACCTATCTAAGTTTAAACTTTACATCTAAGATGTTACTGGTATGTTACTGATGTTCTGCTTTGCAAAGTATTAGTAAAAATGAAACTGTTCGTTCTCTAGCAGCATTTTTATATTTAGCTGAACTTATTAAGTTCATTAAAAAGCTTAGTTATAAATTGCATGAGCTAAAATAAATTGCTCAAACAAAGTAAATAAAATGTTTAACGTTAGCAGAACTATTAGCGTAGTTTGATCCCTTATTAAAAGAGTATATTTCGAACAGTGTTTCAACAGCAAAAGGAGATTTAAAACATTTATATGTATATATTTATATATTGTATATAAATAAAGTAATAATAAATAGACAAATACATAGGGATGACCAGGGATAGTTGAGCATAGGGGCAAGTTGGACGATTAAAATATCTCAATAACTACGTCTTTACATGATAAAACATCTATTGAATGAAAGGTAGGGAATTAGAATTAAATACAATCCGCAACAAAAGTTTGTTGGACAGCAGTTGAGTAAGATACATGGACGCTTTTCTATTTTGGACCAAAAAGTATGAAAAAAATTATTGCTGATTTTTTCTTAGACGCTTATAAATCTGCCATCATTTAATATTTTACACATTTCTTTGACTAAAAAAATTTTTTCGTTTTTTATTGTTGATTATTAATGTCTTTAAAACCTAAATAATGTGTCACCTTATATAGTAAGGTTAAGTTAAGCAGCTTTAAAAAAAAAAAATAATAAAATAAAACTTAACTATCAAACACAAAAAAACGACTTTGATTAGAAAGAATTTTGCGGTACACTAATTTTTTTTTTTTTTAATTAGTAATTTATAAATCGGGCTTCAAAGTTCAAGATAATTATATAAATCCAAATTTATATATTTTATGACACTTTCTTGCTATTTAATTTTTCTTCTCTTACTTACGTCATTAAAGTGTATAAAACAAGTTGATAAATTATAGACACGGTAAATGTTAACAATTTTATTGGTAATCTAAGTTCCATATCTTAAACAAATAAAAAAATATTTTTATAGGTTAAAGTATCTTATCAATATTTAAAAAATTATGTATATCCGACGCACCGTTAATGTGTTGTATTAGATTTAGTAAAAATTGCTCAATAAGCCTGCTCTACTAAATTAGGGGCTATCCATTGATTATGTCAACAATTTTTTTTGCAAATTTTACCTCCCCCTCCCCCTAATCAACAACTTGTCCAACTTCTAGATACCCCCTCCCCCGCCCCTATAAAATTACGTCTACATTTAATTACAACACCCCTTCCCCACTCATCAATCCTCCAAATAAAATAAAAATGGAAAAAAAACATTTTTTTTCCTTTTTTTAAGAGATTAAGTTTATTAATAAAAGTAATATTGTTGACGTCAACTTTTCTTTATCTAATCCAATCCTCCTCCTAGTCAACAGTTATCAAAAAATCTTTGACTCTCCCTACCCCTTTATTTTGTTGACGTAATTAATAGACAGCCTCTTATAGAAAGAAATAACAAATTTTATTTATCAATTTTCGCTGTTTCTTTTTTTGGTAAATAATAAAACTTGCACTAATTTTTCTGGATCGCTGAAATTTTATGATAAAATATCTTAAGAAAACTTTTACCAAAACCAATACTAGCTACAGTTTGTTTTAAAATTTGTCAGTAAATAGCTTGTTATAGATTTTTAATCAAGTATTATTTTGCTGAATAACAAACTCTTTCAAACAATATATATATATTTTCATTTTTTGTTTAACAATTTAAATTATTGATTTTCTTTAATAAATAAATATATTAATAAAAATATTTCTAAAAATAAATAAATTATGAACTTTATAAATTCAAAAGTTTTTTAAAAAGTTTTATGAAAAGTTTTAAGCAAGTTTAAAACTCATTTTTTCTTTCTGTTTTAAACTCACTTATTCTCTCAGTTTTTAACTCAATTTCTGACGAGAATGAGCTATGCTTTCTTTTTTTGCAAATACAAAAACAAATGCTTGCTAGTAATGTGCAAAATGTTTTACGGCATTCTCTACTCGTAAAACCATAAATAAACGGGTTTATTGTTGATCTTAATATCGGTAAAATGTCAACAAATATAATATGGGGCCACACCACTGCATTGACTCCTTGAAACCAATACGGGTACAATCTTAGACCAATTGCCAATATGCTTACTGGAGTCCAACATACTAAAAATAGCAGGTACATTGCCATAAAGGTTATTGTTAATTTTCGGAACAAGTAACTATGCTTATATTTTTCCAAAGTAAAGTTAGATTTTGACTTTGCAGAGATTTCACAGATTTCGATTAAATTTACGCTAACTATTCCTTCACTTTTATCAGTCTTCAAATATGTTGCTTTAGTTTGTTGGAGAGTTTGTTTTTTAAACAATTTTGAGAAATACTTTACCAAACTTGATTTTGAACTGCATTTTTTGTTTGAAAATTTTTTTGTATTTTTCATATTTTTTCGAGAGATTTGAAGAACACGCATAAAAGCAACAAACATGACTGCCGCTGGAATGTAGTAAACAAAAATATATAATATAACAATATAATACTTATTTTTAGCAATACACTCTTGTGTCTCAGGTAATATTTCAATAGAGTCCTTAGAAAGAAAGCCCCATTCAAAGTTGATTAGAATTCCGCAAAACAATGCATATAACCAAATACTTCCTACAAATAATTTATTTTGACAAGATTTTATCTTGTTGTTATAATAATTTGGAAAACGAAGAGCAGCAAATCGATCAACTGAAATAGCAAATAAATTAGTTATAGAGGCAACAAATAAAATGGTATCTAACGTAATATAAAACTTGCAAGCATTTAAACTATGGCAAAATCCAAGGTTGTTGTATGCTTGAATAACTTTGATTGGAACAATAAACAATGCAACTGATAAATCACTTGCCGCAAGAGATACTATAAAATAGTTGATCTTGGATTTCTTTAATATAGACGATCGTACAACTGACAATAGAACAGAAAAATTGCCAACAAAGCCAAACAAAAATAAAAAGACCCAAAAAACGATATAAAAAACATATTTGGGTAAAGGACCTTTGGAACATTTAAAATCTTTGTAGTGATTTTGACAGTCTGGAGGGTTCTGAGATAATGATGCTTTAATAGAATTTCTGATACTTCTCCATTGCAACGTTTTATTTGTATGATTAAAACAGTGTGAAGCATCGGATAAAATTTTTACCCTCTCTGGATTGCCGGTGTGGTCTTTAAAAGTATAAAGTATGCAACAGTAAATATATATATTTATAGTTGTGTTTGCAATCATTCTATTCTCATTAAACCAGTTTGTTTGGAGCTTCTAAAAAAAAGATTTTCTTAATTAATTTTATGTTGAGCCTCTTTTTATACTGCATAACTACATAGCAACCAAACTTTAAGTATATAGAGACGGAAATTAAAATTTTTAGTTTCGAAACAGAAACTAAAATTTTTTAAAAAACTTTTCAAAATGTTTTTAAACCAAACAGTATATAGACGTTCTAAGCATTATGTAGAAATCTAACCACGCTTGCACAATATCTTTATTGATAATTTATGTGGGCGAGGAAAGAAAGAAAATTTGTCACCATGTTTTTCTGTCGGTTTATGACGCCAACTCTTGTTTTATTTAAACTCTCATTAAACATATACGTTTATATATAGAAACATATATGTTTTTATACATAGTTTTCAAAGAGCAATCAAGTGACTCCTTGTGGCAAGTAGCTTTAAATTATAAGCTACTGTACCAAATGTTTATTTTTTGTTTTTGTTTTAGTATTTAGTTTCTTTTTAATAAAAGTTGTATAGCAAATTATATTAAATACTTATTTGGTTATATGTTTCTACAAATTTTTCTTAAAAAGTTGAAATTTGTTGAACTTTTCTATTTTACTATTTTAAGCCAATACATATCTACGTGACCGAAATCTAAACCTCGAGTGACTTTATACAAACGTGACCTAAGTCTATTTTTTTTCTTGGCATCACAAATATTATTTGTAACTAATTATCAACTCGCTAGAATCTGACACTATAGTGTATTCTAATTACAAAAACGGTAATGGGAGGTAAGAGCGAAAAGTTTAAAAGCGAAAGAACGTAAGAGCGAAAAGTTTTAAAGCGAAAGAACGTTAAAGCGAAAAGTTTGAAAGCGAAAACCGGGAAATCGAGTATCGCGATAAGTTAAACAGCAACAACAACTGAAATTTATTGAAATTTTTTCTGATTTTGTTATTATCTCAATGTTTTATTACAGATTATTTAGCGTTTAGATTTTATTTTTTTTAAACTGTTAATATTTTTATAATTATTAGTTAGTTATAGTTTAGAATTATTTATTTGATATTCTAGCTGAGAGTTATAGTTACAGTTAGAGTTTATTAGATTAAATAAATAAAAAAAACTTATTGTATATAGTTTAGAGTTTATGTATATAGTTTTAGTATAGAATTCAATGCATATAGTTTAGAATTATTTATTCATTTGGTATTCTAGCTAAGACTTGAGTTACATTGCGACAAAAAGGTATAAAATCTTGCATAAAAATTATAATTGCACTACAAGTTAATAAGTTATAGATAAAAAAAAAAAAGATTTGCATAATTTCTTATTGATATTATTTAATTTTAATTTGTTTTTTGAAATTTATGCATTAGATTTCAGCCAAAAAATTGTTTTAATGTTTAAATAAAAATTATTCATAAAATTAGAAAGATACGAATTTATAATGTTCTTTTGTTTTGATTAGGTATGGTGAGTTAGGCTGTCTACCCTTAATACTTTTAGAAATGATGAGATAGTTAAACCTCAAGAAATTGATGTTTAAATTTTGAGTCATAAACTAAAAGCCAGGGCAAATATATCAACACAACATATTTGAAAACGAGACATGTAAAGGTTAGTTTTTAATATAAATTATTATCTAGTAGATAATAATATCTACAAATATTACTATTTATGTAAATTAAGGCAAGCTTTTATCAATAAACAACTCTTGAAATATAAATGCTTAATTGGTGGTGTGCAAAGACCTTTTGCTTAAAACAATTGTGCTATATTTCAGTCTTTGAATATATTGTCAACTTATGATGCAATATTAAATTTAAAAGTACTCATCAATTCAAACATCTCTATAAATATTTATGTCTTATCTCTATAAATCTTACATCCATCCCTGCATGGAACACTTTTGCCATATCTTAATCAGAACTTCCAGTAATGGCCTTTCTCTTTTAGACAAGGTACAAAAAGGAATTGTTTTTGCACCTTGACCTTTGCAGCCAACCTCCAACCATTAGAATATTATCATAATGTTGCTTCTCTTTTTATTTTTTATAAATACAATTATGGACACTGCTCTAAAGAGCTAGCATCTCTTGTATCATCTACTAAAACTCACTATTGTGTTACTCATCATTCAATAAAGGCTAATCCCTTAATATGACTGTTCCTAAGTGCCTAAAAAGTTCTAATCTATTTTTTCGTGAAACTTTTTTTTCACTTGCTTAAGCTGGTTTGTTTTTTTTCATATAATTTGCAATCTATTAATTTTTTCTGTTAGTTGTTATTTTACTCTATAAATTTCATCTTTTCTCTAATAGTAGGTTCTTGCAGTCTTGTTGGAAATGAAAATGTTAAAAAAAAAACATTTCCAATAAAAGCCCTCTAATATATTGTAATAGCTGGGATGTTATGCATTTTACACTTTTTTTTTGTGTAACAAAATTCTTTTTTTAGTAATAAAAAAGTTACCAATACAATAAACTTAATAAATGATATAAAATTCCCAAAGAAGTAAACTTAAATTAGATTCATATAGAGCCAGCAGTCATTTTCGTTTTAAAAACTATTTTATCTAGTTTAAAAACAACATAACAGTATACTGAACATTAAGTAAATAAGATAATTAAGGCTATTACAAACCAATCTGTAGACAAAATTATAAAATATTTGTGCTAAGTAATACAAATGTAGAAATAAAAACTTTACTGAGCTCACAAACAATTCATATCATAAATATTTACAAATCATGTAATTAAAACATAAAAAGTAAATAAGTTTCTCACCAATCAATCATCACCATTGAAACTTTTTAAACTAATTAGCCAATTAGTCTTTTTCACAATTAATGACTGAATTTTTAATTTTACATGCAAAGAATCCAAAAAACATTACGCAGAATAATTTTTGGGATATTGGCATGTTTTTATATTTCAATAAAATGTAGAACTGCCTTCAAAAAATCTTTTAGGCATCAACCAAGAAGATTCACACAGTTATTAAATCATACTCTTAAATTGTTCTAAAAAAAAAACCACATTACAAAATAAGAAAGTAGTTAAAAATAAAATAATCTTCTACTACCTCTTGTAAAATGAACTATAAATAATTTTGACAAAAATGTTGCTGAAATTCAACAGGTGGGAAAAAAAAGGACACTGTACAGCTTTCTGTTTACAGAACAAATCAAATCAAAACAACATCATAAAAAAGTTGTAGCAAAATAAAATACCTAAAAGTTGAAACAACATATTCCAAGTGTAACAACATCGATCAAGATAATGCCATACATAATAGTCACAATATAAGTATCTTTATTATAGAGACTTATATTGTGATTTTTGACTAATAGACTATAAGTCAAATTTCAGGCAAATGCACCATATAAAAGCCATTTTTGTCATATAAATAATGTCATTAAGTCATATTTAAATACAACATATAAAAGTCATTTTTGACACAGGCTTTAACTTAAAAGCCTAAAGTTTAAGCTATAATTCATATTTCTAAAGTGAATGTCTGATAACAATTATTAAAATTATTTTAAACAAAAATATTAAAATACTCACTTTGCCTTGCAGATAATTAAACAGTAAATATAACTGGCCGATATGCTGGCACATAAAAGAGAACTACTTCTAACTAACTAAATTTTTTATGCGAAAACAACTAATTTTCCCTATTATAATTGGTATACACACTTAACTTTTATGCTTTGTTTTGGAGCAAAATTCTAAACAATTCAATTGTGCCCTACTCAATTTTCTATAAAGTATAAACTTTTAAAGTTTATAATAAACTTCATGAACTTATTTCTGAAATTGACTCACTTCAATTGTAACAACTTTAAGATGACACAATTTAATGAAAAAGAATAATAGGTTAACTCATCTATATTTATATAAAAATAATAATGTTACCAATGTTATTAAAATGTTATTAAGATGTTACCAATGTTATTAAGATGTTATTAAATCTTAATAACATCTTAATTTAAGATGTTACTAATGTTGTTAAAAAAATTTTCTCGCTTAACCAATCGCATTCGCTTTTAACTTTTTCGCTTTCCCGACCTTTCGCTTTCAAAATTTTCGCTCTTAAAAGTTTCGCTTTAAAGACACCGAACCACAAAAACTGTAGGTTTTTAATTAGACTCTTTAAAATTTTGTACGCTTGACTAATTGATTTTTTTGCCTTAATGATCTCGTTTTGAGCTTTATAATATCCTTTAGGCTGTAATAGTTTTACGGCCAAACGCGTTTAAGTTTTTATATCATTTTACTGTTATTATATGTTTTATTATTAAGTTAATTAAAAAAGCTACATAATACAATATTTTCCTTCGTAGTATGATTATATTAAACTGTATTATTTTACATTTTGAAATTGCATTTCGTTAAACAGTAAAAATTAAAAAACAATATAGAAATTAGACTTTTTTAGAATGTTTAAAGTTTTCTTTTCAATATTTTTTGTAATAAATACTGGTATTTAATTTACAATCCAAGAGTTTTTTCTTTTTTGATTGTCATTACTACAATTGATTGCGGTTTAAATAAATCCTTTAATAACTGATAAATATTGCTTCATTACGTAAATTTCCGCCGCCACAAACGTAAACTTTGAAAACATTTTATTGCTAATTAAAGCAAATTTTCGTAAACAAAAAAGCAACCACATTTCCCCGAACAACTTGCATTAATTATTTACTAAATATTTTAGTAAATAATTATTACTAGTCAATAAAACAAAAAGTTGAATTATATATACAAGCCGAAGTGGCTCAATTGTCTTAGGCTCGTAAAACGGGTTTGTAATAAACAAATGTTGTAATAATAAAATATATAATAATAAATCATAATAATGATTAAATAGTGATGGGTTTACGTAGATGGTTCAACATAAAAGCATTTACAGTTTGGTTATAAAAAGTTTTAAATGGAACACAGACAATTCCGTCTAAAAGTTGTAGCTTCCCAGCAAGGACAAGACGTATTCAATACGTATTATTTTAATATTATTCACATCTTTTCTAGAGTAGACGATAAAAATACGCATAAAAAACGAATTTTCAAGATGAGTTTTAGCTGAATATAAAACTTATCTTTAAGAGACGTATTAAATACGTATTATTTCTATATATGAAAGATATCTTTCGCAAACAAATATAATACGTGTTTAAAACGTCTTTAAAAGACTAAAGTCATCATTAAAAAATGTTTTAAATACTTTTTTTTGAAGTTTTTATTTGAGACCACAAAGGCATGCGAAAAAAATGTGTATTCTGAACGTCTTTTGAAGACGACCTTTAGTCGAATATATTTGAATAAAGATAAATACTAATTGTAAAAAATAAATGTTATTCAGCTATTGCTTCTTATTTATTGACTCGATTTATAGACAGCTTTTTGTACATCTTTACGTTCTTGGTTGTTACTCTATTCTCCAGTTAAGTTATTCTCTAAACACAACATTATTAACCAATCACCTTACACTTTCATCCTCCAATCAATTAAGATATTTTTTGACCAATAGCGTTATTATTTACTAAGGCTTCGCTTGAGGGATATTTTGATTAACCGCAATTTTACGTCATACAACATCTGTGTATAATATCACAATTTACATGCGCTCTTTAAACTGCTCATTGGCATTGCGCAAAATATCCTTCAAGACTTATTCTTATTCAATATCAAATTATGGTAAGTCTTTTATCTTAATTGTTTTTTATTTTGTTGTGTGTTTGTTTGCCTTCAATTTGTACTTGAGTATTTAGGAATAATTTTACTTGAGTATTTAGGAATAATTTAACTTATAAGTTTTTTGTATTCTAATGTTACTTCTTGCGCAACGTGTTTTAATAATTTTCTAAAAAGTATATCAGCGTAATTTGTTTAAAATGGATCAAGTTAGGGTATTTGGCTGAGCAGTAGTATGTCCTCTCAAATGTTGCAACATAAGAAGGCTTTGACGCAGACGTAGAGGTGGGTTTTATTTGCTTGTTTTGAGGATGTTACCCCGACGGGAGTTTCTAGAAATGAGCATTAAAACATTCGAAACGTCAAATACCAGAGTATTATCTTTATAAGGATCAATACAATGTCCACTTCCTGACGAGAATCTGGTATTATACTACATAATTTTGAATTTTATTTTAACGCTGATGTATTTTTATTTTCTTTCTTTAAACAATCATGCGCGCGTTTCCACTTTATATTAAATGTTTGTTTTTGTTGTTTGTTGTAATACTTCTGCTTTAAAGTTGTACTTTTTATCTAAAGAATTGAGTAATTGTGTTATATTAGGTTAATTGTGTATCACATTATGCTTACCACAACGATAGCAATTGTTAATAGTTGTTTTGATTTTTGTTAAATGTTTTTGAATGTTTATCTGATAAATTCAGATAGGTTTACTTAGATATTCTTTTGTTTTTATCTGTGGCTGAAGGTATTCGGGTTGCATGTAAATAAACAGAATTATTGTATTTGTTGATCTTTGAGTATATAAATTAAATTTAAAACGAATATTTTTATTATAAGGTTGCATGCTTTTAAGGTATTTTTGCACGTTTGCATGCGTCTAAGGCATTTACGTCTAAATATGTTCCACTAGTGACTATACTCACTTATTCTAGTTGCGAACCTGATATGTAAAGAGAACATGATAAGACTAGACTGAGCGAGACTAAGAACCATTATTTACGAACACACAGATTCAAAGCAATAAAAACACTAAATGACACATAAAACTTTAACGTTTAGAACAATACAAACACAAAACACAATAACTTACAGAACACTGCAACAACACGTACTTAAATCTAACATGACCACCACTTACTTAACTCAAACTTAATTACTGAATAGTACCCTTCTTTTAAACAACAACTCTTAATTCTGGACATCTGTCCAAATATTATAATTTATCTTGCACTTCCTTGCACTTATATAAAATATTTCTTGCTTCTCTTAAGACTATTACGGCCTGATGGTTCCATATAAGTGGTGGAACTTTAATAGCTTCCACTGCGAAACAATAACGATTTTAATTTAGAAACTCAGTGTATTGAGGTAAAATCCAAAGAAAAATATAGCGTTTTCACTTTTTGTTTTCCAAAAAATCACTACTTACTTTTTATGCGTTCTGATTGATTTGTTTTAAAACAATTTGTTGCAGCTTTTTTTTAAATTACATTTTTTTATACAATAACAGTCAAAATAAGCGGTAAACAAGAATGAATTTAACAACATTCAGATCTCACCTTCAGATCTTACCTTTAATATTTTTTCGATTTTAGATTATTTTCCGTAAACCTGATGGCGAATATGAACATTAAAGGGAGTAAACGTAAAGGCAGAGAAAACAAAATATCGTTTGAAAACCTTAAGTTAAAGGACGTTATGTTTGGTGAGATACAATTTATATTGTACATAGTCATTTTTTTCAAAAATGATAAATGCGACACTTAAGTGTCGTATTCAACTATATATATATTAAGCTGACGATATTTTTAATTTTAAATATTTTTGCTTAACTTATTTTAGAAGCGTTACAAGACAGGTATACCGTTAGTGAAAAAGAATTATTTAGAGTTGTCGGGAATAAACTAAAGAATGCACCAGGAAGATTGAACCATTCCATTGATATCTAACATTTATATTATATTATATGTATATAGTTTATGTTATAGTATATAGTTACTTTTTTTAAATAAATAAACAATAATATTATACAATTCAAAATGTTTTAATGTTCTTTTAAGCTTGGTTTCCAATAGTTGTAGAAATGTTGTACAACAGTTCTGTAACAACTTTGTTTTATAATGGAAACGTTGTCTAGCATAGTTGCACAAATTAACGTCGGTTGTACAACACAATTTTTGTGGTAAAACAATGGCTGCGAAGATAGAAATTAATCTATTTCCGCAATAATTATACAACGGTAGATAATACAACAATCTACTCTTCATTTTGCGAACATGTATTACAGATTTGACATCTATAAATAAACAGATTTGCATTTAATACAGAAATTATAGAAACCTAATAATTTTAAATACGTCTTATATACGTCTATTATCAACGCATTTTATTTATCTAATTAATACGAATTATAGATTTGCATTTAATACTTAAATTATAGATATCTGAGACGTATTTTAAATACGTATATTATACGTCTATTACCAACGCATTGTAATCATCTAATTAATACGTATTATAGATTTGCATTTAAGAATTAGAATATACGTATCGAAGAGTAGGACAAAGACGTATTTTATATGTATAATATACGTATTTTTCCTTGCTGGGTTGTGACTGCAATAAGCAGATGGTAATGTCAACATGACCTTTTTTTGTTTAGCTAGATCAATTGTCCTAACAAACTTGTGTGTTTCTTTGTTGTTCAAAATAAATAAGACAGGTTGCTCTTCTGAGCATTTTGTTAATGTAATAAAGTGTTGCATAAATAAAAACTTTAGGATTTCATCCAATCTGTCTCGTAAGCTTTCCCAACTATTCCTGGTGAAGCACCTTGTACTATTGAGTCTTTAAAAGACATTCTCGGAAACTCCATAAACGGAGAAATTGTTTTTTCAACAGCATTTACTGTAGCAAATATTGTAAATGGTTTACCTCTCTCTCTACTTAATTCAGTAGAAATTATTTAAGTAATAACTTTTAAATTGGCCACTTTTTGTATTGTACAACACCTGTACACCTGTCTTATCAGCATTATAAATGTCATTAGAACTAAAATTGCATTTTTTAAAAATTTGAGATTTTTTTAATTCAAACTTATAGTGACGAGCTGGTTGCTTTTGGTCTACGTAAATAAAGAGCTTCTCATCTATTCATTAAACCATACAACCAATTTTCTCCAGCAGTAAAATTTTTCTCATGAATATGTAAAATAATTTTTCTATTATATACCACTGAGACAACTTCACGTTTCAAAGAGCACTTTATTTGGTTTTCCTAATAACTGCAGAATAGCTTCTCGAATATGTCTTTTACGAGACCGCCCGCCGAGAGCTCTTTTAGTAGAGTACCAGAGAGCGTTTTAAAAAAATGCTTGTAGAGCTCTACCATCTATAAAGAACCCTTAGCATTCTTCATAATAAAAAAAATAACATTCTTTATTTAATTGCATAGCACCACAATTCATGAATCCACTTGTTTATATTTAATATAAGCAAACGCTTCCACTATTTTATGTTAAGAAAAACCCCACGGAACACTTAACCTTAAGAAAACTTTAAGGTTAACCGTTAAGAGACCCTTACAAAGATGTCCATGCTGAATATCAAGGTCTCTTAAGGACTAATTTTAAAGCCGCGAAAAAAATAAAAACAAAAAAAGCAACATTCGTAACTACTTAGTAGTAAAGCGTGGTTTTTAATTTCTATTTTTATCATTAAAATAATAAAAAATTAACTTTATATTAAATATAGTGTAATGATATTACACGATACGACACAGTATTATTATTTATAAAACAACGTCTTTTCCTTTTTTTTGTTGAGGTTACCTAATGTTTTCCTCTTCACTACCCTTTCCACTGTAATCAGCACCAGTGCAAACTCTGGCGTTATTAAAAAATCGCGTCAATTTCTTTTTTCATATTGCAGGTAAAAAAGTGCACAGTTGAAGCTATAAATAAAATAATGATAATCACTATTTATTTATGTCTATAACTCTATATTTAAATACAATAGTTAATATAAATACGATGCATTTATGTAACTATGGATTTACACGTATAAGAAATGGTTATATATAATGATATTAACAATGTAAATACCTGCATTCAAATATACTAATGTAAGTAATATGTTAAGTTTTGAAAGTAATAATTATAATGATATATATATATATATATATATATATATATATATATATATATATATATATATATATATATATATATATATATCATTTTATAAAGCGTTTTGTGTATAGTTGATTTACGAAGCCGAGTCTGAGATTAATTGTAAGATAAGATAATAATACCTATCTAATACCTGAGATACCTGCCTAATACCTGAGATTAATAGTAATTATGTAAGATAAAATAATAATATTCAATATTAATAGTAATAGTATTGTAAAATACATATAGTTATGAAAAAGTATGTTATATATTACATTCAATAGTTTTATATATCGCATTCAATAGATATAAGTATCGCATTCAATAAAATATAATTATTGAATGTGAGTATAAATATCGCATTCAATAAAATATAATTATTGAATGCGAGTTTTTACTAACTAGTCGTTGGGTTTAGGATATTTTTGTCAGCTCTACTCATTCGAAAGCGTAAAATTAAATCTTGAGCTTCTTCAGATAAATTTTATAGCATGATATATCACAAGGTCTTTAAATATTATATTAGAGGTTGTCTAAAACATTTAATGATTATCCTCTTTTTTGAGATAAAGAATAAAATTTTTGAATAAGAGCATGAAACAGGCTTTCAGTGGTAACTCCTAATTTTTCAAAAATTTCTAACAATCTTCTTTTCTAAGACCTTATAAAGAGAACTTAAAATGATTGTGCATCTTGTTTTGTATCTTGCTGTTAATTTTTTTTTTTTTTATCTAATTTTGCTGTTGAGATTTGTTTAGAATAAATTCTTTGTTTAACCATTTCTCAACAATTTATAAATCTCTCTTTTTTCTATCTATTTCATTCAATTTTTTTTTATTATTTCATAATTTTTTCAATCAAGCTAATAGGATTGTAGTTGGGATGACATTGTAAAATCATTAAACGAATTTTGATTTTCGATTCTTCACTAATTAAACTTACTTATATTTTCCTTTAAACATGTAATCAAAAATGTCTTTATTCCTCATATTAAAACTTAATCTCAACTATTACAAATTATTTGATTTTTATAAACATTTATTTTGATTGTTCAAGTTCTTATCTATGTTCTAACTTAAAAAAATGATAGGCTATTATTCTAGAATATTGAAACCAGAAAAAACATTATTTTTTTAGAGGAGGAGCTGCATTTTTGTTTAAATACATTATGTTTAGACAGACTATGGTTATAAACGAAAACAAAAGCAGCCAAATCATTTCAATAACTTTTCTATACAGATCATTTTTTTCATTTGAAAAAAAATTTATGGCTAGTAAATCTGCTCGGTGTAGTTTAGGCACTTATAAAATATTATATCGTCTGTATAATATTTTGTTGACTACGACATATTTCCGTTAAATGGTCTAGTCTGTGAATTATGAAAAGACAAAAAATATTAAAATGATCATAAAATATAAATGTTTGTAGCGAAAAAACCTTGACTGAAGGTTCTTTTTTTTTAAAAAAAAAATCATCTTAAAAAAATTTATGATTGGTTATGCTCAAATAAGTATTAATCGAATTTTGATAAGTATAAAGTTTTGATTAGGATAAAACAGAATAAAAAATATCAATAAAAGTACCCAGAAAAACAACAACAATAAAACGTCTTTTAGTTGTCTTTCACCTCTCCTTTTTTTTTGTTATTACGACTTGAGGATTGGTTAAACTATAATATAAGAAAATTGTATAGTAATAAGTAACGGTATGTTTAAGTTGCCATTACCGACTAGAACGGGTATTGAGAATAAAAAATATCATTTTGTTGAAACAGTATTAATAAAGAAAAAAAAAATTAATCAAAAAAAAATTGCAAATAATTAAAGGAAGTAAATACCGCGACGTTAGAATGATCTTGTTTTATCTCCACTTTTTTAAAAAATTGATTTATTGATAGTGTTATGTAACTCAGAATGTATTTCTATTGTATTGAAACCTAAGTTATAAGTAAAAAAAAATTGCAGAAAAAGTTACAAAAATGTCTTTATATGCCATCTCCTAAAGTTTTTGATTTTCAAATTATTTTATCTCAAAACTTAAATGTGTGTGCGGGGGGAGGGGGAGAAAATTAAAATCTTTACGTACCTTCAGCTGACAAACAAGATTTTTTTTATTACTTGTACTTGTGTCTGGTATATGAACAGGTTTTCTCTAAGACGGAAACTTTTAAACTTTTCGAATGCTAATGGCGGAGAAGTCAAGATAGCAATTTTCAGAGCATTTTTTACTTTAACATAATCTTTGTTGACTTTCTACCTCAAACCTTAAAAAATGGCAAACACTCCACTAGAAAGTAATTAGGGCACTACAACATGCAAATAACCAAGTTTTTGAAGTTTTGCTACGAGTTCCAATTTTTGGATTCACTCGGAAAATTTTCAAGTTTTATCACCATGCTTATTACAAATGTATTAATATAACCCTGTAATAGTAAGTATATATTTGCTTTTGTCACACTCTATTAAATATCTCTAAAAAAAAAATTTTTCCAAGGGCATAATAAACAGTATAGCAGTTTACAATGCAATAGTTAAATATAAAATAAAACGTCCCTACGAACGCAAAAGTATAAGCAGTTTTTATAGAATACAACTACGCTCCTGAATGGTGCAAAACATAAAAGGCTCCTGAATGAGGTAAAAAATATGAGAACTTTGATCTTATATTTTTTGCACATTTAGTATTTTTCTTGTATGTTTACAATAAATCTCTTGGTCCGTTTTAAGGGGAGGGGGTTATTTAAAAAAAAAAAGTTTAGAATAGCAAATAAAAACCTTGGTCAATTTTTAAATAAAACTTGCGTGAAACCGAGAGAACAGCTACATCCTCGCCCACTCCTTCTCTCCTACGGACGGACACGCTTTCATTTATGTAAAAAAAGTTATGGAAAAAAAGGAGTACAAATTTATTCGTTCTATATTTTCCTATTATTGTAGTTTTGAATTTATAGTTTATCAATTTTATCTTCGGCACTTGGCACTTTCTGGCCAACTCAATGAGCTTTTGTGAATTTAAAGTTTCTTTGAAAGTGAAGTAAATTTATTAAAAATTTGGTTAATTTTCTTTACCCGTTTTCCCAATTTTTATTTTTATTTTCCTTAATCTCCACATAATCAAGTTGTTGCAATGACTTCTGTCTGACTTCCGGTTTGGCCAATTTGTTTTTATGTTTGTATTTTCATAATCTTGCTTCTTCTTGATTGCATTGTTTGTTTTTGATCTTATAATTAAGATTATTTGGAATTTCTTTTTCTTTGCTGTGTTTTCCTGATTTATATAATTTGCAACTTAAGTCTTTGCCTAACCTTTTTTGCTTTAAAGCAACTTCCAAGTTTATAAGTGGTGCCATCATTATTGTAAATTGGTACATGTTTTTTTTTATAAGTATATGAAATTTTTAAAACAGGCTCGAGTATGCTAATGCAAAAAGCTATCTCGAGGTTCTAGGTAATAAAGTTTACGAATTAAAAAAAACTATTGAATTTATAAGTGTAAAAATATCGAACTTGCAGAACAAAAAAAGAAAACAAACACAGTAGCTAAACAAAGTGGCAGCTTAAACGAAAATTGTACCAACCTAAAAAATAGTGACATTGAAGATAAACTTACAGAGTAAGAAGATCAAAGCAGGCGAAGTAATTTAAGATTCACGGGAATTCAAGAAGAACCGAATGAGACATGGGAAGAATGTGAAAAAAAAGTTTAGGTTTTTTTTAAAATCAAAACTTGGGTTTGCAAATGATGTAGAAATCGAAAGAGCCCATAGAACGGGAAGGAAAGCTTCTGATGGAAAAAAAAATAGAACAATTGTAGTGAAGTTTTTCAATTACAAAGATAAAACTGCAGTATTGGATCGATTTATTAAACTAAAACTATGGAACAAAAAGCTTTACGTCAATGAAGACTTTAGCGACAAAACGATTGAAATATGAAAACAACTATTTAAAGAAGCGAACGATTTGAGATCAAAAGGTAAGTTTGCTAAGGTAGTTTATAATAAACTTATTACTCGTGATTTTTGATTTTCAAAAAAAAAAAAAATTTTCTATAAAATAATTATAAAAATTAAAATGGATTCTAATTACCCAAACAATTTTGAACCAATCTCATGTAATTTATTTCAAACAAATGATTTAGTTATTGACATTGATTCAGATCCAGACATAAATTACTTTAATGATTCAGTAGCATTGCAAAGCAAATGCTCGTATTTTTATATCAAGGAATTTCAAATATTTCAAATATTTCAGTATTTTTAGCATAATATGCTTAAGTGAAACTTGGTGTGACTCTGATGACCCCAAATCTTACTTAAATCTCCAGGAAAATCGAAAAAACGAGGCGGTGGTGTACTTTTTTATATAAAAGAAAACTTGCAGTATATTATTAGGCCTGACATGAGTAACTCTGATGATAATCGCGAAGTCTTAACAATAGAGATTAAAACCAGTAACACCAAAAATATACTTTTCAGTTGCTGTTATCGCCCGCCATCTGGCAGAATTGAAAATTTCGATACATTCTTATTTAATAATATTTTGAGAAAAGGTTTAAAGGAAAAAATACTTAACTATTTAATTGGAGACATAAATCTAAATTATTTTAAATATCAAACTAATTACAACATGAAAACATTTTATGACGGTTTTTTCAGAGCGGCGTAGTTCCATTAATAAACAGACCAACAAAAGTAACAGAAACATCAGCTTCCGTAATAGATAACATAATAACAACCGATATCTTTAACAATTCGCTTAAAATAGGTATAATAAAAAATGATGTGTCTGATCATTTCCCTATTTTCTTTTCTCTAAATCTTGTTACCGAAATAATACAACAACAAAAACAAGTTTTCATCAAACGCTTTTTCAATGAATCAAATATCGAATCATTTAACGATCAACTATCCCTACTTAACTGGAAAAATATCGACTCTACTTTAGAAGCAAATGATAATAAAAGCCTTAAATCACCTTGGATCAATAAAGACCTCAGAATGTCCTCAAAAATTAAGCAAAAACTTTATATAAAATACTTAAAAACCAAAACAATTGAAAACAAAACAATATACAAAAATTATACTAAACAATTTAAGAATAATACAAAAATGCACAAAAAAAAAAATACTATTTCAATTTTCTAGAGAAACATAAACTCAATTCAAAACGCACTTGGCAAATTATAAGTGAAATCACGGGCAAACAAAACTTAAAATTGTGTTCTCTACCTAAAGCTATTAAAATTAATGATAAAATAATAGATGATCCTAAAGAAATAGCAAATGAACTAAATAAATTCTTTGTTTCTGTTGGGCCTAATCTTTCAAAAAGCATTCCAAATATGATAAATCCAATCAATAATTATGAATTTCCTCTAACCTCTGGTCTAAGTGCCTTTGAACTATCATTTTCAGAATTTGAAAATGCTTTCAAAATGCTTAAGCCCAATAAAGCAATTGGCCGAAATGGTTTAAATGGAAACTTTTATTAAATCATACGATAATATAAAGAATACTCTATTTAAAGTTCTTAATTGTTCAATAAGTCAAGGAATTTTTTCGGCCTAAATGAAGGTTGCAAAAGTGACCCCTATATATAAAGGTCGTGAACTAACAAATGCTGGCAATTATCGTCCAATTTTAGTTTTGTCAGTTTTTTCCAAAATTCTTGAAAGAATTTTATTTGATCGAATTTTTAATCATCTCTCTGAAAATAATATACTTTACAACAATCAGTACGGTTTCAAAAAAAACAACTCTACAGAACACGCAGTACTTCAACTCACAAGAATTTTTACTCCTTCGAAAAATCACAATTTACTTTAGGTATTTTTATAGACCTATCTAAAGCTTTTGATACTATTGATCACGGTATTCTATTAAATAAATTAGAACATTACGGTATCACTTGTAAAGTCTTAATGTTATTAAAAAGTTACTTAAATAATCGTAAACAATTCATGCATATTGATACACACTCAACAACTACTGCTTTAGATATATCCTGTGGAGTCCCCCAGGGTTCCATACTTGGACCACTGTTATTTCTAATTTATATTAATGACCTCTATAAAACTTCTAATTTAATGATAATAATGTATGCTGACGATACTAATCTTTTCTTATCCCGAAACGACATCAATAACTTATTTAATGACATGAATGTAGAACTAAAGAAAATATCTGAATGATTTAAATCAAATAAGCTTTCACTTAATATTGAAAAAACTAAGTGGATTCTTTTTCATTCAGCTTATAAAAAGCATATACTACGTGAAATGCCGCCGCTTTTCATTGATAAAATTAATATAAAAAGAGTAACTTATACTAAATTTTTAGGTATTATTGTGGATGAAAATCCTTCATGGAAAAACCGCATTGGAAATCCAAATAATAAAATTGCAAAAAGTATTGGGATTCTATATAAAACAAGAAGCATTTTAAATAAACATACTTTAATTCAATTATATTACTCATTAATTCACTGCCATATTAACTATACTAATATTGCCTGGGGTAATACCAACAAAATTAAGTTAAAGCTTTTGCTTTGTCATCAAAAGCATGTAGCACGTCTTATTAATTTTAAAGATCGTTTTACTCATGCCAGGCCTTTATTATTTAACATGAATATTCTTAATATTTATGAAGTTAATATATTTAACATTCTTTGTTTTATGTTTTGTCAATGAGTTTTTATACTTTATAAAAATATAGATCTAAGTCTCTTCTTTTCAAAAAGAATCTACGTGGATATACTTTTCTAAAAAGAAACACCACAACAAAAAACGTGGGACAGAATTTAACCACAAAATTTGGTTCCGTAAAACGGCTATTTCCGCATACCTATATATAGTTTCTTTTAAAGTTTTTTACCAATTATTTAAACATTAAGTTAATAGTAGAATGTGTGAATACACTTAAAATATTTCCGTTTTAAAGTTAAAATTACCGTTTCTAAAACACAACTCTATTAAATAACTTAGTTGTTGAGTAAACTTGAATGCTTAAAAAAACTAGATTAAGTTTTTAATTCTACTTAATTATCAACTGCTTTTAACTTTCTTTAATCAGATGTAATAAAACTGCATAAATGCAAAATTAGTGCTTGTCCTGTTTCTTTTCATAATTTATATTCAATGAAAGAAAAAAATAAATATATATTAAGAAATAATAAACATATCCAACAACCAATTTTTCAATCAAATATAGGCAAATCTTACGTTAAATACCGTGGAGCCTTTTTATGGAACAAAATAGTTTTAAAACATTTTGATTTTTCGCATGATTGGAATTATTTTTCTTTTAAAAGAAAACTAAAAGAAGTAATTTTTCCAATTGATAACATATTTTTAAATTATTACCTATTCCACAAAATAATTAAGGAATTGTAATCTGAACGACAGTATTTTTTAGATTACATATTATATATTATATATTGAATGTTCGAGCTTTTGTTTGCTTTTTTTGTTTGTTTGTTTGTTTTTGCATAATATTAAATATTGAGAAATATTATATATATATATTCACATGTATTATAAAATATTGTTAAAACTTGCTTAACATCTAAAGAGTATTATAATATATAAACGCATTTAAAAATTGTTTTAAATATTTGTAAATTTATTTATGTATTTTGACTCTTAATATAGATTGTAAAGGGCTTCATGATAAGATCGTGTGATCTTCTGGAAGACATACCAGTAATATATTCAATGTAAATTTACCTTATACATATTATTCTGGAGAAAAAAAAAATAATAATAAAAAAGGTATCAGAGGTTCAAAACTATAGCTTAAGCAAATTTCGAATAAGATATACTTATTTCAATACTTTTTAAAAAATTATTTGCGCACACTTTTTAGAAAAATTAAAAAAAAAAAAAAAAAAAACGATGTTATATTATAACAAATCGAAAAATAACACATAAACATTAAAAATCTAAATAGAAGTTTATGTTTTGCTATAAAATGACGTCATGTTTTCATTGCGTTGCAAAACATAAACCTGTATGAATTTTTCTTTTATTGATTTAAATAGTTTAAATTTTAAAAAAACATTTTAAAAAGATTTTAATTAAAGTTTTTTTTTAACCATTGAAATAGTTTATCAAGGCTCAAAAATATGCTTATTTTTATCGAAATCTGAACCTAGGTATTCTTATAAGCGTTATGCTTTAAAAAAAACAAAAAAAAACAACATGTAAGGTAAAGTGACATTGACACATTTTTTAAAAATATTTTTTTTTGGCTGTAACAAATTAAATTTGGTTTGCGCTATTTCTATGTGTTTACCAATGATAATGCTGCCATAAACTGATAAAGAATTTAATTAGTTATCTAGTTGATAAATAATTAATTTTGTTTTTGGGGTTCAAGTGTCCCCATTTTTGGGGTTCAAAATATTACCCCTATATGGGGTAACATTGACAGTAGTATATTTTATGCTGTAAATGTTTAAATAAAGTTATTGGAATTTTGAAAAACAAAATAGAGAAAACATTTTAAATATATATTAGCGCCAACCTGCATTTTCGTTTTAAAATAAGTTGCATTTTAAAAGTTGTAAAATTGCAATGAAAATGTACAGTTATACTATTTTTTGAAAGATATCAATTAGCTTATATTCTGATAGTGCCTACTTAAAAATATAAAAAAGTTAATTTATGATTAAAATTTTTCTTTCTAAATATTATCAAACTATTAAGCTCTAAATCACATGACTCAATAGCTGATTACGACGAATGTTGGATTTCTTCGTTACAAATTTTTTAGTGTTTGTTTTAATTTCAGAAACAACGAGATAATTTTTTACATCTTCAGATTTTGATGTTTTGTTTTTACTAATAATATGCAATATTGTTAGGTGGAGAAGCGATTCTATAAATAAAATGAGGGAAGGAGGGGGGGGGGGGGAAGGGAATGATCTTAAAAAGTAACGGCTTCTTAAAAAAAAAAAAAAAAGAGGTCGTCGAAACTAAAATTTACCCGAATGAATTGTGTGAAATACCCAACTAGCCGACTAAATTCATAAATTATATATATATATATTATTTGTTTATATATATATATATATATTATAAAAGAACCGACTATATTTTTGAAAATTACCTTTTTTAAAGGTGATTTTCAAACACACACACACACACACACCCTAAAATAGCCTCTGGTTAGGTGTGAATTTTATCTTTTTGCAAGTGCCGGCTTTTATATCTGTTAATATTTAATGTATCGGCACATTACACTTTTAATTATTTTTTATTATAAATTTTTACATTTCTGTCAATGATATTCCGAAACTGAAAAATGCGTTAAAAAAAAAATTTTGCAAAAAATTTTTAAATGCTTAGTATTTAGAAACAACATCATAAAAACACATGTAAAAATGATATTATGTATGGTTTTACTAAGCTTTTGACTAAAGTTTTTCAGCAACAAGAAAAGCAGAATTTAGTTTAACTTATGCCCTCCATATTGTATTGTTACTTACACTTTCTATTATGTGGATAAAAATAGTTAAATTTGTTTATTTAACATCTGGCTACAACATCTGTTAAATTAATTTAAACAATAATCAATGGATGGCTGGTTAAAACATTTAATCTAACACATGTCACCCACAAAACATTTAATCTAACAATGTTACCCACATGTCAAAGTATATATATATATATATATATATATATATATATATATATATATATATATTATATATATATATATATATATATATATATATATATATATATATATATATATATATATATGTATATATATATCGATGGTTAAGAGCACAAAGAGAATATGTCCAACATTAAACATTAGGTAAACATTAAACAAATTAGGTATCAAAGTATGTAAAAGAAACAAAAATAAAATAGTAAAAAACAAGACAGAATTAATTGAGGAATGCATTTGGTTAAAAATCATGAAAATAAATAAATATCATGAATTATTGTATGTTTTCAAACTTTCAAATTCAGATTTCTCAAAACAATGGTTAGTGGACGTATTCCCTTTGTGCTCTTAACCATCGATATGTATATATAAATGTATATATACAAATATATATATATATATATATATATATATATATATATATATACATATATATATATATATATATATATATATATATATATATATATATATATATATATATATATATATATATATATATATATATATATATATATATATATATATATATATATATATATATATATATATATATATATGTATATATATATGCAATTGATCGCAATATCATCATTAATGTGAAGAAAAATAGATTTGTTTTGGCAGCTAAATTAGCTTTAAAAGTTCAAGAAGATCACAATATCACAGTAACCCCTTAAACAATTAGAAATCGTATTAAAGAACAAGGATATAGAAGTAGAGTAGTTCGAAAGAAACCTTTTTTAACTTCAAAACAAATGAAACGTTGATTAGAATTTGCAAAGAAGTACAAAAAAATGCCGATATCTTATTGGAAAAAAATTTTGTGGTCAGATGAGTCCAAATACAACCTTGTCTCATCGGATGGAGTTCAAAAGCTTGGAGGAAGAAATGTGATGGTTTGGGGTAGTATGAGTTGGAAAGGGGTAGGGAACTTGACAATTATTGATGAAAAAATTGATGCTTCAATTTATTGTGAAATTCTTAAAGCCAACTTGCGACCATCTACTACAAAATTGAGAATGGGAAAGGATTTTATACTGCAGCAGGATAACGATCCAAAACATACTGCTAAGAAAACAAAGGTATACTTTAACACAAATAACATCAATGTTATGGAATGGCCATCTCAAAGTCCGGACTTGAATCCTATAGAAAATTTGTGGTATATTTTGAACAGAAAAATTGGTGACCGAGCATTTAGACAAAAAGACGACTTAAAATAAGCTATAATGAGCGCATGGGATAATATAACAACAGAAGAAACCCAAAATTTGGTCAACTCAATGCCAAATCGTCTAGCTGAGACCACCAAGGCCAAAGGAGGCCCCACTCGATACTAAATTTCATGAAGTTTGATCAATTTGACATTATTTTTAAACTGAACGATTTTTTTTTGCAGTCAATTATATGCATCATTAGATCAATTGTGTAAAATTTAATAGGTATGAAAAGCAATTAACTCACCAATACACAAATAAATTCTTAAAACAAAACTTGATAAGATATCTAAAAAAAATTTTCAAATATTTTAACGAAAAACTAATTTTTTTGATGCAATTTTTAAAATTACGATTTTTTTTCAAGTGTACGATTATTTTTTTTGCATACTGTACATATATATATATATATATATATATATATATATATATATATATATATATATATATATATATATATATATATATATATATATATATATATATATATATATATATATATATATATATATACATATATATATATATATATATAAATATATATATATATATATATATATATATATATATATAAATATATATATATATATATATATATATATATATATATATATATATATATATATATATATATATATATATATATATATATATATATATATATATATATATATATATATATAAATATATATATATATATATATATTAGGGTAGGTCAAAAAATTTTTTTTTCTTGTTACAGGCTCTAAACATTGCTAATTGTTATTAATATTGATACTATCAAATATGAGAATGATTGTGATAGATTTAAAGGGCGCAACTTTATTGGAAAAATTACCGGTACCCTAATATTTTGGAGAAAAAAAGTTTTTCAAAAGTAAGTCAACCTGGTACTCAAAAGAAGCGAAGTTTTTTAAAAAATTCAAAAATAATAATCGTTTTATAAAAATTATTTTGCCAAAAAAAATTGTTAATAAAAACATGTAAAAATGCACCTTTTTTACTTTTAGTTAAAAAACTATAGTTATTATGCAATAAAATCTAAAATAATAATTTTTATATGAAAAAATTATTATTTTTGAAATTTTTATAAAATTTCGCTTTATTTGAGTACCTACATCATATAATTTTGAAAAACTTTTTTTTGAATAATAAGGCCTGCTAATTTTTGTAAATATAGTTGCGAGTGGAAGACATTGTTCAATTCATAAAGTAAATACTTTCCTAAATTAGTACATAAAAAAACAACTTTCTAGCAATGTTTAGAGCCTGTAACAAGAAAAAAAAATTTTATGACCCACCCTAATATATTTATATATATATATATATATATATATATATATATATATATATATATATATATATATATATATATATATATATATATATATATGTATATATATATATATATATATATATATATATATATATATATATATATATATATATATATATATATATATATATATATATATATATATATATATATATATATATATATATATATATATATTATATATATATATATATATATATATATACATAATCTCCTATTGGGAATCGTAGGACATTTTTTTTACGTGATCTATATACCTTTTTTTTACGTAATCTATATATCTTGTATATAGATCACGTAAAAAAAATATTTTACGTGATCTATATACAATGTGATCTATATTCGTCATTTAGAAATTGGGCCCTTTTAAGGGCCCAATTTCTAAATGACGAATGTCCAAAATGGTTAAAAAAATATATTTTCGAAAATTGACTTATTAAAGAATATATTTTCGAAAATTGACATATTAAAGAATAGACTTATTAAATTGACTTATTAAAGAAAATTGACTTATTAAAGAATACATTTTAAAGAATTTTTTATGCTGAACAACTTTTTGAAAGACACTAAGGTCTTAAAATGAAAGGGCGACTAGTTACTTTACAAATAAATTCTATAAATAATACATTAAGCAACTTATTTTTTGAAAGTTTTAATAAAAATTTTCATTAAAATGGTCATTTGTCACATTTAATTAAACTTATAAAATCGTTTTTTTTTAATTATATTTCTGGATTTAGAAATCAGGGAAACATAATATTTTTCATTCGTCATCTTCATAATTTTCCATTTCGTTTTCTTCTTCAATGTCATTGCCCTACAGGAAATAGATAAGGAAATATACGACTGATATTTTGTAGAAATATTTATATTTGATAATTAAGATTAATGATGAGAGAATACGTTTTTTTTCTAATTTTTATCGTTGAAATTTACCTTACTATTATTCATACATTCTGTTCCACAACATTCCCCACAAATTTGAAAGCACCGTATTCCGTATTTCCTGCACGTACATGCTTTGCCACCACATGGGCTTTCTGTTGTTTTCTTAATGATTAGCAAAAAAGGAAATTGTTGTAGTTAGAAATAAAAAATATTTAAGTCTAAATTATATACATAAAATTTTGTAAGATCTTTTCAAGGAGTTTGAAAAATACATTAATTTCAAAACAAACCTTGCAATTACATCTAATGACCTTTGTTAGTGCTTCTGGCCAGAGCCGTGGGTAGGCTCTCCCACACACAAATTGGGGGGGGGGGAAGGGCAGCATTTTTAGGGGCCCTTGTCAAAAATTAAAAAAAAAAAGTTGTATTTTTTTAAAAAATATTAAATATATATAGTTACTGTTACTATTAATAAAAAAACTTGATCTTTTAGTCACAATATTACCTAATTTGAACAAGCATAAAAAAAGCAAAAAAAAAAAAAAAAGAATAACAAAATACTCCATGCTAACACATTTTTTGAAACCAGCAGTTTAGCCTGGAAGTGTTTCGACACCAACAGAAACTACAAATAATTATGATTGTCATTATTTGAATACTAGAGTCAGATAGGTTGATATGAGAGTCTACATCAAATAACATAACAACTCCGTCTATTTTTCTCAGTTATCCTTCTGAGTTGCCTGATGATGTTTCTGACGCACAGAGGTGTGACATTGTTAAACGTGGTTTTAAAAAGATTAAAATTGATTTTCCAGACAATTTAGAAAGAAGACGATTTTCACTGAATTATTATAACAGCAAGGTGAAATATTTGAACGGACATGGCTCGTATATTCTTTGAAAAGCATAAAGTGTTTTGTTTTTGTCGCAAACTTTTTGAGATCTTCTTCACCAATCAAGTAATGAACACTTGGGAAGGCTTATCAAAAAAACTTAAAGAACACGAAACATGATGTGCACATTTTAAGTACTTTGAACACTGGATGACTTAAGAAAAGGTTAATTCATATTTCTTTAATGTATTGCTTTGTTACTTTTTTTTCCTCATTAATTTTTTCCCCTCAATTTTGGTAATGCAGGCAATGCAAATCAAGCTACCATAGACGAGCAACAACAAAAGTTGCTCGTCTATGCAGTGCAGTATTAGAAAAGATACTTGACATTACCTTATTTCTTTCTGCAAAACTTAATTGTTATTTAAAAGAAATCTTAGAGGCACTCGAAAGTTTGGAAGAACATGGCTTAAAAGAGTGATAGGGCTACAACCACAGAAGTACGATCGCTCACGGAATATATTAGAACATGGCCTTTTTTTATTATCAATCGTTACTTGGTATGATGTTTTATTTCAAATCAACAAATCAAGTAAGGTTTTTCAGTCTTCTGCAACCTCTCTCAACATATTAGCTAGTGAAATAAAGGCAACATATGCATTTCTTTATGAGTTTCTCAAAAATGGATTTTCCGACGCACGTATTAAGGCATCAGAAATCCCAGAAGTATTGGGCATTGAAAAGGTTTTACCAATAGTACGTTTACGAAAAAAAAAAATGCCGATTTATTCATACGAGTGTGTTGATCACACTCGGCAACCTAAATATCAGTAGAAAGCATTTTTTTCCCCCATTAATTGATATGTGAATTGCATCAGTAAAAAAACGTTTTGAACAGATCAACATCGTCACAAAGCTTAATGACTTTCTTTACCAATCTGAAAGTCTTATAAAAGTCTGTAATGATTATATCCCAATTTAGTTGTTGCATTACGAACCATTCTTACTTTATCAGTTACTGTTGCAAGTGTAGAACGTAGCTTTAGCAAGTTAAAACTAATTAAAACCTTTCATAGGTTAGTATAAATAATCTTGCTTCATTACACATAAATACATGTAGCTATATTTCTTTGTATCTTTAAATAGGTCAACAATGGTCGATGAACGTTTGTCTTCTTTAGCAACGTTGTCGATTAAAATCTAGGTTGCAAGGAAATTAAGTTATGATGGCATAATAAATAAGTTTGCAAGCATGAAAATAGTCGCAAACCCTTTTTTTTTAATAGTTTCCGACGTACTTGTATTATCTGCGTAATGCATTAACTGTATTTAAAAAAACCCTTTACTAGTAAACTTTATATCAATTTAACAATTATAAAATATATTTAATTGAATTTAAGCGTTAATTTGATTGTTTTTAGTCTTATGAACGGCGACGTTAAAATATTTCAGGTACCATGCTTTTTGGGGTAGTCTGTAGATGTTATCCACTTTGTTAGAAAGAATAAATAAAAAATTAGGGCCCAAATTACTAGTTTTAGGGGGGGAGCCCAGACCTAGCTGCTACGGCACTGCTTCTGTCGCAATGTCTTTATTGTTCATTATAGGTGTGATTACTCCGTCGTGTTGCTTCTAGCCCCATTCAGTTGCATCTAGTTCAACGTCATCAATTAGTGACCATAACATTATTTGACAATACGCGCGCAGGTCATGGAAGTAAGCAGCTTTATCAGTAGGTGGAAGTTTCTCTGGCGATATTATACCCTTGCATGCTAAATCGATGTATTTATTATACCACCTAAAATTAATAATAAAATTAAGTAAGATAATTATTTTTATACAATTAGGATTTCTATGCTTGATAGATATAATTACCTAAATTTTGAAAGTGTGCTTCCCTTTGTTCCTCCATAAAACAAAGTAAAACATTCAATCGAGGCGTTTCCAACTTCTCCATGGACTTATCATTACTTCTGATATTTTTTGCTATTTATTGTTTTTACTTTTTCCAAAGACAGACGAAACAGTGTCACACCCCAACCATGCATGGATAAAGAGCAGGTGTTGTTTTATGGTTTTGTTTTTTAAACAACCATCCTTGATACTCCAAGCTTTATCCCATTTATCTTGCGAAAAGTAAATGTCAGACATGTTGCTTTTCTATGATGAATAAGCATCACTTCGATATCTGTGTCATCAACCACAACAGTTACATGCTGCAAGCTTGTGTTTGCGATATCAAGAGCGTTTTTAACACGGTGTAATCAGCATCACCAGGGCAATTTACAGTCAAATATCCCAATTGATTTAAATGATGCGAAAGAAAGTTTATGAAATTGGCTTTGTTTTCAATATTACTTAGAAAACAATCCTGAATAAACCGCACAAGTTTATCTTGGTTAATTACTACATTGCAGCTTTGTGGAAAAGAATTTCTGCGCAGATGCTCATGACTCTTTGTTCTTTGATCTTGGTAGCCGTCAGAAAAAAACCTTGACGGATCCCTGGTAATTTTTTTTATAAAACTTGAATAAACATCTGCTACAGCATTAATTTTCATTTCTTTAAACCATCTAACTCTTTGTAGCAATGCACCGCTATCTAAAACATAGTGGTTTGGAGTCTTGATATCTTCATATTTATCAACATCTTCGTCGCACATTATTACTTTGCGAAGGGATGTTTTATCTGGCTTTCTCATCACGCTTTGTTTAAAAAGTGACATAGGCTCATAAGTTAATTCATATTTAAATATAGATTCTAAATCATCTTTACGTGTTGCGACTGTTATTAGCCGGTTAAACATTATTCTTGGTTCTCTTATTGGTTCTATACTATTTTTTACCTTTGCATGCAGCAATTAGTCCAATGTTATGATTTGATTTTTTTTTTAGTTTTTGCGTTTTTAAAAAATAAGTTATCCAACCCATTCTGAATACTTTTACCAACTTCTTCATCAATCTCACAGTTTACACCATCTTTATAATTAAATGATACCATATCAGTCGACAGTGAGCGGAGATTTTTGTCAGGAATACAGAATGGGCTTTAATCAACTGACCATTCACAAAACTTTTTACAATCTTCGTCATCTTGCTTTGTTCTCGACTTTCCGATTTCTTCATGTTGCTCACTGGAGTTTGCCGATACACCTGTTAGTTGAATCATAGCATCGTGTATTGAAGTTATCTGTGAAAGGCTTAATGCCCACATTTGACGGACAGATTTTTACATTCCACGGCCACCAGAAAATTTGCATATTTTTGTACACACAACTGTGGCACATCAGAAAAAAATACGAAAGACACTATTAAAAGTTTAAGATTGAAAATTTCTGAAAGATCAATTAAAATGCAATGTCTTCTTAAAATCAACTTTCAATATTTTCAAACATGTTATTTTTATAGGCTAGGTTTACTGACCATTTTTTATTACTTATTAATAATTAATTATTATTTAAATGTAAAGCATTTGTTGGTTAAATAACTAGTCTCGTTCATTTTAAGACCTTAGTGTCATTTAAAAAGTTGTTCCGCATAAAAAATGCTTTAAAATGGTATATCATAACTCTATATTTGAACAGTTTTTTTTTCACTTTTTAGCGCATGCGTTATTTTATAATAGGGCCCAAAAAAGGGGGTTCTCCTGTTGGGAATCATGGGGCATTATTTTTATGTGATCTATATACCTTAGGGAATCACTAGCCAAAGTTTCAGCTTTATAAATTTTTTTTTTCCACAAACAGTATTTTTTGAGTTTTACTCCTGGACTATATATATATATATATATATATATATATATATATATATATATATATATATATATATATATATATATATATATATATATATATATATATATATATATATATATATATATATATATATATATATATATATATATATATATATATATATATATATATATATATATATATATATATATATATATACATATATATATATATATATATATATATATATATATATATATATATATATATATATATATATATATATATATATATATATATATATATATAATATATATATATATATATATATATATATGTATATATAAAAATTATGTTTAATCTGGTCCTTAAAATACACAAAACTCAGCAAATGCGAATTGTTTTTAGTTATATAATATTTCTAAAAAACAACAACATAAAAATTGCATAGGTAATTGATGTAAATAAAAGCTCAGTGTAATGAAAGTATCCTAAATCTTTAACTAAAGTATTTTCTAATACACAGTAATTGTATTAAAGTTTTTTTTTTAGTTTTTGATATGTTAGAGAATTTGAGACAAGTTTATGATATAACATTAAATAATAGTCTATATTATAGACTGTTTTTTAATACTTATTAAAAAAAAACTTATTACAAAAAAATAAAATAAAGAAATAAAGAAATAAAATAATTTTTTATGCGCTACAAGTAGAGATTAAACTGTTAAAAGTTATATAAATTTATTGCAAGTTAAAAAAAATATAGTTGATATAATAGTTATATCAATAATTGTTATAACAATTATTGATATAACTATAATTGTTATAATAATAATTGAAATAAATATAATTGTTGATATAAGTATTACGCAAATTTTACGAGAGTTCAAATAGAAAAAAGATAAACTTTAAACTTTACTTTAATTAGCATACATATTACATACATATTACAACTAAATAAACATAAAAATAAATATGCACATACATGCACTATTGTTTTAATTGTTTTTATTGTCATTGTTTTTATTTTACAGTTATATTAATATAATAATATATTTATTAAAATAAGTATGTTTTGATAAATATATTTATTTTAATAGCTTTATATTTATATATGTTTATATTAGCATATATTTATTTTTATAAAAATCTAATATATATGATAATTATCTTAAGTAAAGTATATTATCTTATTTAATTTTAAACTTGTTTATATTTAGTAACATATATATGTATATATATATATATATATATATATATATATATATATATATATATATATATATATATATATATATATATATATATATATATATATATATATATATATATATATATATATATATATATATATATATATATATATATATATATATATATATATATATATATATATATATATATATATATATATATACACACGTAACTATAAATGTATGTTTAGATAAACACTGTGGCACCACACTGAAATATCCTGCCCAGGGCTTTATTATATACATCAACTACCTTATAGCCTGCTGCCACAAAGGAGTGCTCTACATTGAATGAGAGTTTGGCATGGGACACAAGTCTTTTCTTTTATTATTCTTTATTTTTTTCTTCTTTTTCTGAAAAAGCCGTATGCTATAGAGATAAGCAAAACTAGTCAGCATTTGTTGATGTATATATGCTATAGTAATTAGATCAGCAAATACCTATTTTTTTTGCAAAATGTTTTCCAAATTTTTAAAATATGACCTAGATGATGACTGGATTTATAGGATATATAGGTGTTTTTTGCTGACTTTTGAGGTAAAGACATGAAAACATTTGGGAGTCTACCATGCAAGTAATCCCATACTAAGCTACTATTTATGAGAATGATATTTTTTAATCTCAATCAATTGAATTTTGATATTTCTAAATAGTTTTAAAATCTTTGATAATTTTTATAACAAAGTAACATTGTCAAAGTGGATAGTATTGATGGCTTATACTGAAGTAAAGAAATTTTTTTTAAGGAATAAATTTTTTTTTAAATCAAAAAATTTTGTTTGTAAATAATAGTGATAAAATTTAGAGGAAAGTTTTTATCCAACATAATTTCAAGTTAGGTTGGTAATTTTGTGGGAATTAATACCTCTGATTAGTATAGAAAGTTACTTTGCTTTTATTCATGGTTTTAAAGATTACTATTTAAGTTTTTTTAACATTAAGTGAGATTTTTTGGCTTTGATTCAGTTAAGAACTGATGATGTGGCCTCATTGGTTATACTTTCTAAACAGAGTCTTCCATTTATACTCCATTATCAATACATGTGTTAAATTCATTAATGTCAAGAAAAGCAGAGACCTAAATATCATATATCTTAAGGGATTCCTAAATTGTCAGACTGGGAGATATTTTTATTTATAATTGCAAGTTTGAGTCTAAAGTTTACATAAGATTCGAACTAGTTTTAGCAAACTCCGCAAACTCCATAATATGCTTGTTTGATGAAAATAATAGCACGATTTGCTGTTTTGGAGGCTTTTTGTAAGTAAATAAACACACCGTAAGCGAATTTATTTTCATCTATTACATTTTCTGAATAACCTCTGTAAAGTCACTAAAAGAATCCATATTATATTTTATAAATCTAACTAAAAGTACCAAAAAACTTGTATAACCTATAAGCTATATGTACATGCAGAAACATATATATATATATATATATATATATATATATATATATATATACATATATATATATATATATATATATATATATATATATATATATATATATATATATATATATATATATATATATATATATATATATATATATACATATATATTAGACTGGTTCTTAAAACAACTTTTTTTATAAATGACTGCTGGCACCCTCTGAATATGTTGTATATAATAAAAAAACTCTGGATTTAAAAAATTTTTGAATAAAAATTATTTTAAGGGGTTGCTACCGACCTTCAAACATTAAATAGGTACCTAACATTATTAAAAAATTTTTTTTTCAAAAGTAGGTCATGTTAGGTCTCAAACAAGGTAAAATTATATCAAAATTTCAAAAATAATATTCATTTTATAAAAAAACATTGATAAAAAAAAATTATAATAAAAAAATCTTGTTAATTTCTCTATTAATCGTTTTTAGTTAAAAAATGCAATTTTTTGTTCACTAAAATCTAAAATAAAAAATTAATTATAAAATGATTAATATTTTTGAAATTTTTATATAATTTCGCTTCGCTTGAGACCCAACATGACATACTTTTAAAAAACTTTTTTTTTTTATATACCTATTTAATGTTCGAAGATCAGTTGCAGCCCCTTAAAATATATTTTACTGAAAAAAATTTTAAGTTCAGCATTTTTTTTGTTATATACTGCATATTCAGGTTGTGCCAGCATTCATTTTCAAAAAAAAATTGTTTTTAGAACTACCCCAATATATATATATATATATATATATATATATATATATATATATATATATATATATATATATATATATATATATATATATATATATATATATATATATGTATATATATATATATATATATATATATATATATATATATATATATATATATATATATATATATATATATATATATATATATATATATATATATATATATATATATATATATATATTAGGGATGTCCACATATACATGGAGGAAAAAAAATTTCTTCCGATTTTAGTGCACATAGGCTCATTTTGTTCGTTTTTCAATATTTAGTCATGTTTCCAAAAAGATCCCTAATCAATTAATATTTAGGGGTTGCTCAATGGCCCCAAAGGTTTTTCAATATGCATCAGCATTGGGTTACCCGCGAGTCCGCGATAAAATTGTAACAACAGAAAATAATCTGTCCATTTGACCAATCTTTATGATAAGGTTACTGACTGTAAAGCACCATTGCATTTGCATTACTTATTTATTTAGTGTTTTTAGAATTTAGATATTCTATGATGATGTCATTGTCAATGTAGCAAATGAGAATTATTTCAGCAAACTTGTGAATTTATACAGAATTTATTTAATACATTGATGTAAACTCTCAATAAAGGTAATTATAATAGTTTCAATTAGTTTCTTACTTTGTGCTGATTTCATATTTATTTGATCATTCTATTAAACAGTTGTAGGAACTATAGACAACCTGCTTAATGCTGTGTTGAACCATTAGTAGGGTTTCAAACTTTATTTGTGACAATCCGAATCCATTATAAAAATAATAAAATATATTCTAATAAATCATTTTTATATGAATTCATTGAATTAATAGGCCTATCTTGTTATTAATTCTAAAATGCTTCTATCTTAATTTTAGACTGTTGCTGAAAATGGCTGCAAAGTCAAACGCTGTACCACTGACACGCACTCGAACTGCTGTTTGGCTGATTGGTCAACCTGAAAAGGACCTACCGAGTAATGTCCTTCCGACAACGGGCAATGTTCTTCGTACATTTTTCCATTACCACAAAACAATAAAACAGACAGTATCTGCCAGTGCAAAGTCAACCTCATCTGATTTGGTAAAAATTTGGAGCAAGGCACGGATACCAATGACCTATCAACTACATATTGTGTCAAAGGTGAAGGTATGCTTTGATGAATACAGTTTGATCAAGAAGAATAAAGGAAGAGAAAGTGAATCACAGCTAGCTAGAGAAAAAGCATTTAAAGACAAACTGAATCTACTCTTTGATATTGCTCACAAAGATACAGGTACATTAATCAAAATCGATGAAGACAAGCTGTTTTTGGAGGATCAGCGGAACAACTAATTGGGAGAAACCTTCTATACTTAGCTTGTCGACACCACGTGCATGAAGTGATTATTGGTGAAGTGTTCACAGTTTTGCTTGGCCCAAGCCGTGGCCCAAACATTGCTCTATTTGAACGTTTTCAGCAGTCTTGGCCAACTATTGACCAAATGAACTTTGTTCCACTTGATGATACGCGACTTACAGTTCCACAGCTGCAACAACTCAGAGCAGAATTTGGTCCTTTCTTGCTGTCTTTTCTGTCAGGTCAAACGTCATATCTACCACGAGAGGACTACAAGGAAATGATTGAACTTTGCCTCTTGATATTGGGTTTCACACTACCAAGCCATCCAGCTGGTGGAAAGCCATATCATTTCAGACAGCCGGGTGCCTACCATATGGCAAGATGGATGGCAAAGGTCATATATTGCATGAAGATTTTCCTGTTCAGGAATGAATTCAAACTGACTTCAACTGAGGTGAAAAACCTGTCTGAATTTTGCATTTTTGCAGCTCACATTTATGTACCAGCTTGGATTGCTTGTCCAGTGGCAAGTGATGCACCATTGAATGATTTGATGCTGTTTCAGAGAATAAAAAGATATGCTGAGGTACACAAGATTGTTTCACAAGCAGCTTTGAAGAAATTGCAGAATCACATGTGGTATCTTGGAACAGAAATGGTTCCTCTTTCACTGTTCTCCAGCAAAGTATCTGATGAAGAAAAGAAGTTGATTGCGGAAGCCATGATCCTCAGTGGAGATGATTGGAGTGTCAGGGGAAACAAGTTTCCAGTATCAAAATGTAATGAGTTGGAGAAAAAGCAACTACATGAACTGGTAACATCATCATCAACAGCTGCATTGCAGTCACTTGGACTTGACATAACTACCTTGTCAGGACTTGAGCCCCCGAGTTGGGAAGAAAGTGCTTCATTTCGAAAAACCAAAGCTGTTGTTGCTTCTCTCAAGGTTATCAATGATACTGCCGAGCGCTCTATTGCACTGATGAGTTCTTAAAACCAGTCAATAACAAAGACAGAGTCTGAAATGCAGAAACTCCTCCAAGTTGTTGAGGACAACAGGAAGCGCATTCCAGATTACCGGAAAAGCACCCTGATGGCATATGCCCCTCGGTAGACGTCGCAAGCTTGAAAACTGAAATATGTTGAACTTTGAACACGTGAACAATAAATGAGCATGCAATAAAAATCTGAACGAACATGTTTAAAAATTGCTGTTAATTTCTTTGATATTAATTTTGATAAATTAAAAATTGTTAATGTGTGACTGATTGTGTCTGCACTGTGTGTGTCATAACCAGTATGTCTTTTTGAAATGAATAGTAATGTATCTATCACATTTTATCATCTTGTGATTCTAGTTTGAAGATTTCAGTCAAAAAAGTGCAGCCGCGGCAAGTTTATCTGTACTGTTAAACTTCACCTCCATTGAGCAACTTGTAAATATCAAAATATAAATGCCAAAATTTGCATAAAAGTTAGTTTCCATCAAAGGAACAAAATGAGATATTGTGCTAGGTTGAATTCAAAAATTTTTTTTTTTGGACATACCTAATATATATATATAGATATATATATAAATATATACTTCATATTTTATTTAATTTTTTTGTTTGAAAATGTTTATTAATTTAAAATAAATAGATCTTTAAAAAACTCCTATTATTTGGGTAAAGTTGTGTCAGTTTTATTTGTTGTCTTTTATTGCTAGATTTGTTAAATTTACATTGGTAAGTCAGGGAAATTCCATTTTAATCAGGAAAAAATCAGGGAAAATAAAATCAAAAATTGTCATATATTTATGTATATATATATATATATATCCTATATATATATATATATATATATATATATATATATATATATATATATATATATATATATATATATATATATATATATATATATATATATATATATATATATATATATATATATATATATATATATATATATATATATATATATATATATATGTATATATATATATATATATATATATATATATATATATATATATATATATATATATATATATATATATCTATAGGATATATAGATATACATTTGTTGACTTTTTTCTGTACAGTTTTTTCAGAACAAAAAAAGATAATGAAAAAGAAGATTGCTGTCCAACCCAAACCCTTAGTCAGTGTAGTGGCACTCTTTGCATGTTCTACCGATTTAGCCAGTTGATGTATGTGCTGAAGCCCCTGGCAGCAGGCTATTTCAGTATGATGTCATATATAGTTTTTTGAAAGATACAATATAAGTTATATATATATATATATATATATATATATATATATATATATATATATATATATATATATATATATATATATATATATATATATATTAGGTTATATTATATATATATATATATATATATATATATATATATATATATATATATATATATATATATATATATATATATATATATATATATATATATATATATATATTAGGTTATTGTCATCATTGATTATTATGTTTTACTTAAGAATTATATGCACATAAAACATCACTGAATTTTACTTCATAGTAAATCTTTTTTTTTAATCAAGGCATGGGTGATAGTTATGATGAAGATCTGTTAGTTAATCCTTTTTACAAATCATTAATTACTAAAGGGAAAACATTTTTCGATTATGCCTCATCAAATAGATATACAGTAAGTGAAATTCAATATATAATTGTTATATATATTATGATTGGTTGAAATTTTTAAGTTTTTAATTTAAGTTAAGTTTTTAAGTTAATTTAAGTTAAGTTATTAATTTTGTTTTGTTGTTAAGTTTAAATTTTTATGTCAATTTAACATGATTGTGCTGTTTGAGTAGCTTTTATTTATGGAATGTTTATTTTAGATATGTATACCGAGGAAGGGAACAATCACATCATCTGATCATAGTATAGATCAATTTCAAAACCATATACTGAAACCAATCAATGAAACAATTTATCAAACTCTCAATAACAAGGTTACTTTCTTATAAAATGAATTTTCTATTATATTTTGCAATTAAAATGTGATTTTATTTTTTAGTAATATTAATTATGTCATTTTTATGTTAGTTTATTTTTCTAGCATGCTAAAATTAATGGTTCATTTATTATCACAACTAAAGGATTTGGTTGTGTTAAATCGGTATGTGCAGACAAAATTTTTATTTTTTATAATAAATTTATTTATCAATTTTTTTTTCACAATAGTAAAACATAAATGTATATTTTTTAAATTTAAATTATTTAACTGAATTAGTCATAATAATTTTTTTTGTCTTAAACCTTGGTCTTTAGTAAATTTTATTTTTAATATGACAGAGTTTAAAAAATATTAAATGCTTTTTTTTTTTCTGCATATTAAGATTAAAAAGGGTTTGAGGCTAAACAGTATATGTCCATTTTTATCAAATCTGAGCTTTTCCCACAAGTTAACTTATTATGTATGTATGCATGTATGTATGTATGTATGTATGTATGTATGTATGTATGTATGTATGTATGTATGTATGTATGTATGTATGTATGTATGTATGTATGTATGTATGTATGTATGTACTTCCAATAGTCTGAGTGTACTTCTCTGATAAATATGTATGTTTATATATATATATATATATATATATATATATATATATATATATATATATATATATATATATATATATATATATATATATATATATATATATATATATATATATATATATATGTATATATATATATATATATATATATATATATATATATATATATATATATATATATATATATATATCGTCAGTTCGAAATACAAGTGTCGGATCAAAAATATTTTTAAATTATATATAAATATGTAATTATCTAATTTATGTAATTTAAAAGTTATTTAAATGTAAATAAATATTTTTATATAAAGTTACAATATAACGTTTACAAGAAGAGTTATTTTTATTAACATAATGTTAAATTTACATAAATTAAATAATTAAATTTTTTATATGATTTAAATAAATTATCAATATAACATTTGTATTCCGAGCTGACAATATATATATATATATATATATATATATATATATATATATATATATATATATATATATATATATATATATATATATATCAGGATAGTACACTCAGACTTTTAAACATACATACATTCATACAAATACAAACATACATACGCTTATACATAAATACATATATACAACATACATACATACGTACATACATACATACATACATACATACATACATACATACATACATACATACATACATACATACATACATACATAGATATATATATATATATATATATATATATATATATATATATATATATATATATATATATATATATATATATATATATATATATGTTTTATGTTACAGTAGTATTTATATATAGTCTGAAACCTATTATTGGTTCATTATTGGTTAGGGACATAAGTTTACCAATGGCGTTCTATTAGATATAATATAATAGACATGTTTTTATTGGACATAATATAATAGACATGTTTCTATTGGACACTATATATTTGTATAAATATAAATATATAAATTATATTTTAGGTTAACTATTTTGATCTAATAATACAAAGACTTTTATTATTTAGATGAATAAAAACAAATGATTAGTGGGACTAAATGTTTCATGTTAGAAGGCAATCATCAGCCGTTAAAACAAACAAAAAGCAAAAAATGTAAAAATTACTGTAAAATGAGTTCAGGCATAAAAACAAATCTAAGTAAAAACAAAAACAAAAAACAATAAACAAAAAGATGTTAAAAAGTTTACTAGACTTCTGTGTTAAATAAAGATAATAAGAATTTTTTTGAATGTCGACACTGAGATACAACTTCGTTTTTTTTATTCAGTAGTCTTTTACCATTATGTGATAAAGTTACATATTTTTTGTAGAGACAAAAGTGGCATTTTTTTGTTGTTAGATTGCAGGGTTTGCAATGTTTGATAATTTTCCATTTTATAATAAACTTTATGTTTTGGTATTTTAAGCTCCATATTTCCTTGAAAAGTTCTGTGTCATTTCTATACTTAACTGATCCAAATGATTTGAGTATCTTAATTTAAATGGCATATGACTAATGTGAAAATATACTTTTTTATTATGTTCTTGATCACTGGAAATTACGATTGCTTGGCAGACAGTATTGTTGGACAAACTGGTTATTTAAAGGGCAAAATACTTTATCTACACAGTTACATTGCTTGGTTATTAATTGATTTTTGTCTTGCAATATTTTGAAATTATGTGGATTTATGATAAACTTTAGATTAGGCATCTATAATGCAACTGTAGCTGATATTAATAGAGTTTTGGTTGAATATTTTATGTAGCTTGTGGCCGGCTAGGAAATATAAATAAATTAGTGGTAGAAAATGATTTACTATTTTTGTTTTGAAATTCAAGCTGAACAGAGGGTTGTACCAAATGATATGACATTTACAATTTTTTTTAATTGTTGATTTTGATCTGGGATTAATTGTAGTTCATAGGTAAGGTTTGTATCCCAATTATTTTTAAGCTTCTTCGTACGGTGGAATAGTTTTTTTAAAAGACAGTTTCCTTAATTTACATGGAAGATAATCTTTGTTCAATATAGCGAGAGATTGCTACTATTATGTTTTAAGGGTGTTTACAATTAGAGTGGATGTAGCTTAGTTCATTATCAGGTTTACAATATGGTTGGAATCTATTGTTATTTAGATTTGATGTAACTTCAAGGTATTTAACAATTTTTATATTAGATTGAATTTTGATGTGAAGATTGTTTCTTTTAAAAATATGTGTTATATGCTTTTTGATTTTATCCATTTGCTGACCATTGTTGTTCTTAAATATGGCTAGACTGTCCTCATGATGTAGGCCGAAATCTTCTTTGTTATAATGCTGTGAAATACAGTATGAAAATACCTATTAACTTGCACCAATAAATGCACCCATCATGACATTGAACAATCTGCCTTTATTTTTTAATCCATGCTTCATCATTATTGAAGATAAGGGATTTTGTTGCATGCTTTATCAATGCTTTGTCTTTGCTTTTGATAACAATATGATGATCAGCAAAATTCATAGCATTGTTGATGGTGTTTTATTTATGGAAGGGTAAAGTTGACACAGAACTCTCTAAGGAAATATGAAGCTTAAAAGACCTAAACATAAACCTTTTTATAAAATAGAGTATTATCAAACATTGCAAACTCTGCAATCTAACAACAAAAATATGTCACTTTTGTCTCTGAAAAATATATAATTTTATCACATAATAGTAAAAACCTGCTGATTAAAAAAAACATATTGAATTTCAGTGTCGACATTCAAAAAAATTCATGCATTTATATCCATTTTATTACAGGTTGAAATACTATTTGAAGAGACCTTTTTTAATAAAAACAAAGAAAGTTATCATGTTCTTTGTATTGACCAACCATTTGAAGGAGGAAGTAGGTTCTGTTTTTAACTAAATTGTTATAGAATAAGCAAGTTTATTAAAAAGTAAATAGTTTTTTAACAAAAAATTGTATTAAATATTGTATAAATTATTTATTTTATTTTAGACTTGATAACTCTACCAGTTTTTAAACGATTAGAAACTCTTAAAAACTGTTATGATTTTTTGTGGCCCAGCCATTTAAGTAAGTTTTTTCTTTAATTAAAATAACAATTTAAATAGTTTAATATTATTATTTATTTGTTTTATTTATATAAACAATCTAATATAGACAAAATAATGTAAAATAATATGCTCATCCAAAGGAGTTCATTAATGCTTATAAAAACTTTAAAGCTTAAAGAAATTTTTTATTTGGGAAGATATTTATAATCAAAGTAAAATGAAATGGTGAAAAAATCAAATTTTGGTGTCCTAAAACAAAAAAAGGTTTAATGAGTTAATGAATGTTGTTGTTTATGATTGTTGTTGTTATACTGTAATTTACTTTTGCAGTTGAGGTGAATTAAATAAAAATAGTTTTATGCCACTTGGGAAATTCACCATAATGGAATTGGAATTCATTGGAAGAATTATAAAATCTATTAATTATCAAAGTTTTAAGTACACTAAGAAAGTTAAACTTTCTGGTGCATCATTTTTAAGATGCTAGTTGCATCTTAGATTTGAATTATGCAATTACACTTAGTGTTTAGAGTGATAAATGAGCTATTAAAAATGTTCGTTAAAATTGTGGGAAGCATGTTAGGCATTGAACTAAAAGCTGCAATTTGATCTCAGGCTTTTTGATTGGTATAGTAAAAATTTATGATAAGGAGTTCAAAGTTCTAACAATTATAAGATAAAGCTATTGATTATTTAAAGGACTTAATAAAGTCAAAGATAAATGTTTGATTGTTGTACCTGGTTATAAAGTTTACTTACTCAAATTTAATGATTCTCGCAACATACTTTGAAATTAGTAAAAGTTCAAAACAACATTGCATTACCATGCCAGGTTTGAAATTTTAGACTTTAAAAAATATACTTTAAAACTGTGTTAATAAAAAAGGAAATATTTTAAAAGAAATATTTATAAAAAGTCTTTTAAATTTAAAAAGCCTTCAAAATATATATTGAGAATGTCTAGTTAATATAAACTCTATTGGCCTCAATCATATCCTCAATCCTGGACCTGAACTTTGAGCGAATGTTTTATAATGTATGTGTCTGACATTTCTTTCCATGTCTTGATAACAGATTTCTTCAGGACGTCAATTTGCTGTGTTGGCATTTACAAGACTTTGCTTAAACATTAGCCCATTTGGATTAGTCTATAGGATTAGGGTCTGGTGAGCTAGGTGGCCAGATCTCTTCTGAACAGAATTTCCTGTTCTTGGACAACCCTTTCTGCACTGCATTTCGTGTGTGACATGGAGCTCCATTTTGAACTTTAAGAAAGTTTGACAATTCTGGAAATTTTGTTTGGATCCAGGGCTTAAAGTTTCTGGCTTTTTTCCAAGTACTCTTTTGTCTTCGTTTTAAACCCTTTTTCTGAAAAGACATGTGGCATTATGAGTCCATTAGGTACAACAAGACTAAACATTGAGAAGGATGTCAGCGAGGCGTGCAATCACAGGCCATTATATGACCACACAAATAATATTTTGTCCTGACAATTTGACCACAGCTTTTAACATTTCAAAAACACAATGAATATAAAAGCATATTAGAAAAAAATAACATTGAAATATTTATCTTAGCTAGTGTTTTAATATTAGCAAAAAACTTTTAAATAAAGTAACAAGTTACTGATATTTATTTTTGTTTCAATTATTAATAAAAGATGTATATCCTTTATTATCTATTGCTTTCTACAAATAAACGTAGTTTTAAATCAACCAAGAAATGGTTTAAAAAGTGATCTTTTTTTTAAATGCATTATTATTTACTAAAATGTATTTATATGGAAACTTTTAAATCAATAAAATAAAACATAATCTAAAATTAAATGTCCGTATTAATTAAACAATTGTTCGAACTAACTTTATTTTGAAGGGTTTCCTATATTAATATAAAAACTTTAGTAAAGATAAAAGATTCGAAGTTTATTATTTCGATTGTAATCAAAAACTTGATTTTAATAATCTTAACGTTTTAGTCTTTTAATTTTTATTTTAGTTTTTTTATATTTTTATTTTTGTGATTTAATTTGAATTAATTTCTATTTATTTTCTCTTTTGTTTTGTTTTCTCTTTTCTTTTTTTTAATAAAGTTTAAAAAACTTTCTAGTTAAGTCTAGAAAGTTTTTTCAGCGTATTTTTGAAATTTCCAACTTTTTAAATTATGTTAACAGCAACATAATATTTTATTTGTATTCATATAATCGCATGCCTTCCTGACTAAGACTGAGAGCAGGCATCTTTTTTTCCTACTTCCTTAAAATTATTTTTAACCTTCAAGCCTCAGACTTCATAGTCAATCAGTTAAAAGAAATCTATGTGTTTGGGCCAATGATCTAGCACCAATAGCATTTTTAACCATTTTTCGAACTGTAAAATCACTAACATAGAGCTCCTTAGTTATCATTTTCATAACCTTGATTCCTCTTAATGTAGGTTTTAGTGTTATCAGTTTTTTGTTGTTGTTTATTTATGTTTTAATCTGTGACTCATGATGCAGAAAACTGTTTTACAATGTCTGGTATTACTATATCTGCTTGTAGAGCTGTCACCACTTCTTCTTGTTTAGCCTTCATAAAAAAAAGTTTAAATATCTTTGTTTTAGAGAATGTGAAATGAAGCACTAAATGTTTACTATGTTATAACTATATTTACAGATGTTTACTATGTTTATAAAAATAACAAAAGAATATTGTTTTTTTTTTATAAATTAGATAATTTACTTTATTTAACTATAAAAAATATCTACACATTTCAAATTTAATTGTATTTTTAATTATAAAATGATTTTAAAAGTAAGTTATTTTGGTAAGTAATTTTAAATGGTTAAATGCTAATAAAAGTTGCTTAATTTTGTTTAACATTAATAATCTGAACAAAAAGTAAAATTTCAAAATAAATGAAAATATTTTGTGAAGCCCATAATGGAACATTTTCACGTTTTCAGGAAATGCTTTACTTTTTTTTTATATATTTTTTTATGCTGTTTTTTTTTGAAATATTTTTTAAACCTGTATTTTTTGATGCTTTTAAATATTTGCTCATATTAATGATGTCTGTTTTAATGTCTAACAAAACAATAACTTAGGCTGTAATGTTGTATTGCTATATGATTCAATATAGTAATGCAATATGATGCAGTGTTGTTATGTGATATGATACAATGTAGTAATGCAAAATGATGCTATGTTGTTGTTGTTGTTGTTTTTTTATTCAACCATATCAATAAAAATTTACAAATGCTCATTGTAGATTAATTTAATTTGGTTAGGTGTCACTCATATAGTTACAAACTAGTCAATGGAGTGACACCTACAAAACATAAAATTCTTGAAAAAATAAATAAAAAATAGAAAAAAAAGAAAAGAAAAGCAAAAAATATAAATAAGCAAGAAAAAAGAGAAAAGATTGTTAAACAAATAATAATGATATACGTAATAATTACAGTAGTGGCGGGATAGCTCAGATGGTTAGAGCGTCAAAGGAAAAGTTAAAACCCGAACTGTTGAACGATACGAGTTCAAATCCCGCCACCGCCAACTCAGCGCTTGAAAAGTACTTCGGTACGCAAAAATGTTGGTCAATAACAGTCGTTACTTTGAATTAGTCTTAATAACTATTTGTGGCTGTTCCTATGCTAAGCCAACAATATCTTCGGGTATAAGAACATTGTTTAGAAAAATATAGTATGAAAACTTAAATAAATTAAAAAAAAAAAAAGTAATAATACAAAATAATAACAATAATAATAAAGTATTAATAATATTAAGAATAATTATAATACAATATAAATTGTATGTACATATCATAGATAATAATTAAATATAATAATAACATAAAATTTAGCAATTATAACAATAATAAATAAATATAATATAGATAAATAATAAATAAAGCAAAAATCAAACCACTCATTTGTTAAAGAAATTATATAGTAAAGACAACTACAGACAGAGAGAAATTATAAAGAAATACACTTTAATAATATATTTTTAAATTGAATTCTGTTGAGCAGTAAATAGTTCGTAACAAGGTGATATTTTTTTTTGACATTTTATTGATATAGGAATACACTGGTTCCATTGGGAAATACATTGTGGTTTTATGGAAAACTTACCATATTTAATTGTGTTAAAAAAAGAAAAGTATAGCTTACTATTTTCTGAATTCCTGGTGTGATGATTATGAATTTAATTTGTTTTAATAAAAAAATTTAAAAAAGAATTTGGTAGTTTATTTTGGGGAAAGTCAAACACAAAAAGACAATTGTAAAACTTTACAAGATCATGGATTTAGGATTTTTAGTTCAGAAAATTTGGTTATCAGATCTGATTGGTGAAAATGTCATTATTCTAATAGATGCGCGTTGTAAACTAGCATTGCTATTAAGTAAAATGTTACTTTTTTGACACCAAACAATACAACAATAGCAAAGGTGAGAAGAGAATAAAGAAGAATAAATCATTTAAAGAGTTTGAATAGGAACATAGTAACGAATTAGAGAAAACATTCTGTTAGCTTGTGTTTTTTTTTTAAGATGTTACAGTTGATAATACCAATATAGGTTCATCAAGATATACTCTAATATACTTTATATATTTTGATGGAAAAAGTTTTTTTCCCTTAATTTTAGTTTTAATATTATCAATAGTTTTTTGAGGCGAATGAAAAATAATATATTCAGTTTTATTGACATTCAATGAAATACGATTACTATTTAACCACATATGCAATGAAGATATTGATTAATTTTTTTACAAAGAGTCAAAAGTGATTTGTTGATATATAAAAGATTGGTATCAGTATAATGATGTACCATAGAATTTTTTAATGAACAAGGTAAATCATTTATATATAATAAAAAAAATTATGGTTTAAGAGTGGAACCTCATGGAACGCCATGTTTAATAACTTTATGTGTGGATTCAAATCCATTAATTGAAACAAACTGAGTGCGATCCCTAATATATAAAGAAAACTAATGATTAGCAATACCACATATTCCGTAGTAGTTTTACTTTTTTATTAGAATGTTGTGATCAACCGTATTAGCTTTTTGAAGATCTATGAATACACCACAAGCAAAGGAACCACTGTCAATTTTACCACGAATCATTTAAGTTATGCTAATAAGAGCATGAGAAGTGGAGTAATTTTAGCGAAACCCGAACTGTTGAATAAGAAAACAAGCAGAATTATTCAAAAAGTTGTTAATAAGTTATAGAAGTAAAATTACCAGCAAAAATATTTGTAGAAGTTGCATTAGAAAATATGTTATCAATTAGAGTTTTGGAGTGATTCGTGATTCTTGTTGGCAATGAAATAAAGGGAAGAAAGTTTTTTAAAGCAATGGTGTCTAAAAATTCAGAGACATAATTATCTGAGTTTGCTAATAAAAGATCGACATTAAAATCACCCATTAAAAAAGTAGTTTTTTTTTTTCCATAAATAGCTTTTCAAAAAGTGGAATTAAATATGATTTAATAAATTCTGAAATATCCATACTAGGATCAAGATAAATGCAGCCAATAATGATGTTTAATTTTTTAGGAAATATGATTTCCATAAACACAGATTCTAAAAGCTTTGGTTTAAGCATATTAAGATCATTTCGAAGTTTGTAAGTTAATGTATTAGATATATAAAGTAAGGCACCTCCAAAATATTATTTTGTCAGAGTGTGCTCATAAACATAACCGGTAAGATTTAATAGTTGGTAGGATGTCATTTTTTAGTTTAGTTTCAGTTATGACAAGAATACTGAATTCATGGTTAGCAAGAGACAAAAGTGAGTTTAATTTGTCAAAATTTTTAATAAGAGAAGCATTATTCAAACGAAAAAGAGAAAAATTATTTTTGTCAATGTTGGCAAAGTTAAAACATTTTATGTCCATATATTTACAATTAAAAGGGTTTTCTTCTTGAAGTTTTGTCATTGTAATTGTTGTTATTAAGGTGATGAGAAATGAAGTCATTAAGTTAGACTCTATGGTGTTTGAAAAAGATCATATGTTGTTTGGGAGTTCATTAATATGAATCACTTTATCATTTTTTGTTTGCAGACGCAGCTCCTAATCAGATAAAGAACTGAATGTAAAAATGTGTTTTCTACATAAAATACAGAACCAAGATGTTTTAGAGTTTTTCAATATCCTAATTTCCATATCATTCAGGCGACAGCCTTTTTTATGGAAAAAGTTTAGGCAATGATTACAATGAAGGTAGTGATGATTTTTATTAATTTTCTTGAAACAATCTTTGCAGTGCGAAGACATTTTATTAGTACAGTTTATAAAATGAAACGATAGAATGATGTGAAATAAGGAAACAAACAGTAATATGAACAGCAATATAACCAAAAATATTAAAAATAATAATAATATTTATTAATAATATAAATATAATTCAATTAATAAAATAATAAAATAAAAATAAAATTTATTTAACAATTAAAATAAATAGTAATAAAAAAAATACTATTAGTAAAATTAGGGAAGAATAGCGTAAATATATATTAAAAATAAGTTATAATTAGTTAAATTATAAGTATAAAATAAAATATATTAAAATAATAAAAAAATTATGAATGATTATTAGTAAAATATTCTATTTAATAATAAAGGAAATTGTATAATAATAAATTATTAAGTTTATACTTATTAATTTAAGTTTATAAGTAAAACTAAAATAACTAAGTTAACAAACTATATAGTTATATAATAATAATAATAGCAATAATAATAATAGCAATAATAATAATAATAATAATAATAATAATAATAATAATAATAATAATAATAATAATAATAATGATAGCAATAATAACAATAAAAGCAATAATAGCAATAATAATAATAATAATAATAGTTACAATAAATATATATAATAATAAACAATAAAGAAAAAAAAAATTTATCAGTAATCAGGCTTGGTCAGGAAGCTTGAGCGGTCGCTCTCGATTGCTGACCACGGCAACAATATTTAGTTGCGAAAAGCTGGCCAGATTTTTTAGTAGTTTTGAGAACATTTCAAAAAGCAAAAAAAAAAGTTGCGCTAAAGATTAATTGGACTGATGAGAGACAATAAAAAAAAAAAAAAAAATAGAAAAAAAAAAAATCTCTTAACGCGAAAAAACTTAAAGCAAAATAAATTACGTTTAGAACAAATACTTCGAAACATCGCTCTATCATAACTTTTTTTTATAAAATTAAGCGAAGTTTTATATATAAAGTAACATCTTACAATTGTTTAAAAAGGAAACAAATGTTCTTTATTTAACAAAGTTTGCAAGTTTTAGTTTTATTTAAGCTAAATTATTTTATAAATAAAAAAGTTAATTTTTTTATTACCTATTTTATGTTTCGCGTAGTTTAAAAAGTTCAACTTAAAAAGGTTAAAAATACTATATGACGAGAAAGCGAAACTGCTTCACAATATTGCTGATGTTGTTTAGTGAGTGGGCTTTTTAATTTTAATTAGTATTTAAAACAGAACAAAGTGTAACGAGTTTTTAAGAATGGCAAATGACAAATTAGAGTTAGTAAATCAAATCTAGAAACTTTACTTTATATCTAATAATTTGCTAGATATATTTGTGTTCTATCGTGACCTTAGGCGCGGTGCTTGTTCATCCGCGAGCTACTTTGTATGTGTTGTTTATATTTAGTGATCAGAAACTGCTTACATATTTGTTACATAATTAGTTTTATTAACTTTAATGATTATTATTAACTTCATTGAAAACACAAATATTTTTGTAAGTCTTTGTTTACAAATTAAATCATAAACATTGTTTTAAAAAATACATTACGATAAAACAGATACACAAAATTAAATTTATATAAAGAATACTTTTTAAATAAAAATAAGAATATACTAATAAAAGCTATAATTTATAATAAACTTTCAAAATTTTGACAATTTAAATAATATATATTTAAAACATTAATTTTTGTAAACAAATAATAATAGTTTACAGCTTTGTAGATGTGGCTCCCAGAATGAGCCATAGTATTGATAATATATTCTTAAAACAATTTATGTTTGAAATCTCAAAACATAATAAATCGTGAATAATACAAATTCTAAAACATTTCAATAGAATACTCTAAAACTTTATTTCGCTTTGTCAGCGTATTTTTTGAACTAATGGAATTAGTTTGTTCGTTAATTTGGCGGGTTTTTAGTGTTCGTGAATATTCTTTTTATTTTTTCGTACCAAGATGTTTTGAGAACATTTAAGTTTTTTATGTTTCTATGTATGTCCGTAAAATAAAATTTTTTTGTTCCGTACATAAACTTAAATGTTCTCAAAATTTTGAGCCGTTTTAAAACGATTAAAAAACCTGGCCAGTTTTTCGCAACTAATTATAATTTCCGTGGTCAGTATTCGAGAGCAATCGCTCAACCAAGCCTGAGTAATGAACAAAACAAAGCAAAAAAAAAAAAAAAAATAATAGTAATAATAAGAATAATTACATTAAATTAAAAGCTTATTATAAAATAAACAAACTAAATTCTTCTTAAATTTCACTACAATCTTCTTGTTTTACTAATGCTTTTTCTTCTTTCTTTTTTCTTAGTTTACTCAATTCTTTGTTCTTTTGTTTTCTTTTTTTTTCTTTTTTTTTATCTTTATTTAAGTTTATTTAGTGTTTTTTTTTTATTCGAAGTTCTTTTTTCCTTTTTTTTTTCTTTCCTTTTTTTTTTGTATGACTTTTTATGTGCGTTTGTTTAAAGATGATTTTTAAGATTGTTAACAAATTATTTATGCATATAAAATAAATAATTATTTCTTGTTATTATAATTTGGTTTTATCTTTAATCTTTATATTTATCTTTTCTTTTTCTCTTTTACTGTTAAAAAAACGTAATGTAAAATTGTTGTAATTCAATATGGTGAAACGTTGTAATGTAATATGATGCAATGTAGTAATGCAATATGATGCAATGTTGTGATTCAATAAGTTTTAATTTTATAATGCATTAATTTAGAAATGGTTAAATCAGTTGTGAAGTTTTAATAAATATGCTGCAAATCATGTAATAACTATGGTATATATATAAATTTTTTTAATTCAATAGAACATAAAAGAAGCATAGCACAGGTTAATCAAATTATTACTTTGTTCAATGAATCATATACTCGTCTTGAGTCAGAATCTATGCGGCACTCAATGGTTTGTTTTATTATATATATTTTTTACTTTAATAAAAAGAAATAAGCAAGAAAAAAATGTTTACACAAAATATTTTTTTGTTTTCCAACAAAAAAATATTTTGTGTAAACATTTTTTTACTACACCTTTTCAAGATGTAATTGAGAAAACAAAAATTGTAATTAAGAATCGTAAGATGTAATTGAGAAAACAAAAGTTGTAATTAAGAAACGTAAGATGTAATTGAGAAAATGTAAGTTGTAATTAAGAAACATAAGATGTAATTTAGAAAACGAAAATTGTAATTAAGAATCGTAACATGTAATTGAGAAAATGTAAGTTGTAATTAAGAAATAGAAAGATGTAATTGAGAACAGGAAAATTTTAATTTAGATATTGCTTTAAAGGAGTAAGTGTAAAATAGCGCTTAAAAAAATGGCGCGTAAAAAAATGGAGCGTATAAAATGACACACTTAAAAATGACGCAAGATTTGTAGCGTAAATTTAATTTTTTAGGGAAAAATTTAGGGAAAAATTTGGTGACATAAATGTTGACACGGATTTAGCTTAATCACAGACTTTCGGGTCATAGTGTATTGGCATATAACACAACGATCTTTCAATTCCATTATTATTACTTGTGCATACAAAAGCAAAATTTAAGATTATAACTTAAATTCATGTCCAAAAAGACCTTTTGTAACAACCTACAAACTTAGACTGTGAATTTGCTATTTTAATTTATGTGTTCTCAATTACAAGTTACGATTTCTCAATTACATATTATGATTTCTCAATTATATCTTACGTTTTCTCAATTACATGTTGTGTTTCTTAATTACATGTTACGACTTCTTATTTACATGTTGTGTTTCTCAATTACATATAACGTTTTCTCAATTACATGTTGTGTTTCTTAATTACATATTACGACTTCTTAATTACAACTTTCATGTTCTCATTTACATCTTGAAAAGGTGTAGAATACTATTGCAGGAATTAAATACTGAACTTAAATCTATAGAAAATGGAGCATAGTAGTATATAACATTGATTAATGAGTTGTTTTTTATTCATTAACATAATTACAAGCCTACTCACCCTAACCCTAAACCCTGACCACACACCTTATATGACCACGCATACAGTTGTTTTTTTTAAAATAAATAAACCATTAACTGAAAAGAGAAATGAACTTAATAAATGATACAATAAGTAAAGGATAAACCAGAGAAAGTAATAGCGTAAACTAATATATTTTTTAACTTGGAAATGTTTTAATTATAAGTTCAAACTTAATTAATTTAAAAGCGTTTCAATTAATATTTTAAAGCTATTAGTTTTTCCTAAGGATGCCATGTTGATGCAATGCATTAGTTGATTAATATTGTCATTTATAAGTTGTGACTGTTATATCAGTATTGATGATTTTTTAAAAAAGTTTTATTCAGTTTGTAGACATAAGAAAATATCAAAGTTTAAAACAAAAGTAACGAAGCTTGGATTAAATAACTTTGAAACTTCTATTTTTTATAATTTTTTGTAGTAAAACACTTTTAAATAAAAATATATATATTCAATTTATGCTTTTATTTTTCTGTTTTTTTATCATTTTATCATTTGTTAAGATTTTTATTTTATTTTATTTTTTTATTTTTTTTATTTCTCTTTTCAGTTTATAGTCTGTTTATTTTTAATTTTAGTTACATTTGTTTATTCAGCTCATTTTATAAAAGTGCTAACTTGAAACATACAAGGAGCTGTAGCCTAGCTCTTAATCATTTTGATTTATGCTTAAAAAAATCAATAAAAATACATCAATGATCCTTTTTTTGAAATTTAATTTCAGTAAAACAAAATGAGTGATAATTTTTAATGTTACTTTTTTAACATTAAAAGTAATTGTTATCTATTTATACACTAAATATTTGTTACTTTTATTTTGAATTTAAAATAGTATTTGTTAAATGTATTTATGGCAAAAAACTTTTTTTTATAGAAACTTGAACAAATATCTAGATTCTCTTATTTGGTAAATATTTAAACTGATTAGAAAAATTAGTAATAAACGAAACAAAAACATGTCAAAGTACATCATTAAATCTAGTCTAACCTTACTAAATTCTTATAAACCATTCCTTATAAACCATACCTTATAAATCATACCTTATAAACCATACCTTATAAACCATACCTTATAAACCATACCTTATAAACTATACCTTATAAATCATACCTTATAAACCATACCTTATAAACCATACCTTATAAATCATACCTTATAAATCATACCTTATAAATTATACCTTATAAACCTTATAAACCATAACCCAAATGTAAAATATGTAGTTGTCATCTTACCAGCTAAAGAAATATTCTGTCAAAATAAATTATTTAAAATCAAGCTATTATTGCTTTGTGATTTTAGTTAATAAAATAATGCCTTAAACGCTGATTTTGATTTTTTAACAACCTGGTTTTTATTTTTTAACAACCTGGTTTTGATTTTTTAACAACATGGTTTTTGTTATAATTTATTAAATGATAATTTAAAAAGTGTTTTATATCAATCTTTCAATTTATAAAAATTGTAAAAGTTCACATCATGCTTTAGAAAAACTAATGTTCTGACAAAAGTACTCATATTGATTATGTTGTAGTTTTTAATGCCAATTTAGTTTACATATAATGTTTATATATATTTGTGCAATGCAACTTTAATAATATACGTACCATTTCCATCATTTTTAATTCTACTTTATTTATGAGAAATAATTTATTTAGTGTTAATTTCCTTAATTGACTCTTGGTTTGGTTAAATATGTAAAGCCCTATATCTTATGAAGTACAAATTTTCAACCAGTTTTACTTAATTTGCTACTTTTACTTAAGATCCCTTAAAATTATTGAAGATCACGATATTCAATATCAAGATTGTTAAGGCCTGGGAAAAGATACATAGTTTCATCTGCAGACAAAATGATGGTGGCTATGAAGTTATTTCAGTTAGGATCATTGACTTATTAGTCATGTCAATTGATTTATTGACTTATTAGTCATTAGTCAATATGCTGAAATCTTGGTAACAAAAATGAGGAAAAAAAATGATATTAGTAAATGATATTACTTAAAAGAAGTTTTCTAGTAATCTTCTGAAGTAGCAAAACCTAGAGTTGACAATTTTTTTTTTTTTTTTTTTTTTTTTTTTTTTTTTTCTTTTATAATTTAAAGATTGGCTTAACTTGAATGAATGAGTTAAATGAATACTGCTAATTAACAGTAAATTTTTTTTTTTTAATTTACCATTATAAAATAAATTTTATAATGTCAGATTTTATAACTTAACATTTATAATTTTATAATGTTAAATTTTATGAATTAACATTTAAAATTTTGTTACCTAACTTAGTATAAACTAATTAGTGATACATTGTGTAATAAAAAAGACCTAAATTTTATTTTTAGGTTTCCTAAAAATAAAATTTATACTAGAGATATGTTCATACAAAATATTTAATTGCATGAGATCAATAAGTTTTTGTTATTAATTAGTTGCTTTTTTTCCTTTCTAATTCAATGTAGTTTTTAAAATTTGAAGACTTTTGAAAATGACTTTTTAAAAGTATTTAAGAAAGTTGTAACTTTAAATATTAAAAAGCCTAACTTTTAACTTTTAAATTTTAATAATTAATGCATAAGAAAAATATTCAAAAATATACATAGTGGTGTGGTATTTATATACCTAAACCTAACATATATATGTTAGACTTTATCAGCCTTCAATTTATCAAGAAATTTTCAAATGAGTTGTGTACTAAGTTGTCTGAGTTGTTCAAGTGAAAATGATAAAAAAAAAAAAAGAAATACGCTATTAGAAATAGCAGCTGCACAACAATAAAATTATTGAGTAGACCATTTAAAATTTTGAACATTTTAAACCAACAGAAAGAAAGAAAAGCTTTCACATTTGCTTAAACCCAGGAGATTTAGAGAGAAAACACAAGCTATAGAGCTAAGGTAAATGGTTTTTCTTGTCTAGAAAACACTCAAAAATTAATTATTGGGGCAGAAAAAAACAAAAAACTTTGAACTTTACAGCAAGTAAGGTAAGTTTAGAGCCATTCTGTGTGGTCAGCCATTCTGTGTGGTCAGCCATTCAGTGTGGTGAACATTTAAATCACCATAATAATTGTAATAATATATTATATATACATATTTATATATACATAATAATTGTGATAATATATACATAATTATATATACATAATAATTGTGATTATAAATTAATTTTAATTTTGTCAACAGGTTTTGTCTACATGATTGCTGTTAGCAATTTTTTTATTTTTATTTTGGTTAACTCTAAACAAGGCTGAATCACTATTAAGTTGGGAGTTACAAAAAAAAAAGGATAGAGTTATAGAGCAAGAAAACGGTTGACAGAAGACTTAAAAAGTTGAAGATTGTATGAGCCAGAAAATAATGAAGATGGTAATAGCCTTAGCCTCTCCGCCTCCATCTAATTGATCAATCCTCCATCATTCAGCTATAGAGCAAGAGGATCGAAAACCATATTGATTGTTTGACAGTAAGTTATTTTACTCAAGATGGGATGTGAGAAATTTGTTTATCAAAGACTCAAAGACCTTGCTAATAACAGAAAGAAGACTGATTAGACAATAATTGGAGGGGTCAGAATTTTTACCAGAGTTCTTAAAAATTAGACTAACAGACACCATTTTCCAGCAGTCAGGAAAACAAGACACAGTAAGACACTTATTAAATAGTTTAAAGAGAATTGAAGAGAGTTCTGGAGAACAATTTTGTAAGACTATGACAGGAATGTTGTCTGGACCACAAGCAGTAAAAGAGTTTAATCGAGATATGACTTAGCAACAGAAGCTGGAGTGATTTGAATGTCTAACAATGGGTTAACCTGTTTAATTGGAATGGAAGGAAAAGATGGGCTATAAGATTCGAGTATTAAATTAGAAGAAAAGTGCTTTGCAAATAGTTCTGCCTTATCTTTGGGAAAGGTAATAAGATTAGTCCCATAAATGAGAATTTTAGACCTTCTTTTGTAAACAATTTGAAAAAGATGAAAAAAATAGTTCAAGGAGGTACAAGCAAAAATCTATGAAAAGAGTCAAAAAGATTCAGCATTCATTATCTCAGCCAAGAAACAATGTAACTTGGTAGTGGTAACTCAGTAATGCGGTAGTGGTGTCGTGTTAGAGCACTTGCTTCATAAGTGAGAGTCTTCCGAGTTCGATTCCCACCACATCCCTGGTAGTACCGCGCTTCGTAACCTTGTTCGTCAAGGTTCGTGTTTCGGAGTTGTAAAGTTGAGAGAGGGTTATAACCACAAGTAGCCTCCTCATCTATAGTGGTCTTCTCGGCCTTGGAGTGGTGAAAATGTCAAACTAGTAGTTGAGGTTTGTTTCAATTTGATGAAATTGTTTCTGTAATGTTAATTACAAGTCAAACATTAAAATGTAATAAGAAACTTTTATAGATTTATGTCATGGATGGGTTGTATAAGCGAATTGCATAGCCACTATCAAGGATGTATAAGCGAGTTACATAGCCACTATCAAGAAGGCACATGCAAAAATCTATGAAAAGAGTCAAAAAGATTCAGCATTCATCATCTCAGGCAGGAAACAATGTAACTCGGTAGTGGTAACTCGTTAATGCGGTAGTGGTGTAATGGTAGAGCGCTTGCTTTATATGCAAGAAGTTCCGAGTTCTATTCCCATCACATCCCTGGTAGTACCGCGCTTCGTAACCTTGTTCGTCAAGGTTCGTGTTTCGGAGTTGTAGAGTTGAGAGAGGGTTATAACCACAAGAAGCCTCCTCATCTATAGTGGCTTTTTCGGCCTTGGGAAGATGAATAACAAAAAAAAAATAAAAAACTCAGGTTTATATCTATGCCAGTCTAATAGATGAAGTAACAGTTCAAGGCTGGTCAAAAGAATTATTCTGCTTACTCCTAAACTATTTGCCTAGGAGGCCTCCTACAAGACACTAGCTGGATGCAGTTAAAATCTACCCAAGATGAGTATTTTTATCGAGACACCGTCTCTAGCCTTTACTCAACCAGGAGCCCTAAGGTTGGGGATTTTTAAGTTGAAATTCGTTTCTCCTAGCCTTTGCCTAAAAAAGCACACTCTACAAGGTAGCAGTACATTGGGCAAATAGTTATGGTTAAGAAGCTTAAATAAAAATTTACAGAAATTGACACCGCTGAAAAAAAAAGCAAAACAATCTATTTCAAGCATATTAATATATGAACATATTAATGCATATTTACATACTCTATAAGTTAATGTATTTATATTTTAATTCTTGTATAATTTACAATGTCTTTTTATAATTTATACATACATGTTTTTGTATAATTTTTTTTCATTTTAGATTAAAATAATTTTTTTTTTTTTTAATTTCTAGTTTTTTTAAATTTTTAAAACAGGATGCTGCAAATACTGTTTTCACACGAGCAATGCAGATTTGTTTAAAGCAATCTTATCTGGTTTGTATTCTTTCTGTTATTATTAAAATTTTGTTTTTTTAAATGAAGAATAAGTATTAGATTTTGTTTCTGTTTTATCTGAATCATCCCAGTGGTCAATGTTGTCTCAAATCACATAGCTCTGTACTAAATAATTCAAAAATCCATCAAAACAAAATATTGTTAAAAGTGAACAGAAAAAAAATTAAAAAGGGAACAATGTCAAGGCAATAATTAGCAAAATATAAAAATAAACTAAAATAAGTATTAAAGCAAAAGGGTTTTAAAAACATGGGCAAAATAAAAAACATGGGGCAAAAATTAGCTCCCTACCACTATATATTAGATATTCTGTCAGGTAGACTATATCAAGTCATCGTATGTAATTTTTAAATTGTCAAGCAGTATATACATATGTAGGTCATTTATATACAAATCAATAAAATATAAAATATATATTTTATGTACAACTATTATACTAAACTATATTATATACTTAACTATTGTTAAACAAGCTTAGTTGATAGAACATATTTTTAACAATATTTTATTTCAATATATTTGTATCTTTAACTATAAACAGGTATTTGAATGCAAAGTATTAAATTTATTGCAATTTAATTGCCTATTGCATTAATATGCAATAGGCAATTAGATTGCATATTGCATATTAAATCACAAATATTTTTGACATCAGGCTTTTTTAACTTTAAAAAAAAAAAAATATCTAAATGTAGAAGAAATTGAGACTTTATTAACCTATTAAAAAAATGCTGAGGTCCATCTTACCAGGGAATTATTTCTCTTTTAAAAAAAATTTATATTATATTTTTATTGCTAGTGTACAACTTTATTTATTATATTATTAATTAATTGTGCAATATATTTTTTTAGCGTAAACCAGCTTCAAGTAATCGAGCATTTATGGAAAATGTCAAACTAGCAGTTGAGGTTTGTTTCGATTTGATGAAATTGTTTCTGTAATGTTAATTACAAGTCAAACATTAAAATGTAATTAAGAAACTTTTATAGACTTATGTTATGGATGGGTTGTATAAGCGAATTTTCAAAGGAATTAGTGTAATTATGGCAGATGAAGTATGTTTCAATTTTTTTTGTTTCTTTTTCTTACTTTTATTGTGTTTTATGTTTTTAAGATTTTTTTTTCTGGCTCTTTATATCTAAAATTCTGTATCATATTTTTCGTAAAGGATGCATCATTCAATAAAATAACTAGAAATCTATCTGAATTACAAGTCAAAGATCTTGACATTAAACCTATTTTATGGTATTTTAATTACTCTAACTTTTTTATTTGTAACACTTGTAATTTATTTGTAGCATTTGTTTATAATTTGCTGACTGATTTTAGTAAAAACATTCCTAAAGTAAAGAATACATTGTCGGATCTAATTAGGGTATGTTTTATTTTGAAGCTGTTTTTAATTAACTGATTTGTGAGCATATTTTAAAAGTTAATGTCAAATTAAATAGCTATCATAATATCATAAATAACAACTGATTTGTAAAAGACCAGCTCTCATTTAATTGATTTAATTACTTATTTAGTTTATTTGTCATGATTATATTGCTGTTATTAACATTATAATTCTTGACACCCGTCTAGAGGTTAAATTAGCTGTTATTATAAAAGGAAACGAAAAGTAGGAAATAAAACTAAAATTTTTCTCATTATTAGATCTATAACTTAAATCAATTACAAAGTTTATATTTCTTGGTATGTTTAGATTATAACCACTTGATGCAAATTTGGGTACAACTTAATTTTGGCATTTTTCAGAAAGTTTGTGACTTAAATTTTTCAGATTATACTGAAAACGATTATATATATTTTTTAATTTAATTCACCTCCCTAAAGTCAAAGCCATTATAGTTGAGGAGGCTACTTTTTATAGTTACAACCTTCTATCAACTCTCTAACTGCAAAACACAAACCTTGATGAACAAGGTCGCTGCATAAAAAAACAAGTTGAGCTTGTTACTAATCTTACTGATGTGGAATAATTTTAAAACAGCTTTTTTTTAAAACTATCACATCTTACACTATAATAAGTATTTTTAAAATTGGTGTTTAAATTAATGTTGTAAGAAAGACAAGTTTCATTCTTCATGAGCCCATTTTCTGCTGATATTGAATCTAGTGTTCCCTTGATCTGCTTTTAGCAAATGATTGAAAGCAGTAGATGCATAAATATTCTTTATCTTCAGATGATTTTAAGACTGTCAAAGTACTTTTTTAGCAAAATTTAACTTTAACAATTTTTTTATTTCCTTTCACATGTCTTTTAAGATTTTTAGTCTTATTAGTTTGCTTGTTTTTATCATTAGTAAGCCATGCTTCAAGACTATGCATTGACAGGTGTGTTAGTTAGAATCATTGTTGAATGCTTTTTCCTACCTCTTTTTAATGCTAACTTTCAACCTGTTATAGGCAGAGGCCTAATATGAGTTTCATGTTTGTCAAACAATAATAAACAAAGTTTTTCTTTAATGAATTTTGTATTGCGTACAAAATGTTACTGATATTTTACAAAGTTTTCTTCTTTCATCCAACCACTGGGATTGGCATCTCTAGCATTTCCTGTTGGTGCTCCTATTAGGAAATAATCTTTAAAGTTTTTATGAGGAAAAATAAAAAATGGTGGCAGGCTATTTTCTAATAGCACTTATTGTGCATGCTGAAGTTACAAGTGTTCCTGGTTCAGCTGATGTGATGGGTCCTACTTGTTTTTCTTTCTGTCTTGGCAATAATTTTTTTAAGTCTCTGTAGTTATCGCTGTTTCATCTATGTTCCAAATGTCATTTAGTGAGAAAGAGTAATTATGCAGGGATTCAAATTATTGAAAAATGATGCAACATTCTGCTTATTGAAACTGGTTGCTCGACTTAAATTAGTAGCTTTAGGTTGCCTTATGGAAATACTTAAATGACGCTTCATAAATGCAGTAAATGAATCTTTACCAGCTCTTCTACAATCCAAGAGTGAGAAACTTATTATTAAAAATATTATTTTTAATTGCAAGCTGGAAAGTAAACCTTTTTACTTCTGTAGGAGTTAGATTAAAATAATTTTCTGCTGCTTGCAACAGGTAGGTGACCGGTTCTCTTTCTATTGCACCTTGCAATATCAATCGTTTTTTGTATCCAATATTCATGCAGTTGGACTCTTGACTTTGCTTGATTAGATCTGTTATAGAATCATGTGATAAGTTAGTAAGAACAATTAAGTTACAATAATGTGTTAATGTTTTGTAGTTAATCCCATGGTCTTTTGCTTCTGATCTAATAGATATGTTATTATTCTTTACATTTTTAACAGTCCATTTTATGATATCTGCAGAAGTTTTACCTCTATTATTTTTTCATTTATTCATTTATACACCAAATATATATATATATATATATATATATATATATATATATATATATATATATATATATATATATATATATATATATATATATATATATATATATATATATATATATATATATTATTAAGTATTGTTTAAAATCTATTTGTGTATTGGTTAAAAATCTATTTGGTATTGGTGAATTTATTTGTGTATTGCTTTTCAAACCTATTGAATTTTACCCAATTGATATAATGATGCATAAAATTGACTTCAAAAAAAATAATTGTACAGTTCAAAAAAGATGTCGAATTGATCAAATTCTAAGGAAATTAGTATCGAGTGAGGCCTCCTTTGGCCTTGATGGACGATTTGGCATTGAGTTTACCAAGTTTTGGGTCTTTTCTGTTGTTATTTTATCCCATGTGCTTATTATAGCTTCTTTCATGTCGTCTTTGCGTCTTAATGCTTGGTTGCCAATTTTTCTGTCCAAAATATACCACACATTTTCTATTGGATTCAAGTCTAGACTTTGAGATGGCCATTCTAAAACATTGATCTTATTTGTGTCAAAGTATACCTTTGTTTTCTTATCGGTATGTTTTGGATTGTTATCCTGCTGTTATATGAAATCGTTTTTCATTCTCAATTTTTAAGAAGAAGGTTACAAGTTGGCTTTGAGAAATTCCCAATACATTGAAGCATTTATTTTGTCATCTGTAAATGTAACTTATACTACCCTAAACCATCACATTTCCTCCTCCATGCTTTACACTTCCTCGCAAATAACTTAATTTATAAGCATCTCCTTTTTTTTCTCCACACTTTCTGAACTCCATCTGATGACGCGAGGTTGTATTTTGACTCATCTGACCACAAATTTTTTTTCAAATATGATATCTTTTATTTTTTGGTACTTCTTTGCATTTTCCAATTGATGTTTCATTTGTTTAAAAGTTAAAAAAGGTTTTTTTTCAAACTACTCTACCTCTATATCCTTGTTCTCTAATAAGATTTCTGATTGTTTAAGGAGTCACTCTGATGTTGTGATCTTCTTGAATTTTTTAAGCTACTTTAGCTGTTGAAAAAAATCTATTTTTCTTCACATTAATGATGATATTTGGATCAATTGCACTGGCGGTCTTGCATTTTTGTCTTCTACCTGACACACTAGAAACAGTTACAATCAGATTATGCTTCTTAACAATTGAGAAAACGAAGAAAACTTTGACACAAATAACATCAATGTTTTGGAATTGCGATCTCAAAGTTCAGACTTCAATCCAATAAAAAATTTGTTGTATATTATGGACAGAAAAATTGGTGACCTAGCATTTAGATGCAAAGAGGACTTAAAAGAAGCTATAATAAGCACATGGGATAATGTAATAACAGAAGAGAGCCAGAATTTGGTCAACGCAATGCCAAATCATGTAGTTGAAACCAAAGAAGGCCCCAGTCAATGCTAATTTCCTTAGAATTTGATCAATTTGACATCTTTTTTGAGCTGTAGGATTATTTTTTTTGAAATCAATTTTATGCATCATTATATCAATTTCGTAAAATTCAATAGGTTTAAAAAGCAATACACAAATAAATTCACCAATACACAAATAAATTCTTAAAACAATACTTAATAAGATATCTAAAAAAAAAATTTAATATTTTAACAGACAGCTCATTTTTCTGCAATCTTAAAAATTATCATTATTTTTAAGTGTAAGTAATTAATTCGCCAATACACAAATAAATTCTTAAAACAATAATTGATAAGGTATCAAAAATTTTTTTTTTAATTTAACGGAAAACTCATTTGATAAAAACTTTAAAATTACGTTTTTTTTATAATTGTACGATTTTTTTTTTGCATACTGTTTATATATATATAATACACATAATATACATAATATGTGTGTGTATATATATATATATATATATATATATATATATATATATATATATATATATATATATATATATATATATATATATATATATATATATATATATAAATATATATATATATATATATATATATATATATATATATATATATATATATATATATATATATATATATATATATATATATATATATACATTTGTGTGTGTGTGTGTGTGTGTGTGTGTATACATAACTATATGGAACAAATGTTGTATATATTTATATATAAAATTTGTTTCATATATATATATATATATATATATATAATATATATATATATATATATATATATATATATATATATATATATATATATATATATATATATATTCTTGGATGTTGACTTTTTGGTATATCCAATTTTATAGAGAAAATAAAATAACTAAAATACAAAAAACAGTATAACCATTGCTTTATTTTAATTCTAAATAAAATAGTTAAATTAAATTTGAAATAAAGTTTTATTTAAATAAAGAAAATAAAAAAGGAAAAACAAACTTTTTATTCAAATTCAGAACAAATAATTTTAAAAACTGCAACTGCAAAACAAGCGTTTCATTTAAATTCCAAATAAAATAGTTAAAATAAATATGGCAAAACAAACATTTTAACTGTCTTCTAAATAAAATATTACTAACTTTGTAATTCAAGACCTTTTCTAAACTTTTTTTTTTAAATATATATATACCCTAGTTAATGAGGATTTAAGAGTATCTTACCGCGTGGTCAAAAATATAAATGAAAATATCATACGGCTAAGCGTGATAAATCATCATTAAAATAACATGGTGTCAATACAAATGGGTTACAGCAGCCTTGAATTCGATATTAGGATCACAAATAGAAAAGCAAACATTTTATTTAAATTCTTAATAACTTAAGCAAAATAAAAACGGGAAAATCTTTTGAATTAAATTCTAATTATGAACTTAATTTAAATAGTAAACAAAACAATTAAAATAAAAACAGAATAAAGAACATTTTATTTAAATTCTAAATGAAATAATTAAAATAAAAACGAAAGCACAGAAGTTTTAATTAACTTCTAAAGATCTTCTAAATATTGCCTGGCCATGGCAATACACCTACTTTTTTCTGTTTTAAAAAAGCCATTACACTTTTTGCTGTGTGGCAAGTTGCACCATCTTGCATAAATATAAGATTTTTGACATTTTTGGACTTCTTTTGAATTTTTTTGACATTTTTAGACCAATCTGCCATTTGAGGAAGCAACTGGTTCTCCAGAACTTCTTTATACTGGTCCTGCCTCATTGTCCCAACTACTTTGTAGAGACACCCTGCTCCTTGCCCACAAATGACAGACCAGATCATTACTGAAGCTGGATGCTTGACTGTTTCCATAATGCAGTCAGGATAAAACTTTTTGTTTGTTCTACGACGAACAAAAGCTGTTTTGTCCATCATTACTTGAAAAGTTGATTCATCAGAGAAGCAAATCTAAAATAATGCTTATTTTAAATTATATAATTTATGAATATGAATGCGAAAAAAAATACTTTTTCCCAATCCTCAGCAGACCAGCGACAATAGTTTCGAGCCCACTTTAGTCTCTTTTTTTTCATGAGTGAAGTTAGTTTTGGTTTCTTGGCTGGACGATGACACATCAATCCCTCTTCCTTCAGCCTCTGCGAATGGTCCAGTCTGATGCAGCAATACCAGCTTCATGGATAAGCTTAGTCAATACATTTTGTGGCTTTTTCTGTTATCCAGGCATATATTCTGGATTATACAACCCGCTCTTGGTGTTGTCTTTTGTTTAGAAGGTGGTCTCCTTGGACCAAACTCTTCCCCTGTATCAATTTTTTTTCTCACTGGCATTACAGTTTGGTGAGAAGCCTTTACAATTTGTGCAACGTTTCGCTGAGAATATTTTTTATTCTGTAAAAGACATCTAATTTGACTAACTTTTGTTGGTGTCATATCACATTTTTTACCCATAGCCGAAAATTTAAATTAAGAACCTTAAAAAAAGACTACACTTTGGTGTCTTTACATAAACAGAAAAAAAAAACATAAAATCCTTTATTTAAAATTAATGACTTACTATTATTATATAATATATTATAATTATTACTAAGTTCAAAAAAAAAAAAAAAAAATTCAATAAAGCACAGATGCTTGAAATTAAAATAAATCATATTAAAACTTCAATTAAACTAACAACTAAAAATAACCTTAAATTGTACAATATGCACCAATTTGACTATGACAGGTGATTGCTGACAGCCAGAGTTGCCAGTTGATAAAATTTTTATTAGATATTACTAAGAATAGAAATAACTTGACATGTAACAAAAAAAAATCATATTTATTTTCTCATATGCGGGTTTAAGCAATATATTTGAAATAATTTGTAAAAAAAATGTGTGGTGACTAATGTGATGGCCGACTACTGTAGGAACCTATTAAAATAGTAAAAAAAAAATAAAAAATAAAATAAAAACGCAGAAGTTTTATTAATTCTATATAAAATAATTATTATAAAGTTTTGTGCTGACTTAATGCCGACCTAAAACAGATTTAGGTCAAATTTTTGCTGATCTTATTTTTCCTAATTCCAAGAGCTATATATATATATATATATATATATATATATATATATAAATATATGTATATATAAATATATGTATATATAAATATATGTATATATAAATACATGTATATATAAATACATGTATATGTAAATACATGTATATATAAATGTATGTATATATAAATATATGTATATATAAATATATGTATATAACTATATATATATATATATATATATATATATATATATATATATATATATATATATATATATATATATATATATATATATATATATATATAAAATATGTGTGTGTAAATGTTAAAAAGGCAGAAGTCGCATATTTAACAAAATTGACTTTTTTTTGCAAATTTGTATAATTAAAGGATATCATTTTGTGTTAAAAAGGTGGCTGATAAAAGTTTTCTCTAGCCTGTACAAGAAGGGATATTATATAAAGACTTTAAAAATAATCATTTTATAAAAAAATTATTGTTTTACTGATTTTTACTGCCTAGAAAATACAATTTTTTAGTCAAAAATATTGATTTTGAACCACCTTAAGATATATATATATATATATATATATATATATATATATATATATATATATATATATATATACACACACACATATATATATATATATATATATATATATATATATATATATATATATATATATATATATATATATATATATATACACACATATATATATATATACACATATATATATATTTATATATAACATGAGATAACTAAAAATCTGGACAAAATTAGAAATTGTATAACTTTTTAACCGAATGATCAATTTTGATAATTTAAAAAGTATAATAACAAAAGATATCTAAATAATAAAATTTAAAAAAATTGTAAGTTTTTCATGGCATGACGACGAGCCGTGTCTACTCTTGTAAATGTTGCAGCAGATAGCCGATGTACACGTTCTATGATGATTTTCTTAATTGAAAACTCGATCTGCTTTTTAAGTTTACCTAGATTTTCAGCTTGCCAGTTTTTATTATACACTAATCTCTTAAGTTCAGGCCAAAAATCTTCAATTGGACGTAATTCTGGCACATTGGCAAGGTTATGCTCTTTTGGTACAAATTCAATATTTTTAGCTTTTAGATAACCTTGCACTTTACGCGAATAATGTGACGAAGCTAGATCAGGCCAAAAGACAATATTGTCATTTTTATATTGTTTTTCAATGAATTCTAACAAAGACATTTTGAAATATACAAATCTTCATTGACTGCTTGGCCTGACGGAGCGATGTACTGCTGAGAGATTCCTTTCATTGAGAATGCAATCCAAACAAGTAATTTTGGCTCAAATTTGTCTTTTCTTTTTAACTTTGCATCATTTGATGCTGTATTTATGTCAGAAGAATAGAATCCAGCATTTCTGGAAATAATGGTGTTGCTCAAATAAAAATACGATTCATCATCAATAATAACTACTTTTTTCCTAAAAATCGAAACCAATTTATGGCACTTTGAACGAACAGCTGCTTTTTGAGTCGGTGTTCTTTTAGGTGTTTTAGTTTTTTTAAGATAACAAAAACTAGTTTTTTTTTGTGAATAATTTTGCATATGTAGGGTTGTAATACATGGAATCCTATTTCAAGACCACGCTGTGAAATACCATCTTTTTGATCAATTGAATTTTTAAGACGCTTTATCTTTTTTGCAGACATCTTTTTTGCTTTGCGACCACTTCCAACTTTTCTTTTTGGTCCTATATTATTCTCCTTTCTTTGAAGTATATTATAAATAGTAGATTTTGGTACGTTCTCCATTTGAAAATGATTTACAATAAACCTTTTATTCTTATCTGGATGCAAATTCAAAAATGCATACACTCGTTTTCTAAGGGAGTCTTCGTTACAAGTCTTTTTTTTCATTTTTAATTAATACTAAATAAATTTTTTTTTTGATAATACATTTAAAGAATTAAATTTGTAACAAAATAGAAGTGATTGAAAATATATATAATTATTCCTTCATATTTTAACATTTACTCAAACTTTGTCCAGATTTTTAGTTATCACATGTTAATTTGCTAATTATGTTTTAATCAAGTATCTGTAACTGCAAAATTTCTATTATTATAAATTTGCCAATGCTATGTAAATCTAATTAAATCTTTTGTTAAATTAAACAGCTTACCACGCCCTTAGAAAAGTTATGCACTTTAAAAATTATGATTACAACATTGTCTGGTTCATCTAATTCAGTAAGCGGTAAGTTTTTTTTTCATATATATACATGTATACCAGGCTTGTGGAGCCAACTGTTTTTTTTTATGGCTTGGCTCCGGCTCCTTAGAAATAATCGGCTCCCGGCTCGGCTCCGGCTCCCGAACTTTATGAACAAAAATCGCAAGTTTTGGACATTTTTTTGATCACATTTGCCAACCCAAAACTATACCAATTACAGCAATTAATTTTAAACCAACTCTCATGATTACACGGGTATTGTATTACTATCACTACTCTACTCTACTACCGGATATTATATTTGAAAAGAAAAATGTTTTGGGTAAACAAAAGTTTTTTTCTATATATTATTTACCCAAAACTAGAGTTTTTAGTCCAAACTTTAATTCTAATTCTACCCAGGGGGCACAGTACCTAAAAAAGACGTCTTTTGAAACCCAAAGACGTCCAAAATGTTCAAAAGGCATACAAAACTTTCAAAAGCCGTTTAAAAGACCTCTTTTGTATGTCCCGTGCCCACTGGGTAAAACATGCTATTGTTAAAATTCAAAACGATAAAAAATTCAAAAAACAAACAAAAAATAGTTCAGCTAATGCAAAAACTTCAATATTTATTTTAATCTAAGGAACTTATATTTTAATATTTTTCATTATTTCAAATAGCAAACATTTTTGCTAATTGACGACATCAACTTCTGCGCTGTGTCTTTTACAAATTTTTTCCCTGCCAATGTTCACTCTCTAATCTTAAACTGTACTTATTTTTTTGTCACTTTTATGCAAAAATCCTTTGCTAATTCCCCAAAATTTTTCAATGGGACAGAACTGTGTGCAGATTAATGGATTCAAGCTTTTTGTTATGAATTTGATGTCTCTCAAATTGTACCAATTTTCTTAGAATAATGACAAGAAGTAAGAATAGGCCAGAACTAAAAGGGGACATCGTAACTTCTATAAAATTGCAAAAGTTTAACAAGCAAGTATTCTTTGATGTAAACATCCGAGTTTAAAGTTGACATGTGACAAAAGCTCAAGATCTCAAACCACAGCTGCATATTGCTTGCCAAAATTTAATCTTTAAAAAACTCTGTAACTTTATACCTTTTGGCTTGTTCTCTGTTCAATAAGCCGGGATTTTAATTAATGATTGTCGAATACTAATTGCTGTTTCTTATCCTTAAAGCCACTTTTTCTTCCAGATCCTTTTGGTCCTTCAATAGATAGAGAGTTCTTGTATTATTTTATGACCATACAAATAGTAGTTTTGCTAGATTCAGATGCTTTAGCGATTGAAAGTAACGATGCAGAAGAATTTGGTAGATTGTTGCGCAGACTTTTTTTTTGTTTTTTTTTTTAAATGTTTCAATGACAATTTAATTAATAGAAAGATTTTGACTTGTTTGTTGATGTTTTTAATTAATACTGTAATTACTTAATGTAATTACGCAAAAAAAATATATTAAAAATGTGTTAGTGGCAAGTTTAAAATGAAATTCATTGTTCCAAGTTTAACGATTGCATACTTTAATATAGTTTTAAAGATATGAATAACCTTTGATCATTAAATCGCGCATCAAAAATATAAAAGCATAGTATCAGTATGAAAATATAGTATAAAGCAATATATGTAATGTTTTTATATATAATTTACTTTTTTTTTTTTTTAATAAAGCATATTACGAAATACTATTAAAAAATAATATTTTGTTGAGTACAAAATCGTCAAAATAACCATTTTTATTACGTTTTGGCAAGACCGTAACTGTTAGAAGGAATATTTAAAAAAAAAATAGAAATTCAATGTTTAACAATAAATGAATAAAGTTTCTCTAGATTAAAAAATTTTATTCCTTTAAAAAAAAATTCGAAAGCCATGAGCCGCTCGATTTTTGCGGCTTCTGCTCCACCAAAAAACAGCGGCTCCCTGGCTCCACGGCTCCGGCTCGGCTCCACAAGCCTGATGTATACATACAAAATTGCTGTATAACTTGAAAGTTTTATTTCAAGGCTTCTTTAAAAATTTTATTTATATTTTTTTAAGTTAATTTTAATTTATATGTAATTTTATTATATTATGCTTATTTTTATTTTAGACAAATCAGATCTTATTACAGCCGATGATCTCCTTCCTGCTTTAGTGTTTGTTGTTGTGAAATCTGATGTTCCCAATTGGTACTTTTTAAATATGTTTATAAAGTTTTTTTTACTTAATGTTATATTTACTTAATGTTATATTTGTTGCTTATTCAAATATTTTTTAGAATTAATGTTTTACTTTCTTATTAATTTCAGCTATTTAATTGCTTTAATTTTTTTTACAATATATATTAACATTTATTTTGCTCTTTCCTAGGTTAGCTAACCTAAGTTACATGAAAAATTTTCATTTTTCACAATCCAAAAATGATGAATTTCAGTATGTTTAATTTTTTTATATTATATTTTACTTATATATATATATATATATATATATATATATATATATATATATATATATATATATATATATATATAATATATATATATATATATATATATATTATACAGCGCTCGAAATAGCGACCGATCAACAATCAAAGATCGTCTACTTTTGGAAAAATTGACATTTTGATCGCCTAATATTAAATCTGGCCGATCGAATTTGATCGGCAGAAGTTGCTAGTCAAACTTTTGTAATAAATAATACAAAAACATTTTAAATACAGAAAGTTAAAATTTAATTCGCGTCAAAATTAGTTTTGAAATGAGTATTCTGAATAAAATAATGTAGATAAAAACGGCAAAACAAACAATTTATTTAAATTCTGGATAAAATAATTTAAAAAAAACGAAAAAGTTTTATTATAATTCTAAATAAAATAAAAATGACAAAACAAACCAATTGTTTATTTTCTATGATAAAATTAAATAAAAACGGAACATCAAAAATTAATTTATATTTTAAATAAAATAATATTAAATCGGAAAACAATCATTATATTTATATTCTAAATAAAATATGTATAAAAAAATCCGGCAAAGTTTTATTTTGATTCAAAATAAAATAATTAAAATAAAAACGGCAAAACAAACGATTTATTTCAATTTTAAATAAAATAACTAAAATAAAAACAGCAAAAGATTGTTTTTTTAAATTCTAAATAAAATTTAAACAAACATTTGCTTAAATTCTGAATAAAATGACTAAAATAAATATGGCAAATATGTTAATTTAAATTTCAAACAAAATAATTAAAATAAAAACGGTAATGTTTTATTTATACTCAAATTAAAACAATTAAAAAGAAATATGGCAAAACAGACAATATATATAAATTCTAAATAAAATAATTAAAATAAAAACAGCAATGTTTTATATATATTCAAAATAATACAAAAACAAAAACAGCAAAACCAATAGTATACTTAAATTCTAAATAAAATTAATAAATTCAAAACGGCAAAACAAGCGATTTACTTGAATTCTAAAGAAAATAAATAAAATAATATTTAATTAAAAGTTATAAAATTATAATGGCAAAACAAAAACCTTTTGAGGTAGGATTAAAAAAATGTATTGTAAATTTTAGTAAAATTTAATAAAAAATTGATCATCTAAAAAATTATTTGATCATCTGGTTTTAAGTTTTTTTTATTTCAGCCAATCAATGTTGATTGGCAACCTACGAAAATAATTATTTCAAGCGCTGTATATATATATATATATATATATATATATATATATATATATATATATATATATATATATATATATATATATATATATATATATATATATATGTATATATATATATATTTAAATATATATATATATATATATATATATATATATATATATGTATATGTATATATGTATATATATATATATATATATATATATATATATATATATATATATATATATATATATATATATAATATATGTATGTATATATATATATATATATATATTCATATATATATATATATATATGTTATATATATATATATATATATATATATATATATATATATATATATATGTATATATATATATATATATGTATATATATATATATATATATGTATATATATATATATATATATATATATATATATATATATATATATATATATATATATATATTCATATATATATATATATATATATATATATATATATATATATATTATATATATATATATATATATATATATATATATATATATTTTATTTGCATTCACTCCCAACAAGCAACCACTATTAAGTTGGGAGTTACTAGGAAAAAAAAAAAGAACAGAGTTATAGAGCAAGGAAACGGTTGACAGAAGACTTGAAAAGTTGAAGGTTGTATGAGTCAGGAAAACATGAAGATGGGAGAGAGTTCCAAAGGATTGAAGTGCGGGGAAAAAAACTAGATGAATAAAAGTTTTTAGAGCATGCAGGGACAGATACAGTAAACGAATGAGACTTAGCTGAATGACGAGTAAAACGAGAATGAATTTTTGTTGATGGAACTAGAGATGATAACTCCTTTGAGCAGTGACCATGATAGTATCTGTAGAAAAGAGAAAGAGATGCAACTTTACGACGATGGGAAAGAGGTTCAACCTTAGCAGATAGTCCAGGTCCAACAACATTTACAATGCGTTTTTGGACCTTGTCAAGAAGAGAAAGTGAATCGTTAGAAGAACTAGCCCAAATATGACAACAGTATTCCATACAGGGACGAATAAGAGATTTGTAGAGGTAGAGAATGGAATCAGAAGTAAGGAAATGGCGAGCACGATAAAGAGAAGCAACCTTAGCAGAAGCTAATTTAGCAATCGATTGTATATATGGTTTCCATGAAAGGTCAGTAGTAAGCGATAGTCCAAGAAGACGTAAAGAGGAGGACTCAGTGAGAGGATTGCCATTCATTAATATAGGAATGTTGACCATATTACGATAGTTGTTTGCAGTAAGCAATTGGGTTTTTTTAGAGTTGAAATTCACAAGCCACTGTGAACCCCAATCTATTACTGAAGTGAGATCAGATTCAAGATCAGCTGCTTGTTCTAGGCGATCGAAAAAAGAAGACTTTTTGTCAAGACAGGATATAAAGTTGAGTCATCAGCAAAAAGAGCTACTTTAGATGAAAGGTTGTCAGGAAGATCGTTTATGTAGATAAGAAACAATACAGGGCCCAGGATGGAACCTTGGGGAACCCCAGAAGTTACTGGAAATAAAGAAGAGTGTTGGCCTTCAAGGATGACTTTAATAAACCTGTTAAAAAGAAATGATTTGATAATCTCAAAAACTTTCCCAGAAACACCATATGAAGCAAGCTTATGGAAAAGACCAGCATGCCAAACTTTGTCGAAAGCTTTAGATATGTCGAGAGCAATAGCCCTAGCCTCACCGCCTCCATCTAATGCACAATAAAATTTTTCAGTTACAGCAGTTAGCAAATCGGCTGTAGAGCGAGAGGATCGAAAACCGTATTGATTGTCTGACAGCAGTTTATTTGACTCAAGATGAGATGTGAGGAATTTGTTGATCAAAGACTCAAAGACCTTGCTAATAACAGAAAGAAGACTGATCGGACGATAATTGGAGGGGTCAGAATTTTCTCCAGAGTTTTTGAATATTGGAACCACAGATGCCATTTTCCAACAAGCAGGAAAACAAGACTCAGTCAAACACTTGTTAAATGGTTTAGAGAGAATTGAAGAAAGTTCTGGAGAACAATTCTGCAAGACTGTGACAGGAATGTTGTCTGGACCACAAGCTGTAGACGAGTTTAATTGAGATATGAATTTAGCAACAGAAGCCGGAGTGATTTGAATGTCTAACAATGGGTCAACCTGTTTGACTGGAATGGAAGGAAGAGAATGTCCATAAGATTCAAGAGTGGAATTAGAGAAAAAGTTCTTTGCAAACAGTTCTGCCTTATCCCTGGGAGAGGTAACAAGATCAGTCCCATGAATGAGAGATGGAATGTTAGATCTACCCTTGTTAACAATGCTGTTGAAGATTTTCCAAAAGTCTTTAGAGCCTAACTTCTGCGATAAGATGCGAGATTTAGTGAACTGAGAATAATGGAGTTTAACATCAGAAAGCACCTTTTTACATCGATTTCTTGCAATAATAAATAGCCGTTTGTTCTCAAGAGAGTTGTTCTTTTGAAAAAGATGAAAAAAATGGTTACGATTGGATATAGCAGCCGCACAAGAAGGAGAAAACCATGGAGTAGAATGAGGCTTGACTTGAAACCGACGAGAAGGAATAAAAGCTTCCATTCCAGCCTGAATCCAGGAGGTTATGTAGGAGGCGCATTTGTCAGCTGAGAGAGAAAAAACATCAGCCCAAGGACCATCACGAAGAAAATCACGAAAGGAATCCCAGTCAGCTTTAGGGTAGTAGTAGGTGGTGCGATGATAAGGTGAGCCCAAAAAAGAAGTACGAGAAGAAAGATTTATAGAGATCATTGCATGGTCAGACCCACCTAAGGGAGAAAAGGGAGAAACTGAACATAAGCTAGGGTCAGAGACAAGACATAAGTCAAGGAGTGAAGGTAAATGATTAGGGTTGTCAGGAAAACGAGTCACAAAGTTAACTATCTGAGTAAGAGATTGAGAAACGCAGAAGTTAAAGGCTTTAGTGCCAGCAGGATCAGTGGTGTTAGAGCCAAGCCATTCAGTGTGATGGGCATTAAAATCACCAACAACAACAATATTGGCAGAGGGGTAAAGAGAGAGGGCATGGTCAATTTGATCAGAGATAACATCTAAAAGAGTGCAATCATGGGAAGAAGGAGAATGATAAAGAACAAAGAGAAAGGTGATAGAGTGAAGAGGTGCTAGGCGAAAGCACATAAAAGAATGGTCAAAGGATTCGAACCTGATTTCACGACAAATAGGGGAATTAATGCGTATGTATACCCCTAAACCTAGCATGTGACTATTGGAGTCTTTACGAATCAAAGGATAGTACCCATCAACACTGACATCTGAAGAAGGAATTGCAGAACTTAAATTTGTTTCACTGAGTGCAAGCAAGTCTGGTGAATTTTGCAGGAGGTAAGACTCAACTGATGGAAAGTTGCTTCGTAGACCGCAAATATTTGTAAAAGATATATTAAAATATTTAGGTGGTGGGGATGGTTTTTTAGGTTTTAAATTTTTGGTTACTTTGGTCATGATTTTGGCCTCCTAATTAATGAGCTATGCAGTTGTCTCAGTCCTGTTAATTAACCCTAAGCCGTGACATAGGGCTCCTTCTGTGGCCTTAACAATGCACACCAAAAGCATTAACAGGGACACCATCCATGCGCAACATGGCACTGTTAATACTCTGATATTTTGCAGCTGTTGATGGAATCAGCCTCTCTGAGAGCTACCACAGAGTTCGGGAAACCTTACTACCAGCCGGCCTCAGAACCATTAAACTGAGTTTTAGAGCTGTACCCTCATATGGAGATAACAGGAAGAGTTGCATAGCCATTATCAAGGAGGCATAAGCAAAATTCTATGAGTAGAGTCAAGGAGATCCAGCATTCATCATCCAAAAACAACAAGAAAAGTTCCTGGTAATGGTTGATAAACTGTTTGCTATCAGTTCTCATCAGTTTGAGTACTCCATGCGTCAAGATACTTCTATGTCAAGAGACATTGCTACAATAAAAGAACATTTTTATGTATTAAGTTTCAAAATACACTAGCATAAAAAGTTAAAGAAGAAAGCTGAAACAGATCGGTTTGTTCTTAATGATCCAGGAAGAACAATAAATATCAGGACTATATCAGTGAAGATGAAAAATTTGAAAAATGTAAATGAAAAAAAAAGTCTTAGGTATAATGTTTTTTAGCTCAACAAACATTGTTTTAGTAGAATTGCAGTGGACCTATAAGCATGGACAAGTTGGAGCTGTTATAAATGGCAAGCAGATAATTTTCCGATATGTTAATAGTGGCTAGTCATCAGCTAGCCACTTTTAGCAGTCTACTAATATTGGTCCATTAAGTAACTGATGGGCAAATCTACAGTGGTCCGCTCAAAATGCCTATAAATGTCCATTTAAATTTTGCTATAAAATGTTTGCCGGATAGTAAAGCAGAAACTGAGAAGAAATTCAAAAAGTTTCTGTGAGTTATTGGAAGTGATCTTCAACTTTTAAATCTCAAGTCTAAGAAATTGATTGCTTATTTCCTTGAGCATAAGGTTTTTCCTAAGAATTTTCCTTGAGCATGGTTTTTTAAAAGGCTTATATGTATTTTCCGAGAGGTTAAATGTGACATCAAGAAAGTTCACAATTTTTAAATTTATGTTTATTTCAATTTGAAAGCTAATATTTTAAAAAATTTTATAATATTTTTTTAAATTTTATTAAGCTGTAGACCAGATTTTTTACGCATTACTATTAAACTCTCGGAAAATACATTTAAGCTTTTCAAAAAACCAAGCGATGAATTATTGTATATTAATATTAACTCAAATCATCCACCCCAAATTCTAAAACAAATCCCGATTTCAATTAATAACAGGCTTAACCAAAACTCCTCTAATGAAAATCTATTCAATTCCTCCAAACAGATATTTGAAGATGCCCTTAAAAAAAGTTGTTTTGAAAACTTTGAATTAAAATTTGACCCTGAAAAAAAGAATACAAAAAAGCAAAATAGAACTAGAAATGTAATTTGGTTCAACCCCCCGTATAGCAAAAATGTTTCCACAAACATAGGAAAAGTGTTTTTAAAATTGATCGATAAGCATTTCCCACCCTCTAAAAAATTACATAAAATTTTTAATCGAAATACTATTAAAGTTAGCTGCAGTTGCACAAAAAATATGGAAAGAATTATAAAAGGTCACAACAATTCTTTGTTAAACAAAAAAAAAATCCAAAATGAAAAAACTACAGAAAATTGTAATTGTAAACAAAAAAAAATTGTCCAATGAGTGGAAGTTGCTTATCAAAAAATGTGGTATATAAATGTGTTGTCTCCTCTAAGAATGTACCTGATAAACAATATATTGGCATAACAGAAGGTGAATGGAAAAAACGTTTTGCCAATCATAAGCAATCAATTTTTTAAAAATAAAAAGTATTCAAAAGACACCATGCTGTCAAAATATATATGGGAATTAAAATATAAAAATATTGATGATTTTACACTGAATTGGTCCATCCTTAAAACAGTGCCTGAATATAATAGTATTTCCAAAAAATGCATACTATGTCTACAAGAAAAATTTGAAGTAATTACACATACAAACCAAGAATGTTTATTAAACAAAAAATCGGAATTGATTTCTAAATGCAGGCACGAAAATAAGTTTCTCCTAAAAAACTATAAAAATAAGTGAGCTCAAATAATAGTTACATTAACTTCTCTTTGAAAAAAATATATTATTTTTTAAAAAAGCTCAAGTAATCATTTCTAAAGAATTCTTTTTACAATAGTGTCAGCAAATTACACAAATGTGTGAAAAATTGCAGTAGTTAAGACATGTGACTTCCTGTAATTTAATTTTTGGTATAAATTGAAGTTTTATTAATTTGATCATTCATTGCTGATGAGTCTTTATTGATGAAACACAGTGTTAAATGAGAAAAAATTTTGCTAAGTGATTTTCTACTAATTTGTAATTGCTCTGTTCTTTTAAGAACATTAAGCTCTCTTTTTGTAGAATACATTTTAAATTGTTTATATATATATATATATATATATATATATATATATATATATATATATATATATATATATATATATATATATATATATATATATATATATATATATATATATATATATATATATATATTTATAAATGAAAATTTTTGAAAAAACTTTAAAAAACTTTTTTTCTTTTTTTTTAATAAACTTAAAATAAAACTTGTAATAAATAAAATAATTTCTGTTAAGCATATATTATAATAAACATGTGTAGTAAAATATATGTTACATATGCTGTATGTGGTGTAGCGGTAAGAGCGCTTTAGTCAAGTTTCCATTAAATTTTTTTCTATGGGCAATCAACAACACATTCTGCTTCATTTCTTCATTTCATAGTGGGTTAACCTGGATGGGTATGGATAACATGGGCTAGGCAAAACAAGATCCAGCTCTGATTACTAACTAAATCTGGTAGTATTGTTGATAATGTGATTACAGGAATTTTAAGTTTGCCCTTCATGAACTCTTTAGCAATGGGAAACACTAAGAGTTTTTGCAGTATCTTCATCTTCTCAGTAGATATAAGTAAAGAAACAGTCTGAACCATCTTCTTCTACCTTTCATTCATGATGCTTGAGATGATCTTTGTCATTTCTAATGCAAGCCAATAAATTACATCTGCCATAAACCTTGCTTCTTGGCAAGCTCCTGGCTGATGAAATTTTATAGCAGGAACATATCTACCAAAGTAGTAAACAAAAACGTTGACAAAAACGTTTTTAGTCTCCTCTCTTGAAAACATTTTTATTTAGTGCAGTCTCCCCAAACTTTAATGCTGCTTGGCTATTTTATAGATATGTCATTCAACCTCTGAAGAAATCTAGTTAAACCTAACCAGATTATCTGATGAGGTGCAAATCTTATCAATAATCTTTGACCAGGCTTTTTGTAAGCCCACATAAATTTCTCTTCTTAAAGGCTTAATCTTAGTACCAGTCAGTTCAGTTGTCAAATTGTTTAATACATACTTTAATATTATGGTGACAATACATGCACCAGATGAGACTAGTGTTAAAGATAGTTGATAGGATTGTAACTGCTCCAGCAATTTTCCAGTGTTTAATGCATTTGTGTTACAGCAAACATCTACAATATTGTCGACAGTATCAGTATTCCAAGAGATTGAGTATTAAATGAGCCTGCTCTAACCCAGTTGAATTTTTTGCTTTTTCAATGCCAAGCAAGAAATCATTTCCATATTCCAAATCTAGACTTGTTACAAATTAAAATTCTCTATCAGGTAATTGTGTGATCATTTTTATCATTCAGCTAACAAGTTTCCCATCAAAATGGACAATGGCTTTCTTTCTTTTTAAATTATCAACAAGGTTCAGTCATACTTTTTTTCACCTAAAGCAGTTAAATTATATATTCAAAATCAAGATATAAAACAAATTTTTTTTTTTTTTTTTTTTTTTTTTTTATTTTTATTTTACTTCACCTCCTCAAGGCCGAGAAGGCCACTACAGACGATACTCACTAAATACTCACTTTAGTGTAATTTTTAGTTTAATTTTAGTAAATAATTCTACTTATAATTAAAATATAATTAAAACAAATTTTTTACTTTAGTGAATAATAATTACCAAGATTTTCATTAATTTTTTCTGTGTAGATCTTGATAAATTAATTTTATGCAAATCAACGCCAGTTTTATTGCAGAATGCAGAAAATTGATAGCAGAAACATTGCAGCCTAGGGTTTAACACCAATTCTATACTGAACACTAACAACAGAAGCTTCAATTAGTTCATTATTAATTCTAAAATTATTTTGATTTTTTTGATTTGGACACATCATAGTCAGAATCACTTTCTTCACATAAGTTAGAACTTTCAAATAGGTTTACAGCATCTTCAAACTTGCTTTGACTACCCCTATTTTGTTTTTGTTGGACAGGCAATTTCTTTGCTGGATTGTAACCTGGTGCTCTTAGATAAAAGAAAATTTATTCAAATATATATTTATATTTATTGGGCTAAGTAAATAAATTAGATAAAATCTAGATATTAGAATTACCTTGGGTTTTTAAAAAAGTCAAAATATTGGTGGATATTTCTGAAAGTAGGTAGCTAGTTAACTGGAAACTTATTTATGGGATATTTAGAGATTTTCTTAAATTGCTTTGAACTGTGTGCTTGCTTTGTTTCTCTGAACAGTGTGCTTGTTTGGTTCTTTTTTGTTGATCTTTTTTTTGTACTACACATTTTTTTAAATATACTTATTTACTTATAATATACATACTTGTTTATAAAAAAAAAAAAAATCTTATAACCATTTTAAATTTTATGTATATTAAGCGGATTAAATATTTTTATAAATAACAAATAGCAGTGGACACTAAAATAAAGTAATAAGTAAAAGTTGATAAAGTAATAAGTAAAAGTTGATAAAGTAATAAGTAAAAGTTGATAAAGTAATAAGTAAAAGTTGATAAAGTAATAAGTAAAAGTTGATAAAGTAATAAGTAAAAGTTTATTAAAAAAAAAATTAAAAAAAAATCATTCTCATGACCAAACAATTTTTTGTTGCATTTAAAATAAATTTAAAATAATATAAATATAAAAAATATGAACAAAATTGAAAAATATGACAAAAATTGACAATTTTCAAAATTTTAAGGCTTTACACCAAGCTCTTACAGATGTCTCAAACCAATATTTTTGTTGTATTTAGTAATTTTATATATAAGAAGTAAGTTTGAGATAAAAACTTAGTTCTTATATATAAAATATAATGATATATTAGGATCCCCTGTGCGACATAATGATAAGACACCCCAAAAATATTTATAAGACTCTACTATACATTTATATTTACAATATAATTTATATTATAAAGCAAAAGGTTTACAAGACTAAACAAATTTTTAAAAAGTTTATTTTAAACCTAACTCACATTTTATTAAAAAAAAAAAAACTGTTTTATTAGTGTGACAAAATTATACGACACTTTTGGAAAAAATTCATATAAATTGTCATTTTTATAAAAAGGCGTCTCAATTTTAAACAATCAATAGTGGGTACTTATACTGTTTTTTTTGAATCACTTTAATTATTCTAGAAGGTAAAGAATCATCCAACTTTTTGATGTGCGAAATGTCAATTGCATCCTATGCAGATACATGGATGATTTCAAGTCAGCTAGTGAACTATATTGTTTACCACCTCCAAATACAATATGTGACAGTTGTGCCCAAACATTCTCAATAACGCCCAAACTTTCTCAATAATGTTCAGGTCTGGAGATCTAGCTAGCCACTTCAATGTTTCAATTTTACTGCTGTTAAAATATTCATTTACTATCTTAGCTGTATGAATGTTAACATTACCTCACTGAAAAACAAAATTTTCACTACCAATGACAGAGGCTACATTTCATAAGAATTCTTGAACAATTAAAAGATAATCTTTAGCCTTCATTTTTCCGTCAATAAAATGAATTTTTGATTTACCATGATACCCCAAATCATTACACCACCACCACCCATTTGACATCGTTGCTGTGTTACTGGTTCTTTACACAAATCATGAAAATAATGATTCCATCTATCCGGCCCATCAAGACAAAATCATTTTTGGTCAGAAAGTACTACTTGTTGCCACTCTTCTTTCCATGTTATGTGGTCCTTTGCAAAAGTTATTCGATTGTTTATGTGATTTGTTGTCAAAGTTGGTTTTTGCTGAAGTCTTTTGCGCAAATGGTGAAAGGCAATATGAATAACTCGCTGAAATGTACATAAATTATCAATCACGCCTGCTTCTGCAGCAATTTGACATGCAGTTAATGAAGAGTTTGAAGCTTGTCTCAACAACCTTCGCCTATTGCGATCACTTAATGTTGATGGACGTCCGGGACTTTTTTTTATTCTATACATATGAGAACTATTAACGTAGTTTTTAATCATAGTTTAGCTGCGTCAAATAGCTCTAGCCATGTAGCTAACAGAGTGACCCATTTTTGATAAGTTAAAGAGCATTTTTCTTATTTGGACTCAACAGTGCAGCACGACCCATCATTAATTAACTTGTTATTTTATACTTTATAAAGAAAAATCTAAATTAAATTTTTGGCAGTTTAAAAAAGTTTACATTTAAATAATCAACTGTGATGTCTACATCAAATAAATATTCTTAATTGCCCACTACTGCGGTTTCCAAACAATACGTTTTTTGTAAAATTGTCTTATAATTTTGTAATATTTGAAAATATTAGAATCAAAGCAAAAAATTTACGCAAGTTCACAGTTTTATTAAAAATATCAGAATCAAATCACAAGTGCTTTAACCCTCTTGGGCATTCTAGAAATCAAAAATCTTTAGCATTTTTTCTGTATCTCTGGGTCATGTACCGAGACATCTGTTAGTGCATTTATCAACGCCACTCTTGTTTACGCCTTTCTGGTTGCAATTCTGTGCTTAACAATCATCCACAAATTTTCAATAGGATTTATGTCAGATGATGAAGCCAACCAATTCAACACTATGACTTTGTTGCGCTGCAGATACTGCTTGAGGGAACAAGCTGTGTGACAAGGTGCACCATTTTCACCTTGTTAGAATATTGCTCCGGGTGCACTGTGCACCCGGAGCAATATTCTAACAAGGTGCAAATAATGAAATGAAAATAAGTGTTTTTATGTATCCAAAAAAAAAAAAAAATGTGGCCAAAATTAATAAACCACAACAACAAAGTTAAGAAACCATAATAAAAAAAATTCTTACAAAATATGAAAAAAAAAAAAAATATTTTGTTGACAATCATTTAGCTTTTAAGCATTCATTGATCCGTTTTAACACGGAGTTCACTATATTCAAAGTAATATCTTTTGGAAGATATTACTTTGAATTTATTTAATTCCAGATCAATGGTTTGAAGAAGACAACATTAAAATCATGTCTTGGCCTGGTTAGACCACAAGATTGTGGTCTAACCAAGACCACAAATTCTCTATGCAATTGAGATCTAGACTATTGACAGAGTAAGGCATGATTTTAATGCTGTCTTTTTCAAACCATTGCTTGCAAATCTTAGCAGTATGACATGGAGCATTACTTTGTTGGAAGATAATTTCCATGTCTTTTCAAAAATGTTAATAGAAGGCATTAAACAATTATCTAATGTCTAAATATCTTTGAGAATCAAGCCTTCCATCAAATAGTTTGAAACAACAAACACCTTCATACTTCATGCAGGCCAAGATGCCTTTGTAAATAAACATGCAATATATATAAGTATATATTGTATATAAGTATATATATATATATATATATATATATATATATATATATATATATATATATATATATATATTATATATATATATATATATATATATATATATAAATATGTATATATATATATATGTATATATATATGTATATATATATGTATATATATATATATATATGTATATATATATGTATATATATATATATATATATATATATATATATATATATATATATATATATATATATATATATATATATATATATATATATATAAAATAATTTCAAATTTTTCTTGTAAACATAGTATACATTTTTTGGAAATGTTGTTATAGGCAGGCACCGTTTTTAGAATAGACTAGTTTAATTTAAAAGTAATTTTTTCTTTTAGTTGCCAAGTATACTTTGACAGCATAGTCTCTTTTGAGTATTTTTTATGTTTAAAAGATTGTTTGTGGTTGGCATAATGTTTTTTCCATTTGCCCTCAGTTAAGCCAATATATTGTTTGTCAGAGTTGTTTTGCGAATTTATTTTTGAGAAATACATTTTTATTGATCAATGCAAAATTATGTCCTTTTATAATTCTTTCAATATTTTTTGTACAGCTGTAGCTTACCTTAATAGTGTTTCTGTTAAAAATTTTGTGCAATTTATTAGAGGGAGGGAAATGTTTGTCGACTAATTTTAAAAACACTTTTTCAGTATTTGTTGAAACATTTTTGCTGTATGGAGGGTTGAACCAAAATATATTTCTATTTATATTTCACTTTTTTGCAATTTTTGTTTCAAATTTTAGCTCAAAATTTTTAAAGGGCATCTTCATGCATGGGTTTTGAAGAGTTAAAAATATTTTCATTGAAGAGTTTTGGTTTAGTCTATTGTTAATTGAAATAGGAATTTGTTTTAAGATTCAAATTTATATTAATATACGATATTTCATCATAAGGTTTTTTATAAGGCCTATAAGAATTTTTTGAGAGGTTAAATGTAACATCAAGAAAATTCAAAATTTTTAAATTAATGTTTATTTCAATTTGGAAGCCAATGTTTTTGAAAACTTTTATAATATTTTTTCTGATTTTGTCAAGTTGAGGCCTTGATTTTTTTGCATTATTATTAGGCTTGTCGCGATACAAGCCTAACCGATTTAAATGAACTATTTTAGCTAGTGAATTTAAAATATATGTCTACAAATTCATAAATTATATAATATATACATATTTGCAATATATGTAAATACTACAAATAGAAATATTAGTTTATTTTTGTAAATAAATATCCAAGCTTTTTGTTTCTTATTTTACTTTGTAATAATTCTATTCACTGTTAATTTTTTAATCATTTTTGGTTTTTAATTTTTCAAATATTTTATGTGCACATTTTTTATTGTGCACCTTTTTATAAAATTTTGATCTAAGATTCTAAGAATGCTATCATGCATGATTAGTTTTTCATAAGAAATGTTTGGTTTAATATTTACTTATAAGTTCAAATAATTGATTTATCAATTTAAAGAAAAATGTTTGATTTTTTTTTATTTTTAAGATAAGTTTATTTTCATTATTTTTATTGGTGTCCTACTTCATTTATATCTCTAAGCCAGTCCATCTATATACCTAATCATGTCTTAATTTATTTTTTGTTATAAGGTTTTATTTGTCGTCTGTTGAAGCAGCTATTGAACACATAAGAAGTGGACAGCTGGATAATGTTGTGTCCATGACGCAAGCCCAAGTAAAATTTCATTTAAAAATAATTAAATTTTGAAAAATAGTAAAATTGATTTTTGAAAACGAAGATTAATTTAATTCTTTTCTATTCTTTTATATTTTTATTTTGATGTAATATAAGTAATAAATTCTGTTTTTAAGAGGCTGATTGTGGTTGATAGTCTTTTTCAAAGAATGGATTCCGCTGATAAATACACGCCCATATCTCCCGTAGACAACTTTTTTGAAGTAATATGTTTTATATTATTATTCTTATTTTTCTATACATTGTAATCAATGATTATGAAAGATAATAATTTTTTTTTTAATTTAAGCTTATAAGAGCAGGAAATCTGAGTGCAGTTTTAAAGTTAATTAATGATAACACTCTGACAATGCAAGAAATTAAAGAATTAATGTGTCACCCATTATGTTCTTGTGATTCATGTGAGAAGATGATTTTGAAGTAAGTTTCAGGGATTTTCTTTTTTTATATGAATGCCTGCCAAAACCTCAACTCTTAGTCAATGTATGTAAACTCCACTGTGCCTATCCCTATTGAAGTAAGTTGATATATGTACACTCCATTGTGACTACACATTGATGTACTTACTTTATGAAAATTTAAAAATAAATAAAAATAAATGATGAGTTAAAAAAGATAAAACTACTTCAAAATAAAACTTATTTAAAAAAAATTAAAATTAAAAAAAATAAACAACGTTGATATTATTATGTGCACATTATTTGTAGGAGCGTACAAATAATGAATTTCTTTTTAAACACATAAGGTATTTTTAGTTTAGGGGCATCCATAAAGTACTCAGGCTCTAAAACCACTGATTTAAACCCCCTTTCTCCCCCCCCCCCTCCTTGTATGCATTTGTATGCTCTCAATGACTCTTCCTCCTCCACTTTATTTATCAAAAACTCAACCCCCCTTTGAAAGATTTTTTAAAAACTGTGTTTACTACTCTCTGTCTTTAACACCCCCTCTCTTGCAAGCATTTGTACGTTTTTGCGCAAACCTCCCTCCTTCCCCCTCCCCCTTTCTTCCCTTTCCTTCCCCATCCTTCCCTTCCCCCATAACTGCACACCTACTTTATGGAGGACCCTTACACAAAATGCATTTAAATTTCTGGATTTTTTCTGGGTATTTCTTAAAAATATTTTCTGGATTTTTTCCAGATATTTTTAGGAATAAATTTTCCGAATTTTTAAAATATGATCTCAATAATCCCTGGTAAGTTTAATTGATGGTTTTAAAAAATTTTAAATAAATAAACTTTTATATTTATTAAATAAGTAATTAATTATAATTTACTCTTTATCTTTAATAATTATAATTTATTTGTTTTAATTTTATTTGTTTCATTTACTTTTAATATTTAATTATTTTTTTAAAAGTATTTCATAAAAAGTATTTTTATAATTTCTTTCAACTTTAATTTTAGATTACTTTCATTTTAAATTTACTGAAATGAATTTTAAATAGTTTTTAAATTTTATTGATTAAGTTAAAAGAAAAAGTTAAAAAAAGAATGAAATCAACTAATAAATAAGCGAAATTAAATTTGAGTCTTTTTTTAGTATGCGCAGAGATCCAGCTGCAGTCACTGTTTTTTCTCGAGATGCTTTGGGCTGTACTGCACTTCATCAAGCAGCTGAATTCGGTGAGTTAAATTATGTGTGGAAATCGAAATCAACCAGGTTATAAATAAATATTATCATATGATAAAGTACACTATAAAATAATATATAATATATAAAAAATACAAATATTTTAAAATGCATTGAATATTGAATCTTGAAAATTTATTAAAAAAAGAATTTAAAAAAATCAAAAACTTAAGATAATTAGATTAAAAAAAAGATACAAAATAAAAAGAATTTTAGTGTCACAAAATTGAAAGAATGTTAGTGTCACAAAATAGAACGAATGTTAATATTACAATGTAGAAAGAATGTTAATGTCACAAAATAGAAAGATTGTAAGTGTCACAAAACAGAAAGAGTGTTAATGTCACAAAATTAAAAGAATATTAGTGTTACCAAGCTGAAAGAATGTTAGTGTCACAAAATAAAACAAATGTTTAGTGTCACAAAATAAAAAAAAATTATTTATATCAAAAAATAAAAAAAAATGTAAGTGTCACGAACTAAAAAAAATCTTAGTTTCACAAATTAAAAAAATTATGTGTCACAAAATAGTTTAAATAAAATTATTTAAATATTGTGAAATCTCAACTTTGTTTTTTTTTAAGCTATGGAAATCACAAAGTAAATTGCATAGCATATTTATAGCCATGCAAATTACACAGCGGATAGTAAAAACTGTGATAAAATTTATGATTTATTTTCTCAATGTATCAAATTTGTTATTCTGTTAGGAGTATACTATTAAGAAGTATATTTCTAATAAGTATAATTTTTTTTTTCTTGAATTTTTAACAGCTGTTTACATCTTTTTATAACATTCTAGTTTTTATAACATTGGAGTTCAATCAAAGTGATCATTGCTGATATAACTAGTAATAACACTGAGAAAAAAAAAGAGTATTGGCCAACTGCGCAAAATGTTTTTGAAGTAACGTCAACAAACAGCAATTTATCAGCTGTTTGCACTATGTTCTGGACAGAGTTCTCTGTGTGGTGATGGATGAAGAGATTAATGGCAGAAACAAGTTGCAAAACATTGAGTATCCAATTGTTCCTGACCTGTTAAGTAAATATGAGGAACTTAAAGAAGAATTTAAATTCTTTGATAATCTTTTCTAAAAATTTATCAATGAAGAATTTTTATTGATTAATTTTTAGAAAATTTTTATACACCAGTAATACACAGTGATTTTTAACATCAGTATGCATGGTGATTTCTAACATCAGTAATGAACAGTGATTTCAAACATCATTAATGCCTGATAATATTAAACATCAGTTTGGCATGGTGATTTCTAACATCAGTAATGCGTGATGATTTCTAACATCAGTAATGTGTGGTGATTTCAAACATCATTAATGTATGGTACAATTGACTATTCTAGCCATTTTTGTATTCATTCATATATCTACAACTAGGATGAATTTGGTGAAGGTATGAAAGTTGACAGATATTTCACCTATACAAAAAAGTATTGCTGGAAGCAATATTCATCTATAATAGAGAAAAATTGCTGGAAGCAATATTCATCTATAATAGAGATACCAAGAAGCAATCACTGTGCCAAACATTCAATCAAAATGATGCAGAATTTTCTGTTCAGTTCAGTTCAATATTATGCAAAACTTCATCAAAATAAGCTACAGAAACATTATGTTGTAACAATATCATGTCTCAATGTGTATGTATGCGATCTATAAAATTGTATATAGCTGTGTGGTCTATTCAATTGTACATAGTTATATGGTTTATTACACATTTAGTTACAATTTTACATAAAGTTTATGTAATTATATAAAAACTTTTTTAAAAACTTAGTTGATTATCTCAAAAAACCTGTTTTTATTATAAATTTTTGTTGTGGTTTAAAAAAGAATTGTTTGATTATTATTTTATATCATATAATTTAGGTTGTGTGGACATTCTTTATGAGCTCATTAAAAAAGGAGCAATTATAAATGCTACTAACTACCACGGTTCCACTCCATTACATTATGCTTGTCAGCGCGGCCATCATAAAGCAGCAGTGAGAAATTAATAATTTTTTTTTTGATTTTTATAAAATTATAATATTGTTAACAATAATGCATGAGGTGTTGAGAAGAGTTAAAAAAGCTTATAGGATGAAAAACTAGGGTAAGAATAATACCCAAAGCTGCCATCTAAATATATATTTAGCATAACATAAATTAAGTTCAAAGGTTTTAAATTTCACACACATCTTTAAAATATTTACAAAACATACAATTTACATTATTCCTTAATGTTATTTTATATGTTTAAAATACCTGTGTACCTGTGCCTTTGTTTTTAGATCCTTTTATTTATTGATCTATTTTGTTTAGGTATTTAATTCCTTGCACTTTTTTTACAGAAAATTTCTTATAAAATGTTGGTGAATTTACATACCACTATGGTGCTACCATATTGATATGCAGACCACTTTCAAAGAAAACCAAGGTCATATTTAAATAGGATTATTTAATAAAAGAAAATTATAACCCAACTGTTAAATTAAAACATTTCCTTTATAAATTCTAGAAGCTAGTCCCAATAAAAAATTATCCCAATAAATTTGGATTGGATACTTAAAATTACAAATATTAAATAAGTTAAATATTTTTTTAATATCTTTTGAAATATGAAGTAATGGGAAATATAAATAATTCCATTAACCTAATATTTTGCTGAACATGAATGTATTAAAATTATAGGCTTATGGTATAAAATCGAAATTGTTAAGGTGGTTTAGATTTTTTTTATTTAATAAAAGATAAAGTGTTGTATACTTAAAAAAAATAATCTTTTCTTAGGTCCAAACAGACTAAAATTGCCAAAATCAAATTTTTTATTCATGTAGAAGTGATATCTGTAAAACTTTATTAAAAAAAAAATTTCAGATTATAGAATTAACTCAATAATTCCAGTTAAAAAAATAAACATTTTTGATGGTGCTTCTTTTTCAAATCCTTTTTAAGATCTTTACGGTGACCAACATATGGCTCTATTTCATATTGTCTGACTTGTCTCCAGTCTCCAGCAAAGCCCTTGATCAGTTGGATATTTTTTTCAGCACAGTCATTGATACATTCAATCAGCTTCATAAACTTAGAATATATCAAATGATTGACTAACATTGCTCTTGATCCACTTCTCTACCTCTTCAAAATGAATCTTACCTACCTAGAACAGGATCTAGCTCTGGGAGGCAACAAGTTCAGTAGGCACTGTCGACCTGCTAATAATCATTAGCATCAGTTTACAGATATAAAACTGCTCAGGAACATCACACTTGACCAACTCCTCCAACGTTTTCTTTACCTCTTTTTAAATATCATTGTCTGCTAGGACCAGCAAAACTAACTGTTTTGTTAAATACCAAGCATGGCACTGCATGGTAACAAAAAAAGTTTTCTTAATTTTCAGGAGTGTTCCCTTACATCTGCTCTGTTAAGTGTATCTGTGGTTAACGTCTTCTTGCCAAACTAGAGTGCATCTATTGCAATCGTATGCGGGTGATCTAACTTTTAGCTTATTCTAATAAAACCTGATGATCTCCTCATGTTTATTTATTACCTAGACATAAGTTGTTTTTTATTAATTTATGATGATATTTAATTATTTGTTTGTTTTTTGATTTATTTACTTGTTTATTTACAATTTAAAATTAACTTATTTATTACCTAACAGCAGCTTCAAAATAAGAAGTTCTCCATAACCAGGTTTATTTCACACAGCCTTGGGCAGGTGAATAACATTAAAAAAATTAATTTATTGAGGCTGGAATAGTTAAAGGTTGCTGTGAATGTAAAAGATGAAATCTTTGGCTTTTTAATAAAATCCCTGTTGGATTTTATTAAAAAGTCACAATTTTATATTAATAGAGATACTGTGTTTTATGTTCATTTTCATATAACTAACTGTCAGTGATGAATTTTTTTATTAAAAAATATTTATACTTGTAGTATAATAGTAAGTACAATTATTTTTTATTAAAAACAAAGTTAAATTATGCAACAATATAGTATTCAATACATATATTGCAACTAAGTTACACAACAATGTATTAATTAAAACATATGTTTTACTAAATGTTTAGCAATTATTGTTGTTAGTTTTTTAAATATGTAATACAAATAAACAAGAAAAACAACTTTTTTAATCTATTGTTAATTTTTAGTTTTTCTAAAAAATTCATTTTGAATAGAATCAAAACACAATTATTTACTACTCTGTTATGCTACCATATTGGTATTTGTATCATTTCAGTTTAGGTTAAAAAAAATTTGTATATTTTAAACACGTTAATATTATAAAAATTGTAATAATAAAATAAATTAATTTGTTAAACAAAAATTATTGAATTTTTTAAAAATTACTAAGTGTAAACTTAATCTTGCTATAAAATATTATCTGATTGAGATCACAGATTGATAATGGTAATAATGAAAATTCTGCATAAGATTTTTTTTTTGAATTAAACTAGCTGCTTCATAGAAAGAACTATAATGAAAAGAACAAAACTTAACAATTTTAAAACTCATTAAAGTTTTTAAATAAAAAAATCAAGTGTAAAGTAAATAAATTATTAAGTGTATGGTCTGATTGTTTTCTTGTGGTTACAATCCTCTCTAGGAACATTGAACTTGAAACATCTCATTTATTAAGTGAAATAATTACTACAAGGCGAGTGATTGATATAATTAAAATCTTTAAGTAAAAAAGTTTATTGCCTCACTTTAAAGTTTATTGCCTCACTTTAAAGTTTATTGCCTCACTTTAAAGTTTATTGCCTCACTTTAAATAATTAACTAATTAAATCAAAATCAGAATCGCAAATAAATTCAAAAAAAAAAAAAAACGACAAAAGAAAAAAGATATAAAAAAATGGTTTGTGTAATTCAAGCAATAAAGGTGAACTGTTGTTATGAAGTGTTTATGTAGGACATTTTAAAGTCAGTTTTATCATCAGGTTTAAAGACCAGTTCAGAAATCGATTAATAGTTTACATATAAAGTAATAGCAATGTATTGCATGCTTCTCTAAAAAAAGGTTGGAGCAACGTGTTGCATGCTTCACTAAAAAAAAGTTGGAGCAATGTATTGCATGCTTCCCTAAAAAAAAGTTGGAGCAACCTATTGCATGCTTCCCTAAAAAAAAGTTGGAGCAATATATTGCATACTTCCCAAAAAAATGCAGAGTTGGCAATAAGATTTTTTTTGCAAAAAAGTTTTGCAAAGAAATTTATTTTTACTTGTTTTGTAAATGATTGCTTATTTTCTATATTAATCTTTTTGTATGATTTTAGTTTCCTCTTTATTATATTATTTTGATTAATTATATACAGCTTGTAAATGTAAATGACTGGTTTTGGTACAGTTATAAATACTGTTATAAACATAAGTGTAAACAGCTGCCTCTATTGTTGTTGTAAACTCCATAATTGTAACAAAATTTAACAAAGCGTGTTATGATTCTTTATGATCTTTTTACGTAGATTTAACAACTGTTACCATCCCAGTTTTAAGTAAATTTTATAAAAATAAGCTTATTTTATATTTGTTTTCAAGGTAATTTTGTCTCATTATGGTGCTGATATAAATGCTGCAGATAATGAGGGGAATACTCCACTTCATCTTGCTGTTTCTCATGGACATGTGGTGGTATGAATGGTTTTTTTAAATATTTTTTATGTTTCATAACAAACACATTTAAACAATGTAGCCTTGTTTAGTGTGCTGAATATTTATGCTCTCAAGAATGTGAAAGCAGATCAAAGAGTAAGCCTAATTTAGACGCTGTCAATGAGAATAAAGAGACACCATTACATATCGCCAGTAGATGGGGCTTTAGTGAGTTACATTTGTTGTCCATTACTTAAATGTTCTTAAAACCTGTTGTAAACTTCCACTACCTATTTTGTAAGCATATCTAATTTTTTTTTTTTTTTCTTACAGATGTATATAAAAACTATTATTGACAGTATTTAAGTGTTTCTTATGTTTTTATAACAGTTGTTTTATAATAACTTTGATGTAATATGCAACTTTAACACAGTAGTGCAAAATTGTTTTACTTTTTAATAATACCAAAAATTTATTTTAAACTAAATCAGCATTTCAAAGGTTTTCAAGATATGATATGTCAATGATATGTACAAATTAAAATTTTCATGTTTTATACAAGTTTATGTTAATATATCTAAAAAAAATATGCACACACCAAAAGTTAATAAAATTAGTTAAATTTTTTTTGGGTAATATTATTTGGTTTGAGTTTAGGCAATTTGGTGTATCTGCTTGTTATAAATGGAGCTTCATTGACAATTTTGAACAAGGAAAATCAAACACCTAAAGACTGTGCTCTCAATACAAAAGTAAGTTTTTGTTATTAGTGTTCAAAGTATGAATTTAAATTATAAAGTTAAAGATGGAATGTTCATCATCAGTTTTTAGTATTTTCATCTGTTTTGTCATCTCTAGCCATTTTGTTATATATGATTCTCTAAATTTCTTTAATTAGAAAACTGTAGAAGTTTAATGTATGTTGTTTGCAGGGTTGAGGTGTCAGTTAAGTTTGATAAGATACAATTACATTAATTTTTAGTTTCCAAATACAAGTTCAAATACAAATATATGCAATTAACATTTTCCAAATACAAATTCAAATACTTGTGTTTTAGTTTAAGAATGATTTTTTTTATCTAAACTTCAAAACTAGTGATCAACTTTAATTAACTTTCTTTATTACTTAAATCTTTAATTAACTAATTTTTATTTATTCTATTAAATAATACATTTGTTCCTAATTTTAAGCAAAAATTTGAAGAAACATTTCTACTTTAAAAAAAAAAAATTTGACTCTTTGTTACTTTTATTGTTACTGTGTTTTACAAGGAAAATGTATCTTTGGATAATTTGGATAATTGTACTTTTAATTTTTATTTTTTAAAGGGTCGTCCATAAATTGTTATGCTTTGGTTGGCAGGGGGGGGGAGGAAGGATTAGTTATGTTATGTATCAATATTTTTAAAGGTTATTCATTGATATATGCAAAAGAATGAACAACATGAAGACATGAGAAGTGATATAACATTAGTTGTGTCTGCACAAACTTTTTTAAATCAATAAATATTTTTAAAGCTGTTTAGGTTTTTACAGTTTTGCAATCTATTTTTGTTTGTGTTGCTTTTTTAAACTGTTTCTCTAAAAAATTAATGTTTTTTACTTTGCTGACTCAATACTAAACTGAAAACTTTTATATTATAAATTTTTAAAAGTCAAGTGTAAAACAAATAATAAATTATTACAAAATTTTATTTGACTAGATATTAGATTTGTTTTTGCAAGCCACTTCTGAGATTGGTAAAGAAGAACTGTCTGTGAATGGTCTTGAATCTTCAAATAAGCAAAACAGTAAAGAATTAGTAAGTCTATTAAATTTTTATAAGTGTAAACTTTATAAGTATAATAATCTTTATATGTGCAAATTAGTTAAAAATGCCACAAATTGTGTTTAAAAAATTATTGTTATAATTTGTATATAATCATTTTTATATAAAGATTGAAGGCAAAATATCGCCGACAAAGTTTTTATTAAATCAAGCTTTTGTTCCTTCAAATTCATCTAAACAAAGTGTTGAGGTATATTTATTGCATAAAGTTTTTTATTTCTGTTTAACTGAATTGTATAAGATAATTAGCGAATTGGTTGAAGTTGCTTTAAAAGTTGAAATCAAGCTGTAAAACTGAAAAGAATTGGCTTAAATATTTAAAATTTGAATATAAAGTTTTTAAATTTAAAATAAATATAAAGTTTTTAAATTTAAACTAGAAAATTTAAATTATTGAACTAAATTTTTAAAATTTATTTTTTTTAATATAAAGTAAAAAATTATAAAGTAAAAACTGAAGTATTCTTTGATGTTCTAAAAAATATTTTAAGTATTTTGGAGTTTTTACTAATTAGTAAATATTTTTTATAATTTAGTTTTCTCAGCTTTTAAAAGCAGTAGCTGATGGTAATTCTGTACTGGTATTTTATATTTATTTTTTATTTCTAATTTTTCGTTCTTAAATTAATGCATTGCTACCTTCAATTTTTGTTGTTGTGTTGCATTTATATATTTTAGGTTTGTTCAAAAATATAAACAATCTTGGCAACTAAAATATTTCTAGTTGATATTACACTTGTAATGACTAGGTTGAAATTTATTTTTGTACAATTCTAAGTCCAGCAGTTCCCCTGTGGCACCTTAAGTTTTATAATGCGTTTAACCTATAATTGGTTCCATATTATTTAAAGAAAGTAGTGTTATGCAGAATATTCAGGTCTGTTTATGAGCGGAAGGTTGTATAATAATCTGGCGCCTACCAGAATATTCAGGAAATTTCCTAAACATTCTGAAACCTTCCAAAATATTCTAGAAGACTTTTGAATTTGTTTCACTAGTATCTTGGACCCTTATCACCAGTATCTTGCATTTTAAAAAAAAATTTAATTTGGATAAATACGATGAAGCAATAATATGAACAAGCAGAACAGAAAAGAGAAAAAAAAATTAAAAGATGAGACACCATAAGAGAGAGAATATGAAAAGTGATTAAATTAAAAGATGAGACACCATAAGAGAGAGAATATGAAAAGTGATTAAATTTACAAAGTAGCATTAATGAGTTTGTTCCTAAAAAATATTTGAATATAAAGGACTTAAGCAAAGGTAACATTTTTGATGAAAAAAGAGCCAACTCAGCTAAATGATCTTTCGCCATTTTATACCTGTTCTTTCATTCTTATTATTAAAAACTTTAAAGAACAATCTTGATTCATTATGATTCTTTCATATAATTATTTCACACACCATATGGGAGGAAGGGTTTGTGTTTTTTGTGACAGTTTATTATAAGGTAAGAGTAACACATTTTGTGATTTTTAAATTTATTTGAAAGAAAAAATGGTTCTATTAACTCTTTTTTTAAGCAATGAATAATTAAAGAAAGGTGCATATAGTCATACCTCTTTATAGTGGTTGCTCCTGTGTATTATGGTGTTTAAATTATTTTAACTTTTTAAAGATGGCTAGAGTGTGTAATTTATAGACCTTGTCAACTAACTTTGAATATGTTAGTATGCATGTCTGTGATATACTTTAATGTATAATCATAACTAACTTATGAACAACGGAATAAAAGCTAATGTAAATATTACTTATTTTAAGTGTGATTTTTGGTAAGTGTATGTGTTTAAGTTGCCATATATGTTTTTTGTCTAAGGTGTGCTTGAGTGTATGTGTGAGTGAGATAAGAATTGGTGTATGAAAAAAAGGGTTAAAATGTAAGAGGGTTAAATGTAATTTAAAAAAAGTTGATAGTTTAAAACTACATGACCAAAATTAAAAGTAAAAGGATTAAGAACTGGGTTAATCTAAAACTTATTTAAAAAAAAAAAAAATTAACTTCTTTTAAAAGTTAAAATTCTATTCAAGGTGAGAGAAAAACTTGGTTTGTTAAATGAAAGTTGCAATCTAGAAGATCCAGATAATGGTTTTGTTGATGAATCTTTATGCCATCCTTTGTGCCAATGTAACAATTGTCTTACAGTGCAGAAAGTATGTTTTTCTCTTGTTGTTTTTTATAATAATTACTAAATTTTGCTTGTGGATTTTTGTTAAATTTCAAAATTAATAAACATTTTTTATTCTTTTTATATTAGAAGCTAGTAAATATGGCCACAGTTTTAAATGCAAATATGACTAATGCTGAAGGCATCACACTTTTACATGTTGCTGCACTTCGTGGTCATGAGGTCATTGTAAAACTACTTTTAAGGGAAGCTGAAGCTAATCCAAATGTTTTTACACTTTCTAACAAACGGACTCCTTTACATTTCGCATGTCAATACAATAACATTGAGGTTGCTTTTATTTTTTGATTGACAATTATATTATAAATACAAGTATAAATATATTTTATAAATATAATATTATAAATACAAGTATAAATATATTTTATAAATATAATATTTATCAAAAATCTGTGTAATAATTGTTTATAAAAAATTTATACAATTAAAACATTTTAAACTATAAATTGAATTATTTTAAATTTCTAAATTTCAAAAAATTCAATTTACGAAACAAAATTTTCACAGAAAGTTATAAATTGTTGTAATAATTTTTTATCAAATCTGTCATTTTCTGCAAACAGGAAGTTACATGAACTACAGTATATTTATAAAAATTAATTGTGAAAAGAATTCTTTAGAAAATGGTTAATTTAAGTGAGGTCATTTTTTTATATACTTTTTTAAAAGTTTATAAAATGATTTTTTATTCAATAAACTTTTTATTTAAATGGGTGATAATTTAAATTTTTTTTGCGCAAACATAGCATACATTTTTTAGAAACTTTATTTTAGGCAGCATAGTGTCTTGAGTATTTTTTATGTTTAAAAGGTTGTTTGTGGTTGGCATAACACTTTTCCCCATTCACCCTTGGTTAAGCTGATATACTGTTTATCAGGGTGATTTTGTGAGGAAACAATGCATTTGTAAATAAGATTTTTTGATAAGCATTTTCATTTTTGAAAAGCTATCAATTTGTTTTTAATTGTAGTTACTAGTATTTTTTTTTTTAGAAATTTATTTTTATTAATTAATGCAAAGGTTATGGCCATTTATAATTCTTTCTATATTTTTTTTAAAGCTATAACTTACTTAAATAGTATTTATTTATTAAAAATTTTGTGCAATTTATTCGAGAAAGCCAATGAAGCCATTTTCAATTTGGAATTCGATGCTTTTTAAAAATTTTTATAATATCTTTTCTGAATTAAAGAAGTAATTCAATCCCCACCATGTCCCTGAGAGTACCACACTCAACTTGCCTGTCAAGGTTCGTGTTTAAGAATTAAAGATATGAGAGTGGGTTAGAGTAAGTTAAACAAATGTTCTTCAGATTTGATAGACCAGAGCAGTTTTTCAAAAAAACAAACTTAATACAACAGCAGAGTGTAGATAGTTGTGCGAAGGCATGAGATGGTTTCGAAGAACAGAAATGGTTTTGAACATCTGAATATGATTCTGATTATTTAAGCTATTGCATTATGCACAAAAATTAAAATCAATTATCCTAATGTTTATTAACATTAAGTAAATAATATTACCTAATACATTCAGTACACTCAATAAAATTACCTAATACACTCAATACACTCAATAAAATTACCTAATACACTCAATAAAATTACCTAATACACTCAAAAAAAACTTTTGGTTTAAATCAGTAAAATCTGAATTAAATGAAAAATTTTTTTTTGTTTTTTATGTCATTACTTTTTCCAACCCTATCGTTGTTTGTCATTACTTTTTCCAACCCTATCGTTGTTTGTCATTACTTTTTCCAACCCTATCGTTGTTTGTCATTACTTTTTCCAAGCCTATCATTGTTTGAGTATTATTGAAGCATCTATAACAATATTGCAAAGATTCAACACATATGAATATTTACTTGCTACCAGCAATAAGAATCCATAACATCTGTATACAAACTTTAACAGAAAAAAAATTTTCTAAGCTAGATTACTTTCTTTATTCACAAGGTGCATAAAGAATAGCTCGCTATTCTGGTCAAAACTTTGGCTAGAATAACAAGTGTCTACCTTACATATAAAATCTTTTTTTAATATTTTTAGTGTGTTAACCTGCTTTTTTTAAAATGTTTTTAGTGTGTTAACCTTTTTTTTTTAAATATATTTAGTGTGTTAACCTGTATTTTTTTTAAATATTTTTAGTGTGTTAACCTGTATTTTTTTAAATACTTTTAGTGTGTTAACCTGTATTTTTTTAAATACTTTTAGTGTGTTAACCTGTATTTTTTTTAAATATTTTTAGTGTGTTAACCTGTATTTTTTTAAATACTTTTAGTGTGTTAACCTGCTTTTGAAAAAAGGAGCTAAAACTAATGTGAAAGATGTAAATGGAAACACTCCTCTACATTTTTGTTGCACTAATGGACATGTTGAGTCTGCCATTCTTCTTTTACAGGTACATTGAAATAGTTATTTTTTTAATTTTTTTGTTGGCTTGATTTTTTATTTTGTTTTTTAATTATTATAAGTTGCTTTGTAATTTTAAGCAAATCAATCTAAACTTTTATATATTTATAGAAAGGTGCTGATGTCAGAATTATTAATAAACGTGGAAACACTCCTTTACATAATGCTTGCAGGTTTTTATATTTTTTACAATTTTTTTTTCTAATATTTGATTATTTTTACTATATAATTCATATAAAAAAATTTTGTTTTCGTTCTATAAACATGGTATAGTTTTTCAACAAAATAATATTTGAATTTTTTTTTTTTTTTTTTTAATTTTAATTCACCTCCTCAAGGCCGAGAAGGCCACTACAGACGAGGAGGCTACTTATTTGTGGTTATAACCCTCTCTTAACTCTATAACTCCGAAACACGAACCTTAACGAGCAAGGCCGCTGCTCGGAGAAACGAGTTAAGCGCGGTACTACCAGGGACGTGGTGGGGATCGAACTCGGAACCACTCGTTTAAGTAAAAAATTATTTTTACTCTGAAAAATCTTTTTATAAATACAAATATTAATTTTTTTTTTCTGTGAAATAAAAAAAAAGGTATGAGAATATTCACTTAATTGTACTTTTTCTCTATTCATGTTTTTTTTTTTTAACTTTCGTTTGGACTTAAAAAATCAGAACAAATAATTTTAATTACTTTAAACTTACTTGTTTAAGTTTTTTTGCAATGAACTTAAGCTTTAAATGTACATAAATAACTGTTCACTAATGTTGTATTGTTATTTAATAAGTTATATTATAAATAAATATAATTTTCAGATGGAACTATGTAGATCTTGTTCAACTACTTTTACATTATGGTGCACCTGTTAATGTCTACAACAAACTTCATATCTTACCAATTAATTATTCTGAGGTTAATATCTTATTTGTTCTTTTTATTTTTGTTCTTTTTTAATCTATTAAAATCTATTATATAATCTATTCTATTACATTTTACATATATGTATGAATTTCACACACACTTATACACCCATGTATATGTATGTATATATATATATATATATATATATATATATATATATATATATATATATATATATATATATATATATATATATATATATATATATATATATATATATATATATATATATATATATAACCCAACTGCTATTTATAATTTTTTTATTAATTTATGTTAGTTTGACAATTTCCTATAAAAGGTTGAATAAAATTACTTTGGATGACCAGTTTAGTCACATTTAATGATTTTAAAAATATTTTGACCCAAAAGTAAATATACATAGAAATATGTTGAAAAGTACTAAACAAAGTGACAAATAATAGGTATAAAGGATGGCTCAATGATCAGTAATAGAGAAATAACAATAAAGTACAAAATTTCAGAGAATCTCGCCAGATATACTCTAAAGACATTTAAAACAACAGGTGGCATTTAGCGTCATGCCGGATCAGGAAAGTTAAAAAAAACTACTGAGGGAGAAAATGTCTTATATTTCATCAAGTAAGAGCAAATCTGAGGTTTAAATATTGTGAACTCACTGACACATTTAACGAAAATCGTGAAAAATCTATTTTGTCAAATACAGTTAAAAATATTTTGCTAATGAAAAGAATTGGTGTCTATGTTATAAAACCTATGTTGACAGCCAGAGATCCGCTCACAAGATTATGGTGGTGGAAGGAGAGAATTGGATGGTCTTTGAAGAAGTGGAAGCAAGTAATTTTAGTGATGAAAGTAATTTTAAAGTAATAAATAGAAATAGCAAAGTTCTTGTCAAAGGATTTAAATCAGAAAAGTATAGTAATTGCTTTGTTTTACTGAGGTTAAAAAGTGGTGGCAGGAGTGTTGGTATTTGGGACTGTTTTAACTTAAACAGAGTAGGAGTGTGTAACATTTATACAGGTTGAATAAACCAGGGACTACTAAAACAACGGGACGCGAAACTCTAATTTCATGTAGTTTTGACGACAGGGCCGATGAAAAAAAAAGCGAAACACTTCTATTATTAAACAAAAATATAATTATGAATAGAAATTTAATAAAAAAATGTTATGGCTCAATTATTTATCACTATTTTCAAACAAAAATTAAATTGTGTTGATTAAGTGTTAAAAATAAAACAACTTTTTACAAAGAAACTGTAAATTAGCTGTAAATAATTATTTTTAAAGACAATGTTAATAAACTAATTAATCACTACTTATCATACTATATATTCATATCATAATAATAAATATATAATTATAAACAAATTTTAAACCATATAAATATAAAGCCATAAATACATTTCAAAACGTTATTAATTATATCACCAACGTCAACTAAATAATCAGACCACTAAGTATTGAGTTTCTTTCTTTTTCTGTCCTCAATGTTTAATGAAACAATATCAGATGTATTATCAAGGGTCGTAACACCTTTTAAGAAACAGTTAGTTATTATTGATATAACTTTTGAAATACCTATACTGTCTGTTTCTAAATCAAATGGTAATGTTGAATGCAAGAATAAAAATAATTTCTTTAAATAAACAACACATTGAAAACGTTTTTCAGACATTGGAACGCTGCTAAACAGTAGATAACAAACACAAATAAACTGGAGAAGAGTATCACCAGGATAACGCAATTTACCACGTGAAACATAATCTGTAAATTCAGAACTAGCTGATTGTGATGTTGTTGTATCAACTATACGCTGCGGATCGATCTTGTGCTGTACATAACCAGCCATATAAAAAAGGGCAGCATTCTCCTGATCATTAATAGATTCATTGTCTGCATTAATTAAACATTCATCTAAATAAATAATATCCTCTTCCAATAGATCCATTGTGCAACAGTCTGAATGTATGCGTGAGCAATGAATGTCAGTTTCATCCAAAGAAACTATTTTGCTGAATAATTTTAACCGCTGAAGGTGCAAACTGTTCAATACTTGTTCTGCTGAGATAAAATAATTTCCGCCACTTAGTTGTCTACAAATAAGCAAAAAAATTGCAAAAAGATATAACCAAATAAATTGAGTTGAACCGAGTATTAAATTATAGTTAAAACAGCAATTGTCAAAAAAAACGAATCAATAAACTTATGTATGTTAAAAAATAATACATTTAAATAAATAAGAGAAATATTTGTTTTTTAGATTTCAAACCTACAAAATATTCTTTACTATAAGTAACACAAAAATAATTTTACCTGTAGATGCCAAATTCACCTTCAAGACGATCTGTTTGAAAAATACCGGGAAGAACATATTGGTGATCTTCTGAAAGCAGTTTTTTTATTAATTCCACCAATCCTTGTAGGGTGTTAACTAAAGCATGTTTTGTTTCTGGTGTAAAAGTATTATGACGCTTTAATCCCTTTCCCTCTGACATCTTAGAAGTTGCATCAGCAAATGCTAAAATTTCTTTAAATCTAAGGTCATCGAGTGTCTGGAAAGGAGACCTATTGATATCATTAAGTAAAACATCACAATCTTTCCTCTTAACATTTAGCATGTTCCATAATGAAACAATTGGTGCTAAAAAACAGGCAGTGTTCTCAAAATTAGCTAATCTTAATGCTGCAACAGTTTTTTCATTAAATACAGCAACCATGTTTGCAACATTTTGTCTATCAATCAAACTAGGATACACTGACTTGCGTGAAAGCTTTGTAGTTTTGGCAACACAAGTTTTCTGTCTGTTATATAATTGAACAATGTGAGACCAATCACCAGAGAGAGGTTGATTATTAATTTTTAAACTAATTGTTTGTGTTTTTTCCGTAAACCAATTATTTCTTATACTTTTAAACAAGTGAACTGGATCGTGTAGCATAATAACTGGTTTTTCTTTTTCTATAACACCTTGCCATAGAAAACTTTTATTAACAACGAAACTTTGGTAAACACTTCAATTTGTGGGATGGTTATCTGATAAAAGACACAGTAATTCTCCTCCTGCATCAATTATTTGTTTATTTATGTTTATAATCAAATCGTGAAGAAAGTGCACTGACAGTTTAAATATTGGTACAATTCTACAAACAAAAGAAGGTTTACCAAACATAGGTTTAATCATAAAGACTAATAACGTTTTTGCAATTTTAGTGGGATTGTCCTCACTATATCCAATGAGGTGTCCTCCTCTGAAACTAACACTTGGTTTAATATACATCTCATCAAAGAGAAGACAGCAACGCTTTTCAGAACTATTAAAATTTTCAAAAACAACTTTGATTGTATTATTGCACTCTTTTTCATTTCCAACTTCTTTAACTCTTCCTAATTTTGAAATGAGAGTCTTTGGACTGGGCAAACAAAGCAGATTTCTTAAATGTCGATAACAACATCTGGAGGACAAATACAGTTCAAGTGCATGACGTATACATAAAGTAGAAAAGCGTAGTCCATTTGGAGAATAAGTGGTGAGGCGTAGTTGTTCAATGAGGAAAAAAATTTCTTCAGAAGTATCACTGTATGTATTTTCAATTTGACTAATCAAACTTAATACCTCATCTTTTATTTCAGGACTAGAGCTACAAACTCTTTTGACAATAGCTTCAAGCTGTGACCACCGAGTAAGACAATGAGAAAAACTGAGCAGGTCATAGCAGTTAACTTTTGTATGCCTACAATAAATATTAACTTGACGCGAATGGCAGTTAATTTCAACAGAAAATATTGTTTCAGGTAGACATGATCGAGAAACATCAAACAATATGACTTTTGAATTTTCAATGAACACAAAGTATTGAGGATATCTAAAATAGATTTAATAACAAGTAAACTTTAAATCAAAACAAACAAATATCATAAAACGAGGAGAAAAAATTAATTTTACCTTTCTTTTATTTCAGACAACATTATTTCAACATCATAAAATTTAATTAAATCAATTTGATTGAAATCATCCAATTCATCAGGTATTGCATTTCGTGATGTTAAAGAAATTTTATTTATATTTGTAGATCTTGGTTGTGTTGAGACTGTTTGGCGCACCATTGAAGATGTGCATCCAGGAAAAATAGATGGGGGATCAACAGGAACCTAAAAAAGATATTATTAAAATTAGTCATTGTAAAACTTATCAATAAAAACAACTTTAAGGATGCTTACCTCAAACTTTGATCGAGGAGGCTTGTGCATTTTGCAGCCTGGTGGCCAGTGTTTTTCACACACACCCATATTTGAAGTTACTTTTTCAAACGCATTTGGAATAGATGACAACCAATATTGTAACTTTTGTGGGTCACTTGGAAACATGTAAACATGAAGCTTTTCTTCTGAAGTTGATGTTAAATAATTTGTGGTACAATTAACTATTGAACATTTTCTTGGCATGATTATAACTAATAATAGTAACACCATTATTATTTATTATAAATATGACATAACATTTTGTAACACTTAATAGATTCATTACTTAAAATAAATTACTCAAATTAAAAATTACTTAATACAATTTTTTAATCTTACTACTTTCAAAAAATAAAAAACTTTTGATTTTTCAATAAAAATAGCAACTTTTTTCAAAAAAAAAAAGGCTTTTTTTTAAAAAATGTTGTAAATATCTTCCAATATTTCTATTGTATTAACCTAAATTTTATCATATACTGGTGAAAAATATATACATTATATTAGTAATATGAATTTGTATCACTTTAATGTATTCTAAAATGTGAATATAATTAGATTAATGTAAATTTTTCATAACTTCTTTGCTAAATCAAACTAACATCGCCATTTACAATCGTCCCTGTCGTCGTTTTAGCATCGATTTGAAGTTTCGTTATTTTAGTAGTCCCTGGAATAAACCAACATACATATATAGAGATTCTAAAGAACTACAAGGCTCCATGAGTGAACATGCTGATTAATTGAAACAAAAAGTGGCAATTCCAACAAGATTTGGCACCTGCCCACACAGCTCATAAAGTAAAGGCAAGGATGAAAGAAATTAAAGTAGGTTTATTGACTTGGCCAGCTCATTTACCAGATTTAAATTCAATTAAATCTATTTGGGCTTGGATGGAAAAAGTATTAGTCAAGGTACAAATATGATTTATAAATAGCCTAAAGCAAGAATTAGTTACCATTTAGAAAAGAGTTCCAAACAAATTCTGTAACAGTCTTGTAAAATCAATGCAAATAAGATGTGCTGTTTGAGAAAAAGCTAGGGGGATGTTTTAAATACTAGCTTAGATGTTATTTTTGTTGCTTTAATTTTGTACATAATTTTTATTGATATTTTTTATTATCATGTTTGATAATGTTTTTATATACAGTTTTATGTTTTAGTATGCCATCCAAGATGCAAGATTTAAAAAAAAAGATTTTTCTTGCAAATAAAAAAAAATTTGTTCAATAACTTCTTTAGTTTTTATTTTATGGTAGTTTAAATATGCTTGAAGCAACAAAATTTTATTGCGCTTATTTTTTTTTGTAAGCACTGTATATACTGTTGTTATATTATGTTTACACTGTATATACCATGTTATATGTGTATATACAGTGCTATACACTGTATATACACATACGCATGGTAAAAATAGGCTGTGTTTAAATGCTTAACAAAATCAAGTAAATAATTGTAATAATAATAGTAGTAAATTGGCAAAATCAAGTAAATAGAAGTTTTATAACTTAGTACAGTATAGGATTGACACGGAATCCATTAATAAGTCTTGAAATCCTGCTTTCTTTCAAGCATCTATTACTGCAGAGCTAATTTCTTTTGGGATTCTGGCAGAAACAATCTTTGCAGATCAGCTATATGTGTTTACATGTATATATATATATATATATATATATATATATATATATATATATATATATATATATATATATATATATATATCTGTGTTTATATGTATGTGTGTGTATATATATATATATATATATATATATATGTATATATATATATATATATGTATGTATATATATATATTTATATATGTATGTATATACATATATATAAAACAGAAAAAAAAGATAAAATTTTTAGTTATTTCAAACACAATTTTTTTTTTAGGTTATTTAGAACATATTAAGAGAAAAATAATATAAAAACAATGAAAAATATATATTAAATTTTTTGAAAGAAACTTAGCATATACAAAATAAAAAAAAAAAGCTGCTCATAAGTTTAGCACGCTTGGGTTTGAAGTTGTTTTTAGGTCGAACCTTAATAAGGAATGTGACCACCTCTATTTTTTATGCATAATGAACATCTTCTTCTTATAGAATTGAAAAGTTTACGCCCAAACATTTTCAAATGGATTCAGATCAGGTGATCTAGCTGGCCAATGAAGTACCTTGATATTGTTTTGCTCAAATCATTCTGTTACAGATTTTGCTTTATGGCATGGAGCATTGTCTTGTTGAAACATCCACTCTGGCTCATTACTAAAAAAAATGTCCTTGGTAGGATTAAATAGTTTTCAAGGATGTTGATGTATCTATGTTGGTCCATTCGACCACTGTATAATGTGTGTAGACCTGGCCCATCATATGTGATGCAGCCCCAAATACCAACTGCACCACCTCCACCTTGTAGTATAGGTACAATACAGCAACTATTATACTTTTCATTGTGGTACCTACGGACAAGTACTTTGTTTTTAAGATTTAGGATAGTGTAGTTAGATTCATCACTAAAAACAATGTTTCTTAATCATTTTTAAAATCGCTTTGCAAAATTTAACTCGCTTTAAACGGTCTGTTGATTTTAATAATTATTTTTTGGCAGCAACATAGCACCACAGCTTGAGGTCTATTAGTCTTCTATTAACTGTTTGCCGTAAGTATTTCGTATTTTTTCTGGCAATTCTATAAATAGAATTATCATCACTTTTATTTGTCTTTTTGGTCGCCCACAATGCTTTTTGTCAGGAGTACTACCAGTTTCATTAAACTTAAGAAATAGTTCTACTTACACATGGTGGTAAAAACACTTTAAAATTTGATATATTTTTATGTTAGAGGGACCTTCTATATTAAGGCCAAAAATATGCTGTTTGAATTCTTGACTTATAGTTTTTCTTCCCATGGGAAATTTCAAATTTCTATTATTATTATAATCTAAAATTAAGCAAAGAGATGAATTAATTTAAAACAAATTTTTAAAATACTAAATATTACTTTAAATATATTTTTGTAATATTTCATTAAAAAGAAGAGTTTAATTTTATTATGATGCAACTTTTACTGTAATAAATTTATAAAAAATCTCCTTAAAAGCTTCAAGAAGAGCTAGCGAGCTTAACTCATGACCAGCTTTTTTTTAAAGCTTAAAATACCTCTTAATGTATTATTAAAAAAAATGGATGCATCTAAGCAAACTTTTTTAATTTTTTTTTTTTATCTGGTTATGCCTTGTTAATTGATACATAGAAGAAAACTTTTTTTTAAAGCTTTACCAACTGAAAAATTAACATATATGGAAAAAACTAAATTTAACTCTGCTGCGTGCTAAACTTTTGAGCACTCTTGTATATAAATATATATATATATATATATATATATATATATATATATATATATATATATATATATATATATATATATATATATATATATATATATATATATATATATATACATATAAGCGACTGAGAGTAAAAAATTTTTTTAAATTATAGTGCTATGGGTTAACTAGAAAGTATTTTGCAAACCAAAATAATTATTAAAAATTATTGATAATATTCTCTTTTCTAATGCTAGAAAAAGCTTCGACATAAATGACTTTATTTTTTTCACCTGCTTTATGCACTTCTTCTATGAATTTTTTTTTTTTAAAAAAACTCTTTATAAAAATGAATGAAGCTCACAAGAATACTTATGACTTAAATGGCAATAAAACAAAAAAATGGTTTTAATCATTATTATTATAGTTCTATCATTAACATCTTTGCTATAATCGCTTTTTGAAAATTTTTAATTTCGGTTTAAGGCTAAATTAAGTGCACAAAATTTTGACTAATTTATTCTTTTAAGTAAATTTTTTATGAATGATTAAACATATTGTTTACCTTATAAATAGTAAAAAAAATATATAAACAGCATAAAAGTTATAATTGTATAAAGTATAAATAGACATATATTAAGTATTTGAATTTATTGAAATTTATGAAATCCCTAAAATCTTTATTTAAAAATGAAGTAAGACCAAGTATGACTAAGAAAAAATGCTGAAAAAACTCAAAGTTAGAAGCGACAAAACAAGTTTTCAAAAATCAAATTAGTTTGTTCTTTTTAAGTAAGTTTTAGCTGAAAATGTTGTTGACATTTAAGTACTTTTAAATAAATTGTTCAAAGTGAAAGTGTGATAAAACAATTTTAAACAATTCAAATTCATTTGTACTTTAAATGTAAATTTTAGCTACCGACTTAAATTTTTTACTTTCATTATTAATATACATCATTATTAATATACATCAAGGTATTTTGTTTACAATTTTATTTATATTGCTCTAACTAAACATAATATATAATAATACTAATATTTTAATTTTTAAACAATTAAATGCTCGAACAATTTTATTTTGTTCTTATAAATAAAAAAACATAAAACAAACTTAAACACCTTTTCTTACTTGCAAAATGTTAATGCATAAAGTTAGATAGTTATCAAATGTCATCAAAAATATGTAACTGAAAAAAGTTGTCTTCTTTAGAACACAAAACAAAAAGTTTATTTTTGGATGTAAAAACTTTTATTCTTATAAAATTATTAAATTGATAAAAAAGAAAGAAAAAAAAAAGAAAAAAAAAGAAATTGAGTCAAAATAAAATTTCCCTTTAAAAGATTCAGCTGGCATTTGTCATTGAGCAACTGCTACTGTACATCATTGACATACATCTATTTTGTATATATATATATATATATATATATATATATATATATATATATATATATATATATATATATATATATATATATATATATATATATATATATATATATATATATATATATATATATATATATATGTATGTATGTATGTATATATATATTTATCAACCTTTAGAATTAGGGTCGGCATTCGGCAATGCCGACCTAATTGCTGACCTGAAAGTGTTTGAGGCAGAATTGTTAACAAGGCCAAAAGTATCAAGACCAAGGCCACGCATTACAAGTTCAAGGCCACGCGTTACAAGGCCAAGGCCACGTGTTATAAGGTCAAGGCCAAGATTAAGAGTTTCAAGGCCAAGGCCAATGCAAAAATTTTCAAGACCAAAGACTTCAACTTTTGCCTTATGTTAAGGCCAATTATTAACACAACTGTAAGTAGCAAGTGCTGTGACAATAAAACCACATTTTGTAAAAATAAACCAAGTTTATGGACAGAATTCAACAAAATCAATAAGAAAACATATATTTTTTTTAAGGCCAAGGCCAAAACAATCAAGGCCGATTCCAAAATTTTCATTGTCAAGACCAAGGCCAAGGCCAAAATTTTCAAGGCTAAGTCCAACAGTTTCAAGGCCAAGACCAAGGGCTCAATTTTTGGTCTTAAGGCAAAGCCAAGGTCTAGTCCAGGGCCAAGGACTAACAACTCTGGTTTGAGGTGGGCAAAAAATTGCCAACCTCATTTCTATGTTTTATGCTCAGACCTTTGTATCTGATAATTTTTGCCGACCTGATACCCACCTCAAATATTCCTAATAAATAACATCAACTATTTAAAAAAAAATCTTTACAAGTAACAAAATCAGAACTTTAAGATATAAACTGTGGGAAAAAAAATTAAAAGTTAAGATCAACATAAATTAAAGTTAAGAAAAAACATTGACAAAGTAATAAAGAATATATATATATATATATATATATATATATATATATATATATATATATATATATATATATATATATATATATATAACATTAAATTTTAAAAGCATTGTTACAAGCAACAAAGTTTGAACTTTCAGAAATCAAAACAGTTTAAAGTTACGATAACTCAACATAGATTAAAGTATTTTTCGTTTTAGTTTTGCTTTTGAGGATTTAGATCCAATTTTGGATGTTTTTTGTTTTGAAATTCCTAATGAGGTTTGAAGTTTTGTCTTGCGTAAAAGATAAGATTTTTTTATTTCTTCTCTTTCTGGGGTGTCAGTAAGAATCTTAGATTTCCCACTTTTTCTGCCTTTATTAGTTTTTTTACGAGGTAGAGCTTTTGGATATGGTCTTACAGATTCAGGTGTTATTGTGTGCTGTGATTGTAAGGCATAAGTTATACTTGTTTGCTCATAATTCTTATAATCCACTTTAAAATCTTCTTTTTGCATAACTATGTCTTCAGGTTTATTTAGAATTTGATGTGAATTATCAGAAGTAGCTTTACTGAATGTTTCTGACAAAGGATGATTAGTCACTTCAGCACTTTGAAAGTTGTCATTGCAGAAATCAAGGCGTGAAAAAAGATATTTTCCAGGTGTTGAAAAACCTGCAACAATATTCCTGGCAATATATGTTGTATTATATGCTGGTGTCACTATGCTAACTAAATTGTGTATTGTTATTGTTTTTAACAGCCACATCCAAAGGTTGCATTCTGTGAGTGCAGTGAGAAGGAAATGTTAAAACCATCATTCCATTTTCAAAACAATAATTAATGGCATCTAATGTACAATGGCTTTCATGAATATCAAATAAGAGTAAAACAGGATCCTCTTTCGAACATCTGACTAGTTTTTTTATATGTTCTAGAACCTTTAAAAACAGAAGCCCTGTCATCCAGCCACTTTTTGGACTGTTTGCATAACCAATACAACCAGGAGGTCCTCCTTTTAACATGGTGTCATGAAACCGTGCTCTTGGAAATATGAAGACAGGTGGAATGAAATTTCCTATGGCATTTTCTATACCACACATAGTAATTAGTTGTCCGCGTTCAGCAGATACACACTGTGATGTTATAACATGGGGTGCTTGTACTACTGTCATTATGTTGGTTTTATCGATATTATAAATTCTATCAGGAGTGAAATGATGCTTTTTTAATACTTTTTCATAGTCATCAAAAAACTGATTTACATTGTGCTCATTAAAACTTGTTGGGCGAGACAAACTCATATTTTCAGGTTTTCGAAGTGAAAGTTCTTGGTGGCGTTTCATGAAGCCTTTCAACCACTCTATACCAGCTTGTTTATTTTCCATCCATTTACTTGGACATTTGCAAAGTTTCATTGCATAATGAAATGCTAATTCCTGTGCTTGTTTATATGTCAACCCATAGTTCATTTTAAAGCTTTTTATTAGATAGTCTTTCAACATTATTTCCTCATCTTCATTAAATACTTGTGCGACAGTATATTTACTTGTAAAACCTAACTTGGTCTTGGGTATTTAATTTTTATACTTCTTTATTCTGTAATGTAAAGTATTACGTTTTATATAATAGGTTTTAGCTGCTTCGTTTGGCTTCATTAATCCATTTGCAACTTGGAGAACAGCATTATTGACATCTCCCTTTATGACTTCAGTCACTCTCTTTTTTTTTATAATTTCGAACCATTTTTATCGTTAAATAAACTAAACTTAGTCCGTAAATAATAAAGCAATAAAGTGCGGGAAGTTAAAAGAATAAATTACAATGATTCAAAGGTGCCCCGTTCATTTTTTTCAAAACTGCCCCAATATCGTCTTAGAGAGTAAATGCCTATTTTTGGAAACAAATTTTTTTTTTTTTTTGAAATTTCTTGCATCATTGTATAGAGAATAAAATAATCTATATAATAAATAACATAAAGTTCAACATTTGTTAAAAATGTGGTCAGAAAGCTCTTACAACTTTTTATCAAAATGTTTCAAATTTGTACTAAAAACAAAAATACCGTCTAGTTTGTCCACTTTTAATCAAATGGCAACATATTCAAGTGACAGATGTGAGGATAAGTATTGTCATGTTAAAATAATTCTATATATCAAATTTAAATACACGCGCTCTTCACAAATGCATTAATTCAAAGCTGCCCCTTTCTCCCCTATATATATATATATATATATATATATATATATATATATATATATATATATATATATATATATATATATATATATATATATATATATATATATATATATATATATATATATATATATATATATATATATTTATGCATATATATATATGCATATATATATATACATATATATATATATATATATATATATATATATATATATATATATATATATATATATATATATATGTATGTATGTATGTATGTATGTATGTATGTATGTTTGCATATATGTATGTGTATTTTACTTCAAAAATATGTTATTTTTTCAGGACAAAGCAATACATACAGCAATAAATGAAGTGACATTAAAACAAAATACTAAAAATAAAGAAAATTCAGACAAAGGCAACATCATTTTTGTTTTTTTACTCATTTTTGAAATTTATATTTATAAATTTTTTTAAAAAGAAATATCCAAATTTTTTTAACTATAAATAAAAAATACATATTTATTCAATTAAATATTTTGTATTAAACTTTCAGCTGAAAAGCCAAAAAAAATTCTTCACATTGAAGGGTTAAACACTAACGTAATCACAAACAATAATCACACAAATAAATTGTTTCCTGAAAAAGATAACACATGCCCATCAAACACAGATACACAGATAACACAAGATAACACATCAAACAGTTCTACTGCAAAAAATAAAAGCAACTGCACTCTGCATTCAGAATGGTATGCTACAAATAACATAGAAACATTACAGAATGCATCAAATTCTATAGAGGCTTGGTTCAATAGTTTAGAAACAGAAAATGTTAAAAAACTAAAATTAATGTCACATGAAATCATTAACTTTAATAAGTAAATTTTTATTTTTTTAATTTTTGTCTTTTACTTGTTTTTTTGTTTTGTTTGTTGTTTGTTTGTTTGTTTTGGTTTTTCTTTAATTAAATATTTAGTTTTTTGAAAACTTATGATATAAACTTTAGGCAACAAAGCCTGCGTCATGTATCAACTTCTGAAAAAAAATATTCAAACTTTATGAAAAATGGGGTATGTTTTTTATTAATGGAATTTTTTTTTTAATATGTATATTTTTAATGTGATATTTGTAAAAAATTTAAAACATTTTGTTTTACTTTATATATATGCAAATATATGTTATTATAATATATGTTAATATCATTAATTATTGCTAAGTTAATTTCTTAATTATACCTAATTATAGTTTTACTTGTTATAACACTTGTATTTTTTCAATATTTCAAAATTAAATATTTTTATGTTTGTATGTAGAGCCTAACAAATGTTGCGCTGGAATCAGATATTCATCAATCTTATTCCAGATCGAATGAGCATTTCAAAGTTTTAATTGATGGCTCAATAAACAATGAATTAAATTACGAAGAACCACTTCAAAATTTAAATAGATCTTATCATCCAGTTGAACCAGTAAAAACACTAGATAATAATTTAGCTATGTACCATATTTCTTTAAAAGATGATGCTACAAATGAAAAAAAGGAAAATTTACTAATACAAACCAACCAATCAAATAGTAATACAAATCAACCAATTGAATAGTTATAAACAAATTTAATACTTGAAAAATAATAGTTAAATCTTCCATAAGTTAAAAATAAAAGAGAGTTATTAGAAAAAGATTTTCTTCTCAATAAAACTTAATACTAAAGGATAGTTTATTTATTTGTAAATGTTTTGTCAAGTTTTTAAAAAATATCAAAAAAAAGAAAAATCAAAATGTTTGATATCTGATCATTATTTGTGCTTGTGGGTTTATGTTTGGTATATATATGTTCGATGTTTTTATTTTTGGTTTTGATGCTGAATATTTTCCTTGATTCATTAAGCTTAGTTTTAATATGAAACACGGCTGGAATAAATCAATGCTGGGATCATCATTACAGATGGCACTCAAGTGCATTATTGTAATAGGCAGCATCGAATTTACCAGAGCAATTCAGCAACATTATCTAAAAAAAAACGCATCTTGGTATAAGAATTAATAGGTTCCTAATTTTCTCAATTAAAATGAAAAAAATCTCTTTAAAATTATTTTGACAAAAAAAATGTTTTTAATAAATGTTTTTTTCATTATTAAAATATTTTTTTCATTATATAATTTTTTTTTTAAAACAGTTCAAAGTTTTGTTTTGTTTTTTTTAACAAAAATTTTTTTCTTAATTTTTAAATATTTATTGGTTTGCTAATGAAGTATATTTTTTTATTTATCGATATATAGTTTTTATATTATCCTAAATTTCGGATGTTGTTCTTTTCCTTTTTTAATGTATCAATATTTAAAAATATATGACAAAGTTTTGTATTATGTTATTCTTTGTAGTCTTGTCTTGTAGAAATACTTTTAGCTTTTCTTACTTAATAATTTATCTTTTTATTCATTATAGAAGTAATTTTTAATGTTGGTATATATATATATATATATATATATATATATATATATATATATATATATATATATATATATATATATATATATATATATATTTGCAACAGCAAAAAAGTTTTATATTTTACACTTAAGGGTAATTTCATGTCAAATGATCCAAGTTATGTCACCATACATTTCAATTTTGGCTGATTTTTATACAGTTGAGAGTGCTTTGTAAAATAAGAATTCCTTGAAAATTTTAGTCTCTGGCTCCAAAAAGATCCTAAAATATGACCGTTTTACTTTTAGTAGGTATTGCCCAAGCCCCTCTTGTCCCTTGCAATTGCAATATTTATTTAGAGGTTTCAAGTCACATAACTTTGAAAATATTTGATTTTTTTACTCAAAAATTTGCAACTGGCTAATTTTGTTGGATGACGAATCCAGTGAAATGATCAGAAAGGTAATTAATATTTAGTACCTGTAATTATCAATTTAAATAAAATTAGGCAGTTTTTTATATACCTGTTTTTAATGCTCAAGAAACCCATGTGGCCTTGATAATATTAACAAAATATATATTACTTATTTATATATGAATTATTCTATATTCATTGAGTTTTTAAAAAATATAAAGATTTTGATCTGCAAGTATATGGATAACGTTTCCCACTTTTTTGTAGCAGAGTATTGTAATTGATTTTTCATTACCTTCCAAACTAGCTGGAGCTCTGAAAATTTTTGCATTTCTGTAGTGCAAGTGAATGTGCATGTTAAAATTATTTTCAGGGCCCCAAGACATTAGGGTGGGGGGACTAAGACTTTTTTTTGTGGAATATTGTGATCAAAACAAACTGGAGCTTTGTAACTTTCAGCATTTGTGTAATCCTGATGAATAATATTGTTAAAATTGTTTTTAGGGCAGATGACCAGAGACTCCATAGCCCAGGGCACTGGGGCCATGACCCACTTATTTTCTCAAAATAAAACTTTTTTTTTTGAATTTTTTATTATGTAAAAATAACTTTTTTTTTTTTTTTTTTTTTTTTTTGTTAATTCACCTCTTCAAGACCAAGAAGGTCACTACAGACGAGTAGGCTACTTATTTGTGGTTATATCTCTCTCAGCTCTATAACTCTGAAACACGAACCTTGACGAACAAGGCTGCTGCGCGGAGAAACGAGTTGAAATATTAAATATTAAATATTTTAAAAAGTTTAAATATTAAGATGACAATATATTTGTTTTAAACAAAAATATTGTCTTTTTTTGGTTTGAATTTGTTCAAATACAAACCAAAAAAAATTTTTTGGTTTGTAGTTTTGTAAACTTTTTTGGTTTGTATTTGTTCTGTTTTATTTAATTATTTACAAAGTAAAATACAAAAATAAAGTTTCAAGATTGTTTTAAATTTGCTTAGATGCGTCAAAGTATACATATGTCCAGTTGTTGTTACAGGTGCATCAATAATACAAATTATGTTAGAAATTGGAACCCTACACTCATCTGCTCTAAATGCCCAGAAAAGTTTTTTAAAAGGACCATGCGGGTTACCATAACATTTTGCTAAATATTTTCATACCATCTAAAAAATAAAGAATCTTTAAAATAATAGGGTGATTTAATCTGTTTGTGTCTGAACACAAAACCCATGTCATGCTCATTATCTTCTGGCATGTAACAAAACAATTTTTCTTTAATCTGATCATTTTCATTTAATAAATAAATAGACAATGAGGTGTAACTTGCATTGACATTGGTGCATTGGCACCAATGGTAACTTTAAATTTCATCTTGAATCATTCAGTCTTTTACCAATTTTTCTTTTTGTTGTTTTAGGTATCTTACTTGACATTTTGCAACATAGGAATTAGCTGTTAATTTATTTGTTGCCTCAAATAACATTAATTTGTATTCTTTAATTGTTGTTCTTTGACATATCAATGTTGTTCTGTCCGTTTTCTTTTCAATTCAAAAAGTTTTAAATTATACAATGTTCAATTCTGTTAAAATCATTATTTTAGATAGCTGTTTCAAATAACATAAGTACTTAAGTTACTTGTACTAAGTACTCAAGTAATTGTTTGAATGATTCAATTACTCAAGTAAATTTATATTACTTAAATAATATCAAGTAATTTTTTTTAAAATTAATAAACAGAAAATTGGTATTTTGTTAAAATTTTTATGGGAATAGGTGGAACCTTCAAAAAAAAAAGAAAAATCTCTGGAAACATATTTTAAATTTAACAAAAGACAAGAATATTGTTAAATGTAAATATTGTCGGTCAACTTTTAAAGCAAAACAAGCAACAACATTACTTTACATCTAGAAAATGTAGAAAATACAAAAACAAAAAAATTGACAGGCATTTCTTGTCATTATTTTATTGTCAGGATCAACTTTATGTTTAAGTTCAAGCCCTAACCCAAGACAACTTTCAATTATTGTCAGTTTTCCCAAGAAAGATTCTTTTGAACTTCTTTTGGTTCGAATGGTTAGTGTTGATCTTATTCCCATTTATAAATTGTCAAAAAGTATTGATATTCAAAAAGATTGGGCTGCTCAAGGTCTTAAAACTCCAAGTTCAAGGCAAGCTATGACTTCGATATTTTTGGAATACGGAGCTAAATTTAAAATGAAGATGGTTTATGATTTGTCAAATATGAATAAGAATGGTGATAGATTTTCATTGACTCTAGATGAATGGACTTCTGATAGAAATCAAAGATATATGTGCCTAAACTTACTTATGTCAGATAAATCAGTTTAATATCTTGGAATGATAAGGATTGTAGGCTCAATGAAGGCTGAAGATGGTCATAAATTGATTGACACAAAGTACAAAGGTTTTGAGTTAAATCTAAGTAATTGTATTTTTGGAATGGTTACAGATGGAGCCAGTGTAATGAAAAACAAACAGTGTAATGAAAAGGATTGTCTCAAATAACTTATCAACTATGTCTTTCATGAAATTCACTTGGCAGTAGTTGATGAACTTTATAAAAAAACAAATAATCTAGTAGAAGATAAAGATTCTTGTTATAACAACTTAGATGAAGATACTGAAGAAGTTGATGATGGTGATAATGAAACCAATTAATCCAAATAATGCAAATGATTGTAAAGTTTTTTAAAAGGTCGCCTCTAATCTTCAACACTGCTGTCTTAATGAGTTTGGAAAAGAGTTGGCTTTAATTTTGGACATAAAAACATGTTGGAATTCAATGAAATAAAATAATTTTAAGATTTCTTAACATTGAAGCAGCAGTTAGAAAAACATTAGAGCATATTAATGCATTGGAAATGCTACCAACTGACAATTAGATTAAAACAATTGCCATGAGATGAAAACAGGAATTTAAGAGATTATTTAGAAATTATTGAAGCTGGTGCTGACAGTCTTTGTAAAAGAGATATTACTCTTTTTAGACCAAGATGCTACAGTATCTATTTTTTTTTTTTTGAGTCTATGATAAAAAAAATTTCTGAAAGAAGAAATATTGGAATTGCAGGACTTTTAAGATGTTTAGAGGCACCAAATCAGTATGATCAAGCTAAAAAAGATTCTATTTTAAACTATCCTAAGAAAAAAGAACTTTCAATAATAGCAAGAGATATTTATTGTCGTCTTTTTTATGACCATAAAGATCCTAAAGCATAAGTTGAATGTGAAGCATCCAATGTTAAAATTGAAGAACTTTTATAAAAAAAGTTAAGGCTGAGGAGCTTCATTAATTCCTAACACAAAATTCAAATTTAATATGAACAAGGCTTCCTTTAATGTTTTGGACTGTATCAAAAAAATGGCTGCATTCAAAGGATCAAATGGCTGCCCGAAAAGGTAAAAAAATTGTACTATGCTTTAAAGTCTTTACCATCATCATCAGTTTAAGCAAAAAGATGTTTAGCTACTGCTGGACTTTTTACTAAATTGAGAACATCATTGAGTGATAAAATGATTCACACATGTTTTTTGCGTTATATTTTTTTTTGTTTGGTTATACTTATATAGTACTATAACACAAAAATGTAAAATTTATGTTTTGAAAATAACTTAAGTTACTTATAATTACTTAAGTTACTTAAGAATTTTAAGTAACTTGAGTTATTTTCAAAACATAAAAAAAATTGCTTAAAATTATTTAAGTAATTTTTCAGGTTACTTGAAGGTGGATAAATATTTTTAAACCAAATACTTGCAGATCAAAAATTTTATAGACATAGGTACTTTCTTAAAACATTTTTTTTTGAAAACATAATTCTCAAAGAAATCTTTATTTAAAATGCAAAAAAAAATTTTTTTTTCAAAAGTTGGGCCTTTTCCCCAGTGCCCTCGATAACGAGGGTATCCCTATATATATATATATATATATATATATATATATATATATATATATATATATATATATATATATATATATATATATATATATATATATATATATATATATATATATATATATATATATATATATATATATATATATGTAGTATAAAGAAATATTTTTGTTGAAAATTCTAAATATTAAAAAAGAATTATCAAAGTTTTCATGATGGCAAATTCAAACAAAGCATTTTTAATAATGGTCAGTTTATTTATGAGTTAAAAGCGATGAATGCAGTAATTGCTTTATGTCATTTTTGTGAACTTCATGGACCAAGTATTTTGTTTTGTACTAAGGTAATTTTGTATTTAAATTACACTCATATTTTGTCTAAAAAGTTTATTATTATTTAGTGACAATTTAATTTTTTTTTTTTTTTTTTTTCATTCTTGATTAAATATTTACAGCCTTTCCATTGTATTAATCATACGGAAAGTGAAATTGAAAGTGGAACGGTTGAAGCATCACCATTATCATGTGGAGTATTAACGACTAGGTATGTTTTTAAAATTGTTAAAAATATTCACTAAAAATTTTGCTAAAATATAATATATGGATTGCTAAAATGCTGCAATATAATCACAATCAGTTTTATAAATAACAAAAGTTACAACTTTTTGAAGAACTGCTAGATCACTGACTGATGCTGCAATAGTTACACCGCCACTAAAGAACAACACCGCCACTAAAAAACCTTTATGAATTATGTTTTACAGATTTTACAGATTTTTATTTTATTTTTTTATTTTCTAGTTTCCAGGCTCGAAATCTAAATGATTTGATGCTTCAGTTTTATTCATAACTATTTCCTGTTTTATGTTTTCTATAGCTTCCAGAGTATTTTGTTTTCTTTAAATGTTTCGTTTCTAATACTTTCTCTAAATACTATATTATAATTTTTCATCACCAGTTCTGAGGATAAACTTTCTTTTGCTTAAACTTTTCTCTTGATTTTTTTAAACTTTTTTTTTCTTGATCATTCAAGCCTTAGTCTTTGTTATCTCATCTTTTTTTGTCCAGATTTATGGTGTCGCTAAAATTTTGCATATTTATGTATTTCCTCATCTTCTTATAAAATTTTTTGTCTTTTTTAGTCTAAAGTTGATTCTCTCTTTTCAGGCTTTTTTAAAGTTTAATATTCTTTTTCCAGATTACTTAGATGCTTTTTAAAGTTTTTGTCATTTAAATTTTTTTATCATTTTTTGGGGGTGTGACTACTGACCAGACCACATACAGACCACTGATCGTCTATAATAAAATAGAGTTTAAAGAAATAACGCTTTCAATTTAAAATTAATTTAGATATCTAGATATTAAGTATCTAAATATGTAAATTAATTTAGAGACCTTCATTTGAACCATAATAAAGGTCTCTAAAAAGTTACTGTCCCTTTATTTGTGCCCCTATCTACTATAAAGACCAGATCAAAGTGAGGGCAATCAAAAATATCTTCCTTTTTATTAAGAAATGACATATAATTAGTTGTATCTCTCACATAAGCCAGTAGTGAGATTAGAGGGGCACTGGTTTCTAATAACACATTCAGCTGTTGATAATTAAAAAATAAGGGTTATTTAAAAATGCTGGCATTTTTGGTGTGAATTTGACAAGTTTGTAATGTTTGCACTTTTAGATAGTTGAGTCTAATGGTCTTATATGCTGTTAATCTTAGATCAAAGCAAAGTGTTAAAAAAATTTACAAGCATCTCAAAATGGCTGAAAATTGGAGTTTTTAGATGAGTGGACATTTTGCTTTTAGATATATTTGAGTTCTAAACTGCAAAAAGCTGCCTATATTTTGCCCATTTATTGCAGATAGTAGTAGCTAATCAGAAAACTTATCTGTAAACACATTTGGATAAATAGATTTGGATAAATAGAAAAATGTTACAGTTAGCTTCATTTTGGCTTATTTTAGCAATTTTAGGATTTTTTCCAAAGTTACAGAACATAGTTCTAGAAAAAATGAGAAAAAATGAGACATTTATTGAAAGTGTGAAAAAAGTTATATCGCTCTAAAGCAGTCTGTTTTAACCATTTATAAATCAAGGAGGGCCACTGTGTCATGTTTCTAAGGCTATAATTCTGAACTGTTGTACTTAGAAGTCTGAAATTTCAAGTTTAACCTATTTACATAATATGCATAAAAATATGTAAAAATCAGGAAAATCAGAGATGGTGACTTTAATTTTGAAATATTTTTTATTTGAAAATATCAGTTTTAAAATAATCAGTTGAAAATATCAGTTTTAAAATATAACTTTTATTTGAAAATATCAGTACCTGTGAAAATAAATGTTCAGTGACTATATTCTAACTTTTTATTGGTATATATATATATATATATATATATATAATATATATATATATATATATATATATATATGTATATGTATATACATATATATATCTATGTATGTATATATATATATATATATATATATAATATATATATATATATATATATACAACCCTTGGAATAAGAAAAAATGGTGTTTGCAATAATTTGCCGACCTCAATCTTTTTGAGGTCAGCATCAGTTTGGCAAAAAAAAATACAAAGGCCTTACCATAAAACATAGAAACAAGGCCGGCAATTTTTTTTGCCAAATGTCGACTCTAATTCCGAGGGCTATATATATATATATATATATATATATATATATATATATATATATATATATATATATATATATATATATATATATATATATATATATATATATATATATATATTTATATATATATATATATATATATATATGCTTATGCACTAATAAGCTATTTAGAAGAGTTGCCCAAAAAAGCTGTTGGTCTTAAAACGCAATCTCGTCAGTTGTTTGACGTATACAAGTAGTTACGTTTTTGGAAAAATGTGCTTTGAACTGACGAGTTTAGGTTGAATTGCTTTGCATCCAATCGGTATACTCTAAAGGCTGTAAAACATAGTGGTGACAACAGGCCCACACCACACCATGAAACACTGCCTTAAACAACTGTTTAAGGCAGTTTTTTATGGTATGGTGTGGGCCCATTGCATAGAATTTAAAGGACACATGTACAAAGGAATACTAAAAAAATGTCAGGTTACTTTATGCCAAGGAAAATCCTTTGCTTTGGAAATTCCAACAAGACAACAATCCCAAGCACACAGCCAAAAGTTTTGAAATGTGGTTTAACGCTAACAATATTAATGTTTTGAAGTGGTCTGCACAGTCATCAGACCTAAATCTGGTAGAAAATTTGTGGAAGCAAGTTGACAGAAACATAAATCTATCAACTGACACAAATTTAGACCAATTTTGGATCAAAATAAAGGCAGCTTGGGATGCTACTACGCCTAAATAATGCTAAAAATTGATCTCGTCAATGGGCCGTTGTTGTCAAGCAGTTATTGACTCAAAAGGATACCCCACTAAACATTAATTTACCTCAAGTAAAGTTTTGTTAACTGTTTATACACCTTCTATGATTTTTATAGCAAACTGACAAAATGATAATTCTTTAACATAGTGTGCTATATAAATTGCCCCCTTATTCTGTACCTCTATCATTTATACGATTAATTTTTTTTTAACTAAGTTAAATAATTTTTTTAATCAGTCATGTTATCTTCTAAAACTAATATTTTATTAGGTTAAAAAATTTTAGATCTCAAAAACTCAGATACCTCGATAATATATCATTACATATTAAACTTCAATCTTTGCTATTTATTTTGTTGCCACTGTATATATATATATATATATATATATATATATATATATTATATATATATATATATATATATATATATATATATATATATATATATATATATATATATATATATATATATATATATATATATATGTATATATATATATATATATATATATATATATATCATTTTTGAGTTGTTTTTTTTAATCGTATATTTTATAGTTACTGTTATGCATAGTTACTGTAACTCTGCACGGTTTCATGTAATCTGTGACATAAATTGTGTAATATTTTTTGAGATATTACTGAGACAAAAGACAGAAACTCTCGCATTAAACTATGTTTATAAAGTTTTAAATGTTAAAACTTTTTAAAGTTACTGTGTTTTGGTATTTTCATTTATAAAAAATAAATAAAGAGAGAGGTAGAGAGATATAAATATAATATTAATATATTTCATAAGGTTGCAGAGTTATGTTTATGTGGAAAATAAAGAAGATGAGATTAAACAAATAAAGCGACCAATGCAAGAGGTTAGTTATGTGTAATAAAAAATTCAAAATTAAGTTATTCCTTTTTTTTTTACTATGTGTAAATATTTAGATAGTCTTTATTAAACTTTTTGTTTTTGTCTTAATTCAAATCCATATGAATAATGTCTGTACAAGTTATTGATACTTATATATAGAATTAGTGAGTAGTGTCAAAACTTAAAACTGCACATAAAGTGTCTGTATTTAAAATTGTGTTGACTTTTGTGTTAAAAAGTTATGTAAATTAAGTTTCTAAGATTCTAGCAGATTTTTTTCAAAAATTATATCGACTGACTTAAATAGTTTAAACATGTGGAGAGTGTACATAAATTGACTCAGGATTTTGGCATATGTTAGCAGTCTTTTTATTTACAAAAAAAGTTTCTTCTGATTTTGCTTTGTAAACACACATACAGACATGCACAACTTGGGGAGAGGTTGGACAAAAGTTTTACCATATTTTGTTGTCATAAAAAAAAAAATTAAAACAAGACTAGAATTTTTTTTTTTATAATAAAAAGATTGTCTACCCTAGACAAAATTTTAAATCAATGTAGCGAAACTTGTTTGATGTTCTACCTATTTCAGTTGATGTAAGAACACTCCTTCATGTTCTATCTATTTAAATCAGTCAATGTATGGGCACTCCTCGCATGTTCTATCTATTTCAACGTATGTTGACTAAAAAATATATAGTAAAATTGAAAAATAAAAACAGTATATATAGCATAGAAAAAAAAAATAAATGCATTGAAAAAAAAAATTCAAGTCAATTAGGTTTGCGTTTTTGAGGTAATTTAAAAAATATTTCATTCACAATTAATTTAATAATTTTGCTTTTAGACAACACCTAAGTGTTAGAAGAAAGTCAAAATTTATAATTTCTATAAAAAAATAAATATGTTTATTTATATTAATACAAGTTAATATAATATAAACATAAGTATATATGTGTGTGTTTGTGTGTGCGTGTATAATTTATATTGTATATTGGCTTTATTAATTTAATAATTGCCAAGCACTTTAATTAAACAGAGTAGAAAAATATGACCTTGAAAAAAAAAAAAATTTTGTTTTAATATATCCTACATACATAGATACTTCATTCCCAAAGCCAAACCCTTTGTTGATCTATGCACTGAAGCCCCTAAAGATAGCTAGTTTAATTCAAAGTTTTTCAAGCTGAAAAACTTTGAATTAAACTTAGTGATAATCTTTGCATAAAAAAAGTTTAGCATTACAAAAGAAAATATTGTTTAAATATAACACTGCGTAGTTTTTTTTTGTTTTTTTGTAATGCAATCTTTAGTATCTCAAGAATTAAATTTGCAAGCAAAATGTTGACAACTAATTTTTGCATAATTTTAAATGAGTTTAGCATTTAATCAATAGTTTATTGGTTGTACATGTTTGGTTTATTAAATATCTATTTTAAAAAATACGTCTTTTTATCTTTTTTACAGTGTATTATTTTTTTTATTATTAACTCATGATTTATCTGAGCACCACCACCTCATCCAGTTTTAAGTTGTAGATCTCATCTACCTTTATGTTGTAGATCTTATCTACCTTTATGTTGTAGATTCTCATTCTTATTTATTTTGTAGATATCATCTACCTTTATGTTTTAGAACTCATTCACCTTTAAGTTGTAGATCTACCTTTATGTTGTAGATCTACCTTTATGTTGTAGATCTACCTTTATGTTGTGGATGTTTATCTACCTTTATATATTCATATATAAAAAATTTAACAGTTTAAAACTAATGTTTTTATAGCAATCATCTGGTTCACAATCAACATGTGAGGTAAGAAATTTTTTTACTTCAATTATTTTTTCTGTTTGAAATAAAAATTATTGTAAAGGATATAGAAATTAGTTTTAATATATAATAATTTTAATATATAATAATTTTAGTGAAGTATAACTTTAAAATATATTTGATTTCATTAAAATATATTGGTATATTGTTAAAACAAATTGGTAATTGTTATTAATTCGTATGATTTAATGGTTATTTCACTGTTTTTTGATGATTGGTCTAATTGTTTATTTAAAAAAAAAAGCTCCTGCATACATACAATACACATGCCACATGATTTTATGTTGATGCTGCAGTCAACTGGTTTCATAAATGGCAAAGTATGTAAAAAAACTGCATAGTACATAAACACTTCGCAAATCGCATTGTCACTCATTGGAATATTTTATTACAAAAAGTTATAGATGCACCTATAGTTAACTCCTTCAAGGACTCAGTTGTTTAGACCATATGTAGTATTGTTTAGACTTTTTGCAGTTTGACCATTGTTTAGACCATATGCAGACGATATGCAAATGTTTAGGCTGTTTGCAGTGCAAACTTTTTTAAAAAAAAAACCTGGTGTTTTTATTAATCAATAATTTTGTAATTATTGATTACTGTAAAAAATAAACTCAAATTCATATATATGTATATATATATATATGTATATATATATATATAAATATATATATATATATATAAATATATATATATATAAATATATATATATATATATAAAATAAACTCAAATTCATATATATGTATATATATATATATATGTATATATATATATATAAATATATATATATATAAATATATATATATATATATACATATATATATATATATATATATATATATATATATATATATTTATATTTATATATATATACATATATATATATACATATATATATATATATATATATATATCAACACTCGGAATTAGGCAATGCTGACCTAACTGCGAACCTAAAAGTGTTAGAGGTTAGCAAAAAAAAAAAATTGACACAAAGAGGTTACCATAAAACATAATGCATATATATATTAAGAATTTGCAGCTCTTAATCATGAGGTTTGACATTCAAATCTAGTCTATTACTCTCAAAGTACCACACTTAACTTGTTTTTCGTTTATCATGTATATATTTTATATCTGATAAAATAATAAAATTGTCTCTCTTTTTTATCTATCACTTAATCAACTGTGTTATGTTTGTATTTACTTCTTTTAATACTTAATTAACTTTTTTAACAATTTATTTGCTTTGTATCATAATATCAAACATAATAATTAAATAAAAAGTAGAAAAATATTTCAAGTTTTTTATTTAAATTCTTCAGGGATGTCGCTCACTAGAGCCTGGTGAGCTTGGTTTTATAAGTTTTAATAAAGAATCACATATTAGCTATGTTAGTACTCAGCACCCTGAAGAACAGGAGTTGTATAGTGTGCTACGTCATGCATGCGTAAGAAGGTTTGCTTTTTTTTTTTAATTTAGTTGTCAAACAATTTGTTATGTTATCTGTTGACTGGTTTAGCATATAAACTTAATGTTTGATGGATTACATTTTGCTTCAAAAAAAATATTTTTTTAGTTATGGCTTGAATTTTGATAATCAATTTATCTTGCTAATTAATTAATTATTTGTTTTAATAATTAATTATTCTTGCTTTGATATCTTTTTTTTTTTAGATAATTGTTTTAATTCATACTTTTGATAAAATGTTTTTTTGCTAATTTGTTAATAGGATTAATAACGTCTTAATTATTTTCTTATTTATTAATAAACTTTTTTTTAGTTTAAGTTGTGAAATTTGTCCTGGAAGAGAAGGACCTATTATGTTTGGTGATGATGCAAGTGGTTATGTGTTCAGTTATACATTCTTTCTCAAAGACTCACTGTCAAGAGGGTTTCAACGCTGGTAAAGATAGTTGCAGTTACCAATATATACATATGTATATATATACATATGTATATATATACATATGTATATATATACATATGTATATATATACATATGTATATATATATATATATATATATATATATATATATATATATATATATATATATATATATATATATATATATATATAATAAATATATATATGTATAATATATATATATATATATATATATATATATATATATATATATATATATATATATATATATATATATATTATTATTATTATTATTATTATGTATATATTTATTATACATACATTTATTATATAAATATGTGTTACAAAAGCGCTATTAGACGCATTTGAAATATATGAAATAAGTTGTTTTAGGTTGTAAAAAAAAAAATTTCTTAAAGTAATAAAAGTGCGTCTAATAGCGCTAGAGTATATATATATATATATATATATATATATATATATATATATATATATATATATATATATATATATATATATATGTATACTTACTAAAGTGTATTTTTATAAGCATTTGCTCAATTTTTTTGCTTACCTTAACCCATACGGCTTTTTTAGAAAAAGAAGAAAAAAAATGAAGAATGATGAATGAAATAATTGCTGCCCCATCCCAAACCCTCAGTCAATGTAGCAGCCCTCCACTGTGAGTCAGGCTATTTGTCAGTCGATGTATGTACTGAAGCCCCCAGCAGTAGGCTATTTCAGTATGATGTCAGATTGCTTACCTTAGTACGCAATACTATTTGTATATATATACATATATATATATATATATATATATATATATATATATATATATATATATATATATATATATATATATATATATATGTTTTTTTTTAATATAAACATTACACTTATAAGCACATCTAGGCTATTTGAGAAAAAAAAGTTCATACAGGTGTAATCTTTGTGACGTAGTGGCTTCATAAATTTATGAAGTAATTGTGTGGAGATATAAACATAATTTTTTTTTTTAATATTAAATAAAAAAATAATTTAATATTTTTATTGGAATGAAGTGCTTTGGAAAAAAGTAAAAACCCTGAAAATATATGAAGTATTTTTCACAGTTAATGTTATTTGAATTTTATTAAAAGTAAAACACAGTTAGTGTTATTTGAATTTTATTAAAAGTCATTCAAATGAGAAAACATTTTTTGGATTTTCAAGGCTGCTAGAAAGTGTTTTAGTTTTTTAAAGTGCCATTTACAATAGTTTCTGTTATAACAATAAAAACCCTTTTGTTGTTTTCAAAAAAAATCATTGTAGGGGGTTGTCCATAAATAACGTCATGCAGTTTTTGACATTTTTTGGAGGAAGGGGGTCTATAATTCCTCAATAATGTCTATAATTCTCTGAGCTTCTTTGAGTTAATTAATTAGTACTTTCCAGTCTGTTTATTTTTTTTTTTTCACCCCAGTAATTCAGTGTAAAGTTGTATAAATTAACATCGCTCTCCTAAACATGATATAAATTTAAAAATCTATTCTTCCAATATATAATACATGCAAAATATTATATATATATATATATATATATATATATATATATATATATATATATATATATATATATATATATATATATATATAAAATATATATATATATATATAATATATAATATATAATAACATATAACACATTCAAAAATATTATTTTATGAATAGAATTAGAATCGTAGAACTAGAATCGTAGGCATGGCCAAGTGGATTCTGCTTCCGGCTAGTAAACCGAAGGTTCCAGGTTTATTTCTCAGTATCAAAATTTTTTTTTTTTAGTTAGTGCACAAAGATTGTTTTTTTGTTGCTGCACACTTTTGTGCACCAACTAAATAAAGTTCTGCACTTGAGCCCTATAAATTCAAAGCGCAGAATGTGCACTGCGCATACAGCCGTAAAATTCCATTAACAGGCTGTAACTACTCCGTGAATGGAGTGTACATCAACTAAGTAAGATTTAGGCGTAGTTGATTTTACAATCAACATGTAGATACATCAACTGAGGGTTTTGGCTTAGTCAGATACTCTTTTAATTAAAAGAAAGTCTTCTCTAAAAAAAAAAAATGTTGCGTCAAAACCCCCTCTCCCTTGTAACAAATCGTCACAAAATTTCCTCCTCTCCCTCTCCTCCTCCCTAAGCGTGATGTAATTTATGGACGACCCCTAGTGATGAAATCGAAAATACAGTTTGTGTTTGACCAGCCATGAAAACATAAAAGTATCAAGAAAACCAATAAAATATAAACTTTCTGCATCTTAAACCTAGAGCCTGAACAAAAAAACAAATATGCTGGATCTGTAGTAGATCTGTAGACATAAAGAAAATTTTTTGAACGTTTTAACTAATTTATTGTTATGTTTTTTTTACAAAGATAGCTTTTGATATCAGAGTTCTACGTAGAGTTTGTTTCAGTATTCCATTTTTTGGTAATTAAAACTATTCCAGCGGAATTTTTAAATTGAAAAAATGGGGCTAATCTGGACATTTACCGAGCTAATCCAAACATTGCTGAAATTGGTCAGTATTCCTATATTGTAGCATCTATTTAATAAGTTATAAATTGTTAATTTAATTAATTACTTATAAACTTATTTATTAAAACTTATTCACATTGTAACATAACTATTGTGGTTTCTGTTTGAATAACTTTCTGTTTTCATTTGTTTTTTCAGGAAGAAGACAAGTCAACCAAATAATTTTCTTAAATTATGTTTTTACAGATAAACATTGTTTTACTTAGTTTCTTTATTTTACTTTTTAACTTTTACTGTGTCATATTTATACTGTGATTGGCAGTGATTGGTTGTGTTTGAATGTCCTTTTTTTTTTTTTTTTTTTCTGAATTTTTTCAGTTTTTATAATGGCTTGTCATTATAAAGAAAAAAAATCATCTGCCTCATATACTTCAAGATATTGAGCTAGCCATAATAGAAATTTAAGATGCTTCAATACCTGCGGCTGCATCAATTATAACATTTCCATCACTACCCTCTATGACCATGTATCTAGAAAGTCAAAACATAGTAAAAGGCATCCAACAGCCTTATCTTTTAGTGAAGAGGAATAAATTGTATCCTTGATAGAATATGCTTCTGATTTTGGTTGGCCACTAAATTGAAAAGACATTAAAACAATTGTCACCCAAATTTCAAACAGTTGTGAAGGTACAGTATTTCCCTGGGATAGTAACCGGGCCATGTGAAATAGAAACTTATCAGACTAAACTAGACTTCTTACTAAGCTTTGAAAAATGATTTTCTCAAATACCTAAAAGAACTCTAGAAATGACCATTTTAAGAGCCAAATTTTTTTCTGTGAAAAATGCAACAAATTTTTATTAAAAGAGTTTATGATAAGTATGATTTAGATAAAGATCCTGACCGATACTATAATCTGGATGAGAACGGATTTTTTACCAAACACAAATAAAATTAGATTTTCTATTTCTATTGTTTTTTTAATAACTATAATCTTTATATTTTTTTAATAACTATAGTTTTTATTCCTTACAAAATTTGTGGAAAAGATGTGTATATAGCACTATTTATGGATGTTCATAGTAGTCATCTTTCATATATTCTTGGATCAGAGGCAAAATTTAACAATGTAAACAACTTATCTTATAACTAACAACATTTATTCTAATTTATTTTTGTTTAGGCTTGTTGATAACATAGTGCAGTATTACTGATAACTTTCAATTTAGATTGCACTCCTTTGCTTTCCCCCAAATAGCAGTCGCACTTTACAACCTTTAGACATTGGTTTCTTTAAAACAATGCAAATACGGAGAGACATTTTGCGCAATTTCTACCAATAATCTCGCCATACATTGGTCAATTTTTATGATTTTTTTGTGAGTTTCTTCAGGTTTCATAATTTCAGCATTATAAAGGTCGCCATATGTTGGTTCAAATTTACTGAGACTAACTTGGCTGTAAAATATTTGGTTTTAGAACCTCAGGTCCATCTCTGTTACATCCATCAAAAGCAGGCAAAAAAAGTGCTGGTGACAGCGGAAAGTATAAAAGATCACTGTGAACTTTGAGTTGCTATTTTATGTTGTCCGCAACTTCTTCCAAAAAACTCTAATAGCAATAAAAGAAAAGGAAGAAAACAAGAATGTGGCAAGGTTCTCACTGAAAAACTTACCTTAACTCATAGAAAAGATTTCAAAAAATAAAAAATTTGCTTAAAATTTCAAATATATTTACAAAAAAGAAAATATATGCATTTTATGTATAATTTTATTCTTGCATATTACTTCAAATATGCCCATTATTGCTCCATTGATATTAGGAATAACTTGGAAATACATGTTACCTAAAAAGATATCATGCAAATAAAATAAAAAAGATATTAACAAGCTTTTTTTTTGTGCACATTGATTTTTGTTCATGGGGCTATTTTAATTCATGGGGCTATTTTTAACAAGGCATATTTTTGTATCAGCAAATACTCTGCAAATATAATATGTTTTTGTTTAAAAATGCTTGAAACTTTTACTTGGCACATATGATGTAAAAAAAAATATTTTTGCAAAAGCTAAAGGAAAAAAATTAAAAAGATAAAAACAATGTTTTTGTTTGAATTAGCCCCACGCTACCCTACTTATTTTTATTATAAGTTATTTAGGTTGATAGATTCTGTTTTGTTTAAACATGTTTTGTTAAACCGCAAATCATTTTTAAAGTGTTATGTTAAAAGTTTGACTACATAAAATAAATTGTGTTATGAATTGTTAAAATCAGGTTTGTAAAATAAAAATGTCTGAAAGAAACTAGAAACATTGCAAAGAACTTAAATATATAGGTCACTTGTCTATATTATAAAATCTAAAGCCACAATTTATTATTCTTTTCCTCTATGTGTATGGTAGCTTTTAAAAATTATATCTCCAAATAACAATGATAATAAGTTACATGTAATGTTAAAATAAGTTAATATCTATGGGGCTTGCACAACAAAAGTTCAGATATAACCCTATTATTCTAAGGTCACTATGTGTATATATATATATATATATATATATATATATATATATATATATATATATAAATATATATATATATATATATATATATAAATATATATATATATATATATATACATATATACATAGTATATACTATGTATTTTATGTATACTATGTATATATATATAATATATATATATATATATATATATATATATATATATATATATACATACATATATATATATACATGCACAACAAAAGTGGAGAATCCTATTATTCTAAGGTCACTATGTATATATATATATATATATATATATATATATATATATATATATATATATATAATATATATATATATATATATATATATATATATATATCCTTATAGTGTAGTCGAAAAAGACTTTTATGGTAAAAAAGTCTCTTTCGACTACAATTTTAATTACCTCGGCTTTTAAGCTGTATTTGATTGTCGTCGAAATATCAAAGCAATTAAATAAATGCGGAAGTACATTAAATTTTATTGTTTTTTAAAAAAACGGCAATAATAATGACTAGAAAGTTTTTTTAATTAGTGGTGTTTTTGTTTTTTCTTTATTAAAAAACATTTTTAAAACATGCGTAAGTGTTGCTATATCGACTATCTTATAGCCTGCTGCTACAAGGGAGTGTTGCTACATCGACTATCTTATAGCCTGACTTGCAACGGAGTGCTGCTACATCAACTGACAAATAGCCTGACTCGCAAGGGAGTGCTGTTACATCGACTGACAAATATCCTGACTTGCAAAGGAGTGCTGCTACATCGACTAAGGGTTTGGTTTTTGGCAGGTTTGGTTTTTTATCATTTAAAACAAAAAAGAATATTAGTTTTTAAACTTTTTCTGGTCTGGTTTATTAAGGCGCCCTTTAAAACTACAGTTTTATAAAGAGAAGCAACTTTAGCAGATGCAAAATTTTGCAACAGATTTGATGTAAGGTTTCCAAGAAAGATAAGAAGTAAGAGTTAATTCTAGAAGATGAAGGGTAGGAGAATCATGGAGTACATTATCGTTCATAAATATAGGAAGGTCTAAACTATTGCGATAACAATTGGCCAAAAAAAATTGAGTTTTATCTGAATTAAAGTTCACCAGCCACTGTTAGCCCCATGCTGTAGCAGAAGTGTTTGTTAATTAAAGATTCAAAAACCTTGCTTATGATAGGAAGAAGACTAATGAGACGGTAGTTTGACGAATCGGATCGCTCTCCAGAATTTTTAAAAATAGGGATGACGAATGCTGCTTTCCAGCAGGCTGGAAAACAAGACTTTGATAAGCACTTGTTAAATAGTTTTGAAAGAATAGACGACAGCTCCAGAGAACACTTCTACAAGACTATAACAGGTATGTTGTCCGGGCCACAAGCTGTAGAAGAGTCTAGGCAGGAAATCACTTTAGATACAGAAGCTGGAGTGATACGAATGTCGAGCAATGGATCAACCTGTTTGATGGCTATATCAGGTAGAACGCAACTAGTGGCATCAAGAGATGATATTGATGAAAAGTTCTTGGCAAACAATTCAGCTTTGTCTTTAGGTGAGGTGACAAAGTCTGAACCATACAAAAGAAGTGGAATTACAGACTTGCCCTTATTATTGATACTATTAAAGAGTCTCCAGAAGTCATGAGAGCCTAATTTTTGTGATGAAATACGAGATTTCATGATCTGAGAATAGCAGGCTTTGGCATTAGACAAAACCTTTTTACAATGGTTCCTAGCAGTAATAAACAGACATAGGTTCTCTGGAGAATTGTTTTGCTGATAGATATGGAAGTAATGGTTTCGATTGGCAATTGCAGCAGCACAATGTGAGGAAAACCATGGAGAAGAGTGAGGCTTGACCTGGAATCGTCGAGAGGGAATACAGCCTGAATCCACGAAGTTATGTAAGAAGCACATTTGTCAACAGGGAGACAAAAGATTTCTACCCAGGGGCCATCAGGAAGAAAATCACGGAAAGAGTCCCAGTCAGCTTTAAGGTAGTTGTAAGATGTACGATGATAGGGGGATTCTGATGGTAAAGAAGAATGAGATAATAGTTGTAGAGAGACCAAACCATGATCAGAAGCACTTAAGGGTGAGTGTGAAGAAACTGAGCACTGACTAGGATCAGAAACAAGACATAGGTCGAGTAGAGAAAGTAAATTATTCCGGTTGTCTGGAAAGCGAGTTGGAAAGTTGACTATTTGAGTTAGGGAATGAGAGAGACCAAAGTTGTGGGCCTTAATGCCTGCAGAGTCACTGACACTAGAGCCAAGCCATTTAGTGTGATGAACATTAAAGTCACCAACAACAACAATATTGGCTGATGGATAAAGAATGAGGGCTTGGTCAATATGATCAGAAATAAGATCAAGAAGAGTGCAGTCTTGAGATGAGGGAGAGCGATATAGAACAAAGAGAAAGGTGATAGAGTGAAGTGGTGCTAAACGAAAGCACATAAAAGAGTAGTCTGTGGATTCAAACCTAGTTTCCTGACAAATGGGTGAATTCTTACGAATGTAAATGCCCAGGCCAAGCATGTGACTATTGGAGTCTTTACTAATTAAAGGAAGATAACCATCAACACTACTTTTTTTTAAAAAACCGTTTGAATTAACTAACTTCAATTTTTACTTACGTTTTTATTTTATTGAATTTAAATAAAGTAACAAGTCACTGCTAATGATTTTTTACAAAAACATATATATTTTTTTTAAATTATTTATTTCTTATAAATATTTTTAAATAAAAAAAAATTAAATCAAAATTTTAAATAAATGATTTAATTATTTTTTCTTTTGTGCAAAGAATTAAGAACCTTTTTTTAAACTTTTAAATGTGCGCATTTATTAAACAATCGTCAGTTGTTGTTACTTTATTTAAAAAGCGTTTCCCATATTCGCATAATTATAATTAAAAAGCATTAGTAAAGATAAACGGTTTAAAGTTATTTATTCCAAACGTAATTAAGATAATCTTATCGTTATAGTTTATTATTTAATTTAGTTAAGTTTTAATTTTATTTCTGCTGTTTTAGTTAAGTTATTTTTCTTTTTCTTTTTTTTTTTTGTTTTTTTACCAAGATTTACTTGCTTCTTTTACGTAAAGTTTTTTTTATAGTTAAGATAATTTTTTTAGCATGTTCTTAAAACATATACAAATTTTGAAAACATATTAACAGACGTGGTCAAGTTAAGTAAAATCAAATAGTATTTGCGTGGTCATATTATGACGTGAAATTGCATGCCTTCCTGGCAAAGCCTATATATATATATATATATATATATATATATATATATATATATATATATATATATATATATATATATGCACACACACATATGCATTCACACACACATATACAGTAAAATATACCATATACTAGATGTCCAGACCCATAAAATATGGGTCTTGGTAAATCTATTCCACACCAATCTTTTCTATACTTATTCCTTACTTCAATATTTTTTAGTTAGTGCCAGAAAATTAACTATGTACATATAGAAAAACTATACTTATTGTTTACTTTTTAAAACTATGGAAAAAAAAAATTTAATTAACTTTTAAAAGCTTTAAATGTTTCAGTAGCCGTAGGGCAAATTGCTATATATCAGCAGAATGGATATTAGCACCTGTCTAAATGATATTTAGAATGCCCGCTTGAAATTTGTTAAATAATTACCATCGGTTAAAAAAATTCCAAAAAACATGAGATGATTTAAATATGTGGAATAACAGACTTACCATGACCCTTATCCTGGTCATGATAAGTCTATTTCACTCCGATAGTTTTGATAATTTTGCTTTATTTCAATAAATTTTAAAAAAGAGCAAACTATGTAAATCTTTTTGAGTTAACGATACTTTATAACTTCTATAAAAAGAATAAGAACAACAACAACAACAAAATGGGAAGGGACCTTATTTATTTTTTCTTTAAAAAGTTTCTATTAATTTTTTTCAGACCATCTGCAGCTTTTTAGGGCTCTTGCCCCCTTAATTTTGAAGAGAGTTAAAGTTTGCATATAAAATCTTTTTACTATAAGAAATATAGTTGTCGCTTTAGTGTGTGTTAATTGTGCAGGCATAACTAATTACACATTAATAATGTAGGTATCTCTATCATGATATGTGCGCAAAAAATTTCCAACTGTGTTTTTATGTGTTAAGAAATTTTAAAAAGCTTTTAGAAAATTATCTCCCTTTGATTTGTTATAGTATGTAATATCTATATATGTGTTATAATATCTGTAGGCCTTTAAAAATGGTTTACCTTGTATTAAAAAAAATTAGAAAAGATTAAAAAAAAAAAAAACTAAGTGTATAAGCGAAATGATTTGAACCCACATGAAGCATTTTAAACACTTTGGCATGCTTTATCATCTTTTAAAACTGTTCAATAAACCGAAGACCTTTTAAACTTTATAAAATGGAGACATTGCGGCAATGAATTTTTCAAGTAAAAGTAATCTGTAAAATTTGATATAATTTGCATAACTTGAAGTTTGTGTTGTTAGATATTTGCATAGACTTTAGTTCACATAGATAAAATACAAATCATTACAGATTGTGGTTTTAAAAAAATGCCTAATAGCTTTGTAAAATAAAAGGTATTTTTATTTACACGTTTATTAACAAATTAACAAAACATAACAATTTTCAATAGTTGTCAATTGTATGACTATATTGAACATACACGTCATTTGATTAATCTAAAAATATTAATCTTAAATGAAAAAATACACCACATGTATTAACTGAAAATCAATTTATTTATACTTAATAACAAAACATTTTAAAAAAAGTTTTATTTACAAAAAAAATTCAACTACATCTGCACCATCAATTAACAATTGGTAGATTGACCAACTACAAAAATACTATTTAAGGTCAACTTAAGCTCCTATAAAATTAAAATCCTGTCAAGATACAATTTCAATACATCACCTATAAAACAGTTTTATTAAGTAAAACATTAAAAAATTAAACTTTAAAAACAGATTAAGAAATTAAAAACTACATACTATTTACAAATACAAGTTGTATACATTGCATTTATGATAATGATAAAGATTCAGATTTTTCAAAGAAGATTCAGATATTTCAAAGATTTATAAAAAATTATTTAGGAAATACAAAAAAATTACAGTGTGCACATCTACAATGCCTCGTGCATTATTAGTAAGAAATGTTCGAGCTGACACTCAATGTTATACGGAATATAATACTATTTTGATGATCTAAATTCTGTCATTGTTGTTTTAAATTGTTTAATGGGGGCTCGGAATAATAGCTGTAAAAGTTTAAACTTTCTTATTACTTTTATATTAGGTGTTTTAACTTTTTATTATTTTTAAAAATTATTAATTTAATAAAATAGTTTATTTTAAATATAAAATTAAAGTTTTCAATTATGCTCTCAATAAAAACATATTTTTTAAACCCCCTTACTCTTTCTAAAAAGTCAAGGTCACCGCAAGGCAAGTTCAAATTATCAGCTTGCTTTTTTTTTAAATTTTTGTTTACGTTTTTAATTAAAATGCAAAACAAAACAACTTTCTCTCTTCAAAAGTGTTTTTTTTTGTATTTTAGAAAAATCAAAGAAGATTAAATTAAAAAAAACAAAAGCCAAGTGGTAGGGTTTTTTCAAACTTCTGCATTGGAAGCCCGCCGCGCTAACCACTTGGCTATGCAGGCATTTTGTATTACAAAAATTTTAAAACTATATAAAAAATAAGACTTTATAAAACAGAAATATGGGCTACAGATCAAAAATCTTAAGGAGTTGTTACCGCAATTTTCAATTTAAAGTAAAATTTTTAAACTTTAAATATATTTTAACATTAGATAATTTGAAATTAATGTAAATTATATATTTGCATACACTTTTGTTGACATTTCTTATAACAAAAAGTGCTGAAACTCTCGCTATTACCACAGTTGCAATGACTGCCGAGAGTACCATGTCAAACATGTTCAAATGAGCATTGAAATGTTCCTTAATATATTATAATATAATTATTTATTTATTATCTTTTTAGGTATAGTATCATTTGTGTAATGATGGATCGCAATTATTTAGTGACCTCATGGCCATTTTTGATCAGGTATTTGATATAAAATTTATGAATTTTTTTATTTAAGTGGATGCAATACTAATATGTTCTACTCACTTTAATTTTTTAAATTCAAATTTTAATGTAGGCAATTTTTAAGACAATAAAGAAATAGCAAAATATTGAAAAAAAAAAATTTTTTTTTTGGCCTTCTAGATGTTCCTAATATGCCTACCCAAATCCTCAGTTGATGTTTGTGCATAAGCACTTATAGGTGCATTTCATATTACCGTTTGTGGTAAAAAACAGCTTTTAACAACTCTTTGTATATAAAATTGACAAAATCAAATGCACTTTATGCAAAAACAATTAAATTTAATTGAGGAAACTAATTTTATTGTTTTTTATAAACCACAAAAACACAACTTAATAGACTAGAATTTTTTTAATTTTTCAACTTGAAAAAAAAATATTCTGAATGTTTTTATTTTTATTTTTTTTACTGTTTACATACATTGACTATAAGGACCAGCAAATATTCAGTAAAATTTTGATTATGAAATTTGCTAAAAGGTGAAGTTGACTTTATCTTAAACTTTAGTGCCAAATTTGAAAAAGGAACTCGGATTTCAATTAAATTTGGTAATAATTACAAAATTTCATTTAACTTTCAGTTAAATTCAGGTCTTGAAGGGTAGACTTTTATTGAGTCCTTAATTGACTTATGCTACATTAACTGACAAATAGCTAGAACATGCGAGGAGTGTTGCTACATCAACTGACAAATAGGTATATGCCAGGAGTGCTGCTATATTGGCTAAGGGTTTTGGTTTGAGCAGGCAACCTATTAATTAAAAAGTTTTATAAAGCTTTACATGTTTTTCCATTTTTCATTGTCGAAACTTTTGTGAATAATAGTTTTGACGATTGGCAAGTTTATGAGGTGGCACACCACCTCATAAACTTTTGCAACATCTTGTTGAGATCATAGAAACAATCTTAAATAAAAATGAATGCTGTGTCTGATTTGATATTAGGCTTATGACTTTTTTGTAATCCTATGTTCTCGGGTCATTAATCAATCAATGAATGCTTGCAAAAAATAAAATAAAAAAAACATTGATTTAATTATCTTGTTGAAAAAGGTTACCCACAAACCAAAAATTTGAGTTTACCATATATGCGTAGAAATAAAATTTCAAACAATTTTATGATTGTTATCTTTTAATTCTAATTTTTTAAATTATTTAAGTTATTAAGTAATTTTAAAGAGTTAAACATTTACTGTTGCTTTAAATCACAAATAAATATAAAATTAAAAACTTGACAATTCTAAAAATACAAAAAGCTACTATATATATATATATATATCAGAAAAATGTTGCGTAGTATTCAGCCTAATTAAAGCATAATATTCTTATGCTTTGTTAGACAAAATAATATTGAGCTGCAGGTTTCCTTTTTTTTTTTACAGATGCCAAAAAGATCTTAAAGACACTTGATTGCTCATTCTGCATGCTGAATTGTCCTGGGAATTTTCAGTCTCGATGGTTCCTGATTCTAAAACTTTTTCACTGAGTTTAACACTTTTTTGTGACCGTGCAAGCTGCTACATAGCTTCCAATAATCATCTGGAATGTACATTTGGTCAGTAAACCACTGGTTTTCCCGTCTGTAAGAGATAAATCTTCAAATGTTGAGTAGTGAGTCTTTTTTCTTTAGTAGAAGAATAAAGGCTAAAAGAGCTAGTATTGCTTCGGAAATCCATCTTGCATGATTTATTTTAGGTATTTTCTAAAACTCCACTTTAGGAAATACTCCAGATTTTTTAAAAAAAGTAGAATGCCCAAGTTAAATGAAATAGAAGTTTCATACCATCACATCATCCTACTGTTCAATAATCACTTCTTTACAATTCTTGAAATTCTTCTTGAGCTGTTTGTAGTTTCTTACAAGTTCTAGGATAAATTGATATTGGCGACATGTTGTTTCTGCCAAGTTCTTCATCTATTATTACGCATAGTACTAGGTCAAGAACATGATGTTGACAACTAATAGATTGTGGTTCTTTCAGGTTTTATTTGCAGTAAAACATCTTACTGACAATCCCATTCCTTTTTTCAATATTTACATTATGTAACTAACTTATAATCCCATACCTTTTTTGAATATTTACATTTTTAGTGTCCGCTATAATCATTTTTATAATCTATAAGTTTTATTCATCAAGAATAGCTTTTATACCTTTAACAACAGTATCTGCTTTTCCGTCTGATAGATCTAGTGCCTGTAACTTCTCTTTGTTTATTCTTTAACACTAACACTTGATATTCTTGGTGACTGCATTTACCATCAAAGTGCAGTGGCCAACTTTCTAAATGTAGTGTTTTCTTTATTTCTTTAAGTTTAACAGTTTTTAATGTACCAGACTGTGAAGGTGTCTGAATGTCGATCCCATCTTGAGATAACTGTCTACCAATGGTTGCTGCTTTGCTGGTTGGCAACTAAAGATTTTACTAATTTGGTTTTAGTTTTGGTTTTGCTGTAGTTCTTGCTGGTATATCTTCAGATTCTTGATATTCAGACTTGGATTTAGAAGTTGGCGTTGTTGTTGTTGCCATTACTTTTGTTGAAGTAGGCTTCAAAGACATTTTTCTTCTTTTGGATGGATAATTTTTGAACTAACAGTTTACCGAATTGTTTACCTGACCTGTCCATTGCTTTTAATCTGAAATTAATACAATCTTTTGTCCTCACTACAGAGCCATTCACGGTCTTTTTTTGTGGTGTAAAAAACTTTATTGGATTGTATTTTTTGTTTTTCACATTTATCATGTCTTCAGCACTTGATCCAGTTTTGTCTGTACGACTTGATTTGGTACATGTGGAAAATTTAGTTTGCCATTAACTTGTTACTTCTTTCTCAATTCGCTTCTTGTCTCCTATTGATGGATTCTCTCAGGAACATATTGCAACCAACAGTTTGGGTTTTTAGTGATATCGTGTTGTTATCTTCTAGTGATTGTTATTCTAGTGGAACAGTTCTTCTTTTCCTATGTGACTCATAAAGTTGTATGAGGTTATTCATCCAAATTGTCTTGTTACTTATAGTAGTGGAAGCACCTTTTTTTTTTTCACCTTTTTGGAATTTTTATAGGACATTTTGATTGAAGATAATACTTAAATATATCGTTGAAGAGTATTAATAATAAATATGTGTTATTGTACATCTATATTATTTGACTGCTATCTAGTGAATACAAATTTATATATAATTATTAGCGTTGCTCAATCAGGCAGCCTATATAGTCTAAATGTTGCTAATTTCCATAAACTTCTAGTAGACTCCAGAAAATTCTAGAAAGTTCCAGATATTTCTCAAAACATTCAGAACAGTCTTATATTACCATTATAAAAAGTTTGTGTTGTGGGTGACCTTTTTATTTGAAAATTAATTAGAATAAAGTTCATTTCCATTATTTTGAGCTAAAGTTCATCAATTTATGACAGGAAATTAGTTATTTTACAAATTAAAAAGTTATAACCACTATATACATATATATATATATATATATATATATATATATATATATATATATATATATATATATATATATATACATGCACAAATATATATATATATATATAAATCATCTTTTTTATAGCAATTTTAGAACAGTTATTGGTGAACTGCAGTCAAAGGTAACTAATTTTTTATATTGAATAATTTCTTGACTATTTTACCATCTGGTTGGGCTACAGAAAACATTGTGTAGCGTTAACTAAGACAAGATTAACATTTTTTATATATTCTCTTGATCTATTGTTATTATCCATTTATTTCTAATTTGTTTTTTGAATCTAATGACCACCCACTTCTTGATATTCTATGTAGACTAACTTTTTATTGCTGTTGCTCTTAACATATCAGAGGCTTTTCATAAATTTAAAAATGCTGTACATTTCACAAGCTTTCTTGACGTGGTGTATCTAGGTAAATTTTTAAAATTGTTGAAGCTTTTTTAGTTGCAGGATTTAAATCATCCTTGATAAATAACATTCTTTCATTTTCAGCTTCTGGAAAGTAATCCTTTCTTTAAATCAGGGTTAATTTCTAGTAATTTGATTAAAATTTTTTAATTGTTTATTATGAAAGATAATAATTTTGTTGTAAAAACTGTTTTTTTAGTTATTGTGTTATTTTCTATTACATGCGGATCAGGAAATAAAAAAAAAGAGAATGTACTAAGTATAATTGAACTTTTTAACATGGTGGAAAGTAAAATGAATATTACCAATTTGCTGGATCACTCAAAAATGCAAATTTGTTTGCTTCATTGTTGTAGGATTCTGCTCTATTCTCAAGTTGAGTTTGATGAGTCTCACTTATTGGATAAATTTCTCACACTAAATTCTACCTCTTCTGCCAAAGCATCATTTGGTTGCATTTTCTGAATTTGTTTTTAAAATGATGATCTTTTAAAAAGGGTGGTCTTTATATAATAGTTGATCTTAATATGAGAATGCTCTAGCTATACCTTCAAATTGTTTAAATTCATTTTTTAAATTTTGGAATTTTATTTCCCAGTGAGTAAAAAAGATCACCACTTGTTGTCAGATTTGTTATAGTTCTTTATGAAAAAGAGTAATTTTGTTGCAAAATATGTTTTTTTAGTTATTGTACTATTTTTTAGTTATTGTACTATTTTTTGTTCATTATTAAAAAATAGAAAGTAATGAAAGCAAAATTAAAAAAAAAGCTTGTTTTTTTTTAATTTTGATTTAAGATATGTTTTATGGTTAAATTTTGTAGCATCATCCTGAATTAACTAGATTACTTTATTTAACTCTACTTGACTTTTTTTGAGTCTGGTCTCTCTTTTGAATTATTGACTCAAAAAAATCTAATATGTTTTTCGCTAATCATTATCACAACAATATTGATGTTTCTATAGTGATGTTTCTATAGTGATGTTTCTATAGTGATGTTTGTGATCAATGACAACACTCATTATACACTTTCTCTTTTTCAACCTTATTCAACTACTGCTTTTTTTTCAACTTTATTCGATAACTGCTTTTTTTTTTCAACCTTATTCAATTACGGCTTTATTATAATGTATTCTATTGATTAATATTTGAAAATATATAGTTTAATATGTTCAATGTACATAATTGCAAAATGCTTTTTTTTTTTTAAGGCAGATATTTATTACAAGAATGAGCAATCAGAAAAGCCTCAACTTGATTCTCATTTTCTTCCAAGAAAGACAGTGTTAACACCAGGTAATTATTTTACAGTGTTAAAACCAGGTAATACATATTTGAAACACTTCAATAGTTTATTGTATAATTTTTTTTGTAAAATGATTTTTTTTTTAAATGTTTTATTACTTTTATTGCACTTCTTAAATAAAGATCAGGGAATAGTAAAAAAAAAAGTTTGCATCAGCTAACAGATAACATGAAAAAGAAAGTTGAAAAGTACAACCTTTAAACAGTGTATTTATTAATTTAAGAAAGGCTTTTTATACCATAAACCACAATTTTGTTTTTAGTAAAATGAACTCTGAATATTTGGAATGTGATATGAGTGGTTTGTCATCAAAAGCATCAGCTAATAGATAATATGAGAAAGAAAGTTGAAAAAGTACAACCTTTAAACAGTGTGTTTGTTGATTTAAGAAAGGGTTAGAGTTCTGGAAATTCATACTGACTCATAATGACAAAAATACAGTAAATAAAAACAAATATAAGAGATTTACTGGGTTGCTAAAAAATGCAAACTTTTCTTTTCGCTTACAAATTAAATCAACTTAGTTATAAATTATAATTTTTTAAATATTCTATATTAAATATACACGTATATCTTAGTTTTTCTGCAAAATGTAAAAATTTGAGCAACAGGTATATTATGTTGTAGAGTGTCACATGTATATTTTTTTGTAAAGCACTACATATATATTTGTGTGTAAAGTTTTAAATATATTTTGTGTAAAGTTTTCTGTATATTTGTGTAAATTTTTCTATATAATTGTGTGTAAAATTCTGTATATATTTTTATGTAAAGTTTCGTAAATATTTGTGTGTAATGTTTTGTATATTTGTTGTAGAACAAAGTAGTAAGTTTCAAAAATCTAATTTTAAAAAAGTTCTATCTAAATAGTTAAATAAAATTATAACTAACAAAAATAAAATTTTACTTTGCATATTTGCATATACTAATTTATGCAACTAATAGTAATAAAATATGTTGCTAATATTAAAGTAATGATATAAATAATTCTAATAAAATAAATAAAGTAGTATATAAACATATATATATATATTATTATTATTATTATTTAAATTTTTGTGTTATAATAATACTTTGCGAACTCGGCTACAACTGTGCCAAATTTGTAAAATAGGCGATATTTTGCTTTGGGTTCTCAAAATACCATTTGTACACTTGCTCTTTTAGATTTTGAAAATTTTTTTAAACATTATCTGTTATTTTTTTGTTGCCCTTAGTTTTAAGTGCGCAAAGTTTTTGTTACATTCGCTAAGTGAAGTTTTCTATTGCGCTTGCATTTTAGATGCTTTTAGAAGAAGTAGAGGAGGACAGATTTATCGTTCGCTTCGTCAAATTATTAATGAAAAGGTTTAAGTTGTTTAAAATGTTAAGTAGTATAAATAAAATTTATCCAAGTACTCTTATCTAAAATATTATTTCAAGAATGTTTTTGAGAAACTTCACAAAGCATTTTCATGGATTATACAAGCTTCTTGTGAGAGATATACAGAAAAGTTATTTGAAGGTACATCTATGGTAAGAGAATATTTTTTCTTCACTTTGTTGTGCCCAAATTGGGTTAAATAAATTAGAATTTCTTTATTTTTCTAATTAGTCAATTATGATTAGTTAATTATGCTTAACTAATTAAAAATAATTAGTCAGCTGTGATTAGTTATTTCTAGTTGGTTAAAATTGCTTAACTGCTGAGTTAATTAACCATCATTAGTTAACAGTAATTATTTAATTATGTTGAATTAATTACTTAGCCATTTTCAGTTAATTGTAGTGAATTAACTATGGTGAGATAATTATAAATAATTTGTCAGTTGTTCCTAATTAGTTTATTGATACTTTATTAACAGTAATTTGTTGTTTTCTTAATTTTATTAAATATTAACTGATCAGAAGAAATATTACAATAAGTCAATGGGCAGAAGAAATATTCAGTTTATGTTAAATTTAACTACCACGGCAATTGGCATGTAAACAGACATTCAAATCCCTTAGTTATGGGCATAACTATTTAAATGGCGGAATTATGGTCTTAACAATTAAACTCTGGATAGTGGGTGACTATTAAAAAAACCGATTATATTTGCTACTAAAAATTTATTTTATTTATATATTTAACCATTTGTATAAATAAAGTAAATAATTTATTATTGTATGTTGACTTAAAAAGTAACTTATATAACCAATGTGAGCAGTTAAGTCTGATCTTCAAATATAGTTTATAATAGATAATCGGTATTATTTGTAATCGTCATTAGATGACTAGTAGCAGAGGGTATTTTCTTCACAACGGAAGAATGGTAAAAAGAAGAAATCAACTATAAAATAACCAAATAGAAGATCAGCTAACCGTCCAAAATGAAGTATCAGCATTAAACAGAAAAAATGATTTTTTCTTCATTTATGCAAACAAAACATCAAATTATCCAATTGTCTTGGAAACAATAAACTCGCTTGTAAAAATGATTTACGTGAATTGAGTAACAAATAAACAATGAAACAAAATAAAGTTGTTGAAGTAATGATTGATATGTCAAACAAATACGAGTTTCTGATATAAAACGAAAATGTGAGTAAACTCAATAAGAAATTGAAAAAATAAATGACCAATTTGGGGAAGCAATGGAACATGTAAATAAATAGATATTGTGGAGTGGAAATGAAAAATCAAGTTTAAAATATCAATGGCTGGAAGAAAACCTAAAATGTTAGCAGAAAAGCACTGCACTACACTGTGCTACACCATTGATCCCAATCAATGGTGTAGCACTCAAAAGTTGAATCATGAGTTTGAAGATAATAATGAAGATGAAAAGAAAAAGATGAAAGTGAAATTGATTCAATAAAATTTACACATAGCACACATACAATGAAAAATTGAACAAATGATTTAGATAAAAAAAAGTGAAAAATGAATACAATTTATGGAAACAACTAAAATATGTCTTGATACAATTGTTTAATTGCGATAAAAACCTGAAAATTTTGCGTATGTATTGATTAATCTCGAGAAATTATTTTGGTTATGTCAATATTTATATGGTGATGCATTAAAAGCAATTGAAGGAATTCACCATTCATAATTCGCTTATGAAGCTGCAAAAGAAAGAATTGAAGTAAAATAAGGCTGAAGAAGGAAAAAAGGTTCTCATTTGCTTGGATGAATTGAGCAAAAATGATGTTGAAAAATTCACCGACTTATTGGATGTTGCAGTAACAAACTTAAAAGAAGCAAATAGAACAGAAGAACTTGGTGATGGAACCTTCTTTCACCATCACTTCAATTCACCACTTCAATCACCATCACCAGTTATACCATCAACTGTAAAAAAAGATTCCAGAGATAATGTTAATTAAATTCAAACATTTGGTTCATTTGGTTCAAACATTAATTCAAACATGAGAACAGATAAAACAAAAATCTTGAAACTTTAAAAAGGTTTATTGTTGAAGAAGCAGATTTTTTAATTGCAGCAACAGAAACTCTACATGGTTAAAAAAAAAACACTGGTTTCAAACCATCTGATGGAAATTCATACTTTGGTGACAATGACCAATGACCGAAAAGTGCTGTGTGTTAAAATAATCACAAAATATGGGAATATACAACATTTGAAAATAAAAATGTTGAAGAAAGATGGGAAACAGCCAAGAAAAATAAACTATGCTTCAGATGTTTGAATTATAATCAAAAAAGTCAAAAAAATCAAAAACCATAAGAATTTTTGTGATTGATGGCTGTGTTGATACTCATAAGCATTTGCTTTACAAGAAGGGACTTCTAAACAAAAGACGTTCTGAAGAACTTAAGAAAAAAGATTTAGTAACTAAAAGCTCTTTTATGTTGAACATCCAATTACATCCAATTATGAACTGTATATCTTCTAGAAAGGTGTCAATTATTCTTTGTTTGGAAACAAAATTTAGAAGTACCAAGATATATTGAATTCTGATGTAGCTGCTGAGTTGTCACCGCAAGATAACTGTAAACATAATAAATGCAAAAGCTGATTCATTCAAAAAGATGCCAGTGGAATTCCAGTTGGAATCATTAAACAGAAAAACAATTATCACATTGGAAATTTTTACAGTGAATAATGTAACTGGAAGAAAAAAAAGTTGTAAATATTTAAAAAATATTGAATTCCCAAATGTTGGACCAAAACCAAAAATTGATATTCTAATTAGCATGGATTATGCTCTATGCACTATGCAATTAAGGAACTAAAAGAAAGATTTAATGAATCAGTGGCCCGGCTGCAAACAACACTATTTAAAAGTTATGGGAAATTGAAGGTGATGAAGAAATACACTTTAAAAAAATAGTAACAAACTTATAAGACACTATTGCTCTTAACATAGTGACCAGTTTGCTAAACAGAAAGCAGAAAATATGAGCTAAAATTATCATGGACTAAAAACAGACTACAAAACAAGGAAAAATGTTCAATGAAAGACAAAATTCTTGTAAATGAGTATGATAATATTATTAAGCAGTATCATGTAAAGGATACTTGTAGAAAGTTGATAAAAAGAATGCATAAAGATGATCAAAAGTACCAATGAATTTCATGGAGATCTGGATCCAACTCCAGAGTCTGATGTGTTTTAATTGACTGGTATTTAGGATTAACTCAGCGTCTTTTATGGCTCAATTTGTAACCCAAGAATACGCAAGAAAGTATGTTCAAAAGTTCCCTTTGGCTTTTGAAGATCTTCTTGAAGCAACTTATATGGATGATACACTAATTTCTGTAAGTTACTAAACTAAATTATACAAAAAACGCATCCTACTAGGGAGTTCAACAGGAATTTTTGTTCAAAAATAGCTTTTAAATTCTGTTATTTAACTAATGTAAACGTTATTAACATTAACTTTAATAACTAAATTAAATAACTTTTAATAGTTAATTGTTACATTAAAAAACTTTCAATAATTAATTATTAAATTAAATATCTTTTAATAATTTATTAGTGATAATTATGAGGGTTTTTTAGTTGTTTAATTATTTGATAAATTGGAAATTATTTTCTTATAACCAATGAGTTTAATTATATAAAATATGTTTTAAAATGTCATAAGTATTTGGTTTTTTATATAGCAATCTCATTTTTACATCTGTTGTATTCAAAAGTTACAATAGTTGTATACAAATTTTGCAATGAAATAGATTTTTAAATTTTAGAGTGGTTACATGGACGATGAAGAAATGACATCCTCACTTTTGGAAGGTAAGTTGTTTTTACCTTGTATATGTGGCATGGTATTGTGTATAAATAAAGCTATTAATGGTAATGTAATCATTTAATACAGGTTGTGAAAGGTGAATGAAGATTTTAATGAATTTAATGTCAAATTATTGATAGCTGTAGTTAGTATTATATGTATTAGGGTGACTCATATTTTACCAATTTTTTCAAGTTGAATTTCCATCCTTTACTTAAAAGAAAAGTTTAATAGTTTTGGTGTTTCAAAAAACTGGCTGAAATCTTAATAATTACACACACATGCACACACACCCTAAAATTGTCCCTGGAAATATGTTGTAAAAATTAAGAAAAATGTCAGGATTTAAAGAGTTTGGTGAAAATAATGTTATTCCTCAGTGGCAGGGGCAAACCCAGACCTGTTTTAGTACCGCGGTATGGGTGCCCAAAAATTATTTTTATTTTTCAAGTTTTCTTTTGCTTTTTTATTAAAAATAGAAAAAATTTTCAGTTTTAAATTCAGTAGTATATAAATAATTTTCAATTTATCTTAGCTACCTCTTCAGCTTATTCTTCAAATCAATAAAATAAATTAAAAAGAAAAATAAAATGAATTAAAAAGAAGTAAAAAATTTCAGTCTTTTTAAAGAGTTTAAGCATACAAGTGTTATGTCAACACAGTGGTAGGAATACAAAAGAATTTCTCATAAACAATTAATAAGTCTAAGGGAAACTGCGTTTAAAACGTGCACTAGAAATCTTATTTTCTACCACCCCTTAAAAACAAAACATAAAGAAATAATAAGTTAAAACTTATACTTTTGTTTTGAATGATTTGCTTTAATATTTTTGAGGTTAACATTTTTAACTCTAAATGTTGTCTTTAAATTTAAAGTAAACTTTGATGCAGATTTTTTAGTAAGATTGCTTTGACTGTTTATAGAGCAGATTTTTTTTGGAATTGTTCTTAGAGTTGTTTTTGAAATTGTTTTTGAAAATACTTTTAACTTAAAAATAAGTCATGAAAATTAATGACATAAAACCCGCTTGTTGAAAGTTTTTCATGCTTAACGATTTTTAAAATTGCAGTGGTAGCAAACTTGCTAGCGTTTGTACTAACACCGCCTGGAGATACCGCGTGTATGCTTAAACTCTCTAATAACTATATCGCAAATTTAATTTTTGAATGAATGAATTTTTGATCTTTAGCTTGCTATTTTAGTATATGTGATTAAAATGAAAAAACAAAATGTAAACTTTTTCAGAAAGTTTTGTTTCTTTTCCATATTCTTTTTGACTTTTAAAATAATACAAATAACGATTAAAATAATTTAATAAAAGTTTTATTAAAATCTGTTTAAAATAAGCCATAGTAAATGTAACTTATTTATTAAACGTAGTTTTTTAAATTATACTTAATGATTAAAAAAATATAATACGTTTTTAAAAATATAATAGAGCGGTAGTGGTGTAGTGGTAAGAGCGCTCGCTTTGTAAGCGAGAGGTTCGGAGTTCAACTCCCACCATGTCCCTGGAAGTACCGCGCTCAACTTAATTTCTCCGCGCAGCAGCCTTACTTGTCAAGGTTTGTGTTTTGGAGTTAAAGAGTTGAGAGAGGGTTGTACCACGATTTACAACAACAACAAAAAATGAGTAGCCTCCTCGACTGTTATAAAAATAATTTTAGCGCTATCTTGTTGGAAATTTAATTTTAATTCTGATAGTATAATTTTTATGCAGCTAGAACAAAAAGTTAAATGAAAAATTAAAAAAGTAAAAAACTCTTTTTTGATAAAACTGCACACTTGATTAATTACCTAGTTTAGTTTTTCACAAGTGACTAAACCCCTATCTTTATCTAATTAACTTAGTGTTAATTCAGGTTTAATTAAAAATGAACTATAATGTTATTTGTTAATATAATCATTAAAAACCAATTATTATATTATTTCTCAATATAATCATCACTCACTCAATTCAATTTAACTCACTCACTTTAACATGTCAACTAAAAAAACAAAAGCATACAAGGAAGACAATATGCTAGCTGCATTAATTGATATGAAAGAAAATAAAACATCACTGAGAAAAGCTGCATTCAAACATGGCGTTCCAGTCTCAACACTCAAAGATCGCAAAATTTTTTTTTTTTCTTTTTTTTTTTTTTAATTATCTTCGCTTCCAACAAGGTTGCAAGCAACCACTTATTAGTGTTGGAAGCTACTGGAAGAGAAAAGATGAAGATTGTAGAGCAAGATAACGATTGACAGACGACTTAAAATATTGCAAATTATATGAATCAGGAAAGCAAGATGAAGGAAGCGAATTCCAACTAACAACAACAAAGCGAATTCCAAATAACAACAACAAATGCTTTCATGGCTCAGGTACAACAACATACTCTCAAAGGAAACAGACATGCGTTCCAATTACTTGGTGACTGGGGTTATGGTTTAAACCGAAATGAAATCCTTGAATTTGTATGTGGCTACCTTAAACATGAAGATCAATTACACTTATTCAAAAATGGCAAACCTAGTAAAGACTAGTTTTATGTCTTTATGAAAAGATGGTTAAAAGAAATCTCAACAAGAAAAAGGGGATAACTTAGCATCTAAAAGAGCCGCTTCTTGTACACCAGAAATAATTGATTATTATTTTGAATGCGTCACCAAGCAATATCAACAGACTCTCAGCAAACATGTCCTATTGGGGCCTATATGGGTTTTGTCTAAGTGGGCCCTATGTGGGTTTTATGTATGGGCCCAAAATGGACCCCATGTGGGCTAGCCCTCGAATACAAATTTTTGTATTCAAGGGCTAGTCCACATGGGGCCCATTTTGGGTCAATATATGTAGTTAAAAAAGTTAAAATTTTGTATTCAAGGGCTAGCCCATCTGAGGCCTATTTAGGGCCCATATATGAAGTTAAAAAAGCGTTAAATTCTATCTTATTTTCTAAATTTAAATGCCATCCGATCTTGCGCGCGACGGTATGAGGTACTCCGCTAGGCAATTAGCTGGAGGAGTATAAATCACAATACCGAACTTACTTTATGAAAACCCCTTTACATTTCTCAAATGTAATTACGTCTCAAAGCTTTTCTCAAATTTTAAACTAAATTCATAATAACTCTTTTTCGAAAAATCTTCTTTTTATTTAAAGTCAAATCATTTTTTTAAGGTCAGACTCCATAATAATGCTATCAATGTCATGTATTAGTGGTAGTAAAAGAGTTTTAAATTGTATTTAAAAATTATTTTTTTTTTATGTAAAAAAGGTTTTTGAAAGTGTATACACTATTTGAATTTTTATAAACCCACAAGCAAAAATGTATATAAAATGACACGCCTTGAAGAGGTCTTTTATTATAAAGTTTTGATTAAACTAATTTAAAAAAAAGTTTAAATTAACTTATTTATATAAGACTATTACTTTTACTATTTTATTATTTAAATGCTGTGGTATATTTATAAATGTTTATTATTATTTACCTTATTCTTTCTATGTTTGATTTCCTGTTTTACTTCTATAAAGCTAGACTTACGTGACATATATATGACTAAATATTAAATTATATGTATCTAGTTTAAAAAGAAATAAGTAATTATTCAAAATATTATAAAAAATTTAAATAAATAAAAAAGTGGGACCCATGTAGGTCTCAATTATGCAGCCCATATGGGCTGCCTTCTTGGGCCCCAATTCACGCCCAGCGACAGTTTTCCTTGGGCGGGATGTGGGCAACTCATTTGGGCCCCATAAAGTTGCCCACTTGAGCCCTAAGTTATACCGCTGGTATAACTTCTGGGTCGCATATTTGGAATTGTTTTGAAACAGGTTTTTTGGATGATCAAGGCAAAGCAACCGTAGTGTGTCAAAAAGGGACAAGACATGCATTTTAACTTAACAATCAACAATGAAAAACAACCCTGAAGGCAACAATGAAAAACAAACCCTGAAGGCAACAATGAAAAAGTTCATTATACTGTAAACATTTGCTGCATTGCTGATGGGTATTTTGCACCACCATTTGTGATATACAAAGCCAAAAGAAACTTTCGTCCTGACTGGGCAAGAGGTGGTCCAGTTGGCACCAAATATTCAATTTCAAAATCAGGTTGGATGGAGCACGATATGTTTATTGAATGGCTGAAAGAACTATTTATACCTGAAACTGAGCAATTTGGTTGTATTTATATTTTAGTATTAGATGGGTATACAACTCACATAACTTTGGAAGTGGTATTGCTGTGCAAAAAACACAGTATAATCTTGATTTGTCTACCAGAGCATTCTTCACATATTCTACAACCATTGGATAGAGGCGTCTGTTGTCATGTCAAACAAGCATGAAAAGAAATTCTTACAAAGTATTACAAAGACTCAAAATGTAAGAGTATGATATATAAGAAGGTAAACAAAATTTTCTGCTCAAATCACTGTACGAGTGGTAAATGTTTTACACACATTGCATGCAAACGCTGGTTCCAGTACACTGGCTTATTTTCACTTAATAAAAAACATAAATCATAAGGCATTAGCAATCACACAAATGTTTAATCTACCTTCATCAACTTTAGCAGCCTCTGCAGCACCTACACCATCTTGCTTAGACACAGCTTCATCATCTTCAACAGCCACCGCAGCACTTACTCCAATTACACACCCATTATCATCTTTCTCAATTACACCAGCTTTAAGTTTTGATAGGTATCAAGCATGTGTTGAGCGTTGCAAAAAAAGTATCGAGATAGTTAGATAGATAGATAGATAGATAGATAGAGATATCGTTAAAGCAGTTTTTTCAAGCCTAAAATCAATCGCATGTTAAGAAATCGAAGCAGCACAACATGTCAAAACTTGGCAGAAAATGTATTACCAAAGAAAATGTGATCAAGTTCTTCAAACAAAAAGATGAAGAAAAAGCAACAAAGGAAGCTGTGAAAGTTGCTAAACTTAACGCAAAGTGTAGACTCTAATGCCAAGCACTCAAATGCCTGAACATAACAATGCTGAGCAACTTCAGCAAAACAATAATGAAGAACAAGTACCAGCAGTCAAACGATTAAAAGTTGAAAATGTAAAAAGTGTAGAGTACAGTTATACAGAAATGTTGCAATTCAAGAATTTAATGTGTTGGAAACGGTTATGCAAAAGAAACATGTTTACCAAAAAAATACGTAGTTGGAACTATATTTTTTTGTTGCAAAAAATGTAAAAACTTTAATATAGTTTCTTAAATATTAGTTTAGTTAAAAAAATTAAAAAAAATTTTAATTTAAAAAATTCAATGTTTTCTCAAGTGTGCGGTTATTAGAATGTTGCCTAAAACCACACAACTTTTTTTTGCTTTACATTTAATATTTTCGATAATTTTTTTTTTTTTTTTAACATATATTTATGTTATCTTATGTAGTTTTTTGTTACCTATCTAATAAAAAAAAAAATGAAAAAAATAAAATAAAAAATAAAAAAGTTTTTTAATTTTTATTGATAATTGTGCAGTTTGACCCGGTTTTACTCTGTTTTTTAAAATATAATATGTTTTTTAATCAAAAAAATACAATTTTTAAATTTTTTAAAAGGCCCCTTAAAATCACATTAAAAATTATTATTTTTATTTTTTATTTTTATTTATTTATTTATTTTTTTATTTATTTGAGTTTTCATGCTATATTTTTCTATACAATGTTTTTATATCCGAAGATATTGTTGGCTTAGCATAGGAACAGCCACAAATAGTCATTAAGACTAATCCAAAGTAGCGTCCGTTATTGACCAACATTTTTGCATACCAAAGTACTACTCAAGCGTTGAGTTGGCGGTAGCGGGATTTGAACTCGTATTGTTCAACAGTCCGGGTTTCCCTTTAGTAAAAGTTAAATGAGTGGATTTGCTAATATTTAAATCAAAATTTTAAAGTAAAAATAATATTAAATATGTTTATTAAATGCTTATGTTTTTTATTTATTTAAAAAATTAAAACTATTTAAATTGAATTTACTAAAATATAGTTAATAAATGTTTAAAATACTTTGAACAATTTTCAATAATTATTTGCTGCGTGGTATTTTCAACAAAAGTTTTAAGTCTTGATTAAAATAGTTTTCTTATTGTAACTAAAGTAACATCCACCAGTAAATTTTTTTTTTTTTATTTTACTTCACCTCCTCAAGGCTGAGAAGGCCACTACAGACGAGGAGGCTACTTATTTTGTGGCTATAACCCTCTCTCAACTCTATAACTCCGAAACACGAACCTTGACGAACAAGGCCGCTGCGCGGAGAAACGAGTTGAGCGCGGTACTACCAGGGACGTGGTGGGAATCGAACTCGGAACCACTCGTTTATGAAGCGAGCGCTCTACCACTACACCACTACCGCATTAGGTTCATCTATTGAAAAAAATGCTTTTAAATCAACTCCTTATCTTATGATAAAACTAAACAAGATAAACACAAATGATTGAAATGATTGAAAAAATTATGACTAAAAATTATTGTTGCGGGTTTTAACTATGGGAGAAGATGGGGGGAGGACTTACAAACGTAACCATCCTTTCCTTCCTCCCCATTCCCCAATGTTGCGGGAAAAAAGCAGTATCCCCAAATAAAATCTGGGTTCTTCACTGTCAGTGGTGTAGGAAAAACTGGATATCCTAATAAATTTATTTCAGTTACAGAACAAGTTGTAACTTGCAATATTTTTTATAATAGCTTTAAATGATGATTTATAAATCCCTTTAAAAAAACTATTTTCATCCTTGGGGGTACCTGCCCTGGACACTAACTTTAATAGCTAATGATAACTTTTTATTTACTATTGTTCTTTTTAAAATAAAGATACTTAGTAAACTTACTGCAATGGTTGCTACAGTAAATAAAAAACTTCTTCAGCTGACAGTTTTAAATGATTTTTGGTGTACTTCTGTAATAATATTTTAGTAAAAAAGAAAAAAAAATGCATAAAATTATTAATTAGTTTTATTATTTGCAAGGTTTGCAACAAATTTGAAGAAAATCTTGAGCCAGAAAATGATCAATTAAAGTTAATTATTCAGTTTAGAGAGGTTAAAAAATATATATAAACCAAGAGTTTTCTCCCACTAATTGTGTAAGGTTATTTTTAAATTTTAAAGTTAAGAACCTGTAATAAACTCCTCTAATGACTTTCATATTTTAAAGTTAAGAACCTATAATAAACTCCTCTGATGACTTTTATGTTTTAAAGTTAATAATAAACTCTTCTGGGACTAATTTTTTGATTAAGAGCTATCTTGCTAACTTTACACTTTTGATGGTCCAAATTTTCATGAAAGTTTTAGCAAAAGATTTGGTATCATATTTTACAAACTGATATAAAAATTACTAAACTACAATTATGAGCTTAAATTTCGGAGACTAATCCTGGGATTTCGGGATGAACAGTTTGTTCGAAATCCTGGGATTTCAGGATCTCGGGATTGCCATCCCTAGTTAAAATTTAAATAAAAAAATATCATATTTTATCAAATGCAAGATATTTTTTTATTTTTGAGTTATTTTTTGGTATAGCTCATAAGTATTTATTAATGTTTATAATTTCATTACTTTTTTTGTTTTGTTTTTTTGTTTGTTTAGATTTTATATTGAAAGGTTGTCAAGGTATTTGATATTTTAATTTGTTTTAAATGTTTTACTTTGATTTTATATTGTTAATTTTTAATTTTAATTTAAAATGTTTAAAAAAAACCTTTATTAATTTTAAATGATTTTTTGTTATTTCATTATTTTATATATCATTATTAGTTTTTATTCATTCTAATATTATTATTAGACTATAATCATCCTATTTTTACTTCAATTCTTCATGCGTATCAAGTAAGTTTTTTTCTAATTTTCTTTTCATATGTATCAATATATATATTACACTTATCTATATAAATATATGTGTGTGTGTGTGTATTTGTATATGAGTTTATATACATACATGTATATATATATATATATCTATAGGGGAGAGTGGGGTTAGTTCTCACACTTTTTACATTTTAGACTGCTTAGCTTTTATTTTTCATCAAAATCAATTTTGCACAAATGTATTTTAACTATTTCCGGTATCTATTACAATATTTTTATGACATGTAAAATCATTTATCAAAGACCTCTTCTGTGTGACAACCAACCCCACCCACCCGTTTGGTTGTGACATACAATGGGGCTGGTTGTCACATTTCTTGGTATGTTTTTATTATATTTAAAATTAGTACCAATAAATTTTGTTTCAAATCTGAACAATCTGAAGAAAAAAAAAATACTATATACCGAAAAAAAAAAAATTTTAATATAACTCTATAAACACATTTAGTTTAGGACTATATAAGTGTTTTTAAAAATGTTGTTTTTATAAATTATTTTAATAATTATTTTATAATTATTTTTATAAATATCTAAAAGCGGCATTTAGTTTGCAGCGCACGGAGTCAAGGCAATTGTGACAACCATTCCCATATATTTTGTGACAAGCAACCCCTTCTATATAAGTTGCAAGACACTTGTAAATTTACCTAAAAATGTGTGAGTTTTATGAGAATTTTTTGTGGATTAAGTTACTCAAATAAATAAAAAAATTTTAAAATGTACATTCAAAGCACAATAAAATAATTTTCGTTTAGTAAAAGAAAATTTCAAAGTGAGCAAAATTTAACTTTTTCATATCAAAATTCAATAAAAATGAATAACTTTTTTTCTACACGCTAAAAAAAGCTGATAATTACAGTAAAAATATTTTTTTTAATATAACATTTCCATTGTGTGATTTTAGAGTTCTAAACCTTATCTACATTTCCTGTAATAAACTTTGCGACAACCAACCCTGTGTGACAACCAACCCCTCCTTCCCCTCATTTCCATGTATATATATATATATATATATATATATATATATATATATATATATATATATATATATATATATATATATATATATACAGGCCTCGGCGGGAATAAATGAGAGAGCGGAAAAAAAGCTCTGCTAAAACAAACTTGGGAAGCTCTGCGAGCTGCTCCTCATTTAAATCGGCACTCTTTTTTAATTCTTTTTTTTTTTTGCAACAAGTGTGCCTTTTAAAAAGCACTTCAGTATATTATGCAATTAATTTTTTCTAAGTGACATTGTTTTTTTATTTTATTTAAAATGATAATTATACTTTTATGAGAAAATTTATACTTATGTGAGAGCCGTAAATAGCTCTCGTAAACCGTTTCAGGGGAGTGTGGGCAAAAGCGAGAGCTAAAGCTCTTGCTTCTCGCTAAGGCCTGATATATATATATATATATATATATATATATATATATATATATATATATATATATATATATATATATATATATATATATATATATATATATATATATATATATATATATATATATATATATATGGCTAAAATCATTAAAATATATAAATGTAAATTAATTTATAATTTGGATAGGTGATTGGTAAAGATAATTTCCATCTTCTAGCTTTTCATGTTGTTCGAGGTGACCAAGTTGTTGTACAATCTGACTTTAAACGAACTGCTGTATCTTTGATAAAAGTTTTAAAAGTTTGTTTATTTTGTAATTTTTTAATACTGTGTTGTATAAAATATAACTTTATTAAATGTATGTTATGTACATACATGTTTTAATATAGTGCATCGTGTATTATGATTCATATATATCAGGAATTTTTCCGGATATATCCAGAATTTTGGATATTTCTTTTAACTTTTAGTTTTCCTGGATTTACAAATTAAAATATATATTTTTGAAATATATGTTTTTAAACTTTTACAATCATTATCCATGAGAAAGCCATCAGTTTAAGGCTATATTAGGACAAATATGAGGGAAATAAGTCTAAATTTTTTTTGCATCTTTAAAATACTATTTATTTTTACCTGTGTAAGCCTTAAAAAAAGTTGTTTTCTCTTCAGAATCAAATTGAATTTTTTAACTGTTTCATCATTGATGGTCTTTTCAAGAGTTAGGTTAATTTTTTTTTTGCCTAAATTTCATATTTTTATTGTGGAGTTTACATATTGTGGAGTTTACATATTGAAAATTTTATTATTGATAAAAAAATGCTATTGATTTTTCTTTAAGTGGTACAGCATAATAAAACTTTGGTAAAATTTTCAATACACATTTTTATTGTTACTAACTTTAATTTTTATTAAAAAATAAAACGAATATTTAAAATTGTTTAACAAACTTTTTAAGAACACAAATTTTTTTTAACAAAACAAAAGTTTTTCAATAACAAAATGGTACAATAAAGCCTCAATTTTTGTGCCCCAAATATGTTTGAGAAGACCTAAATTTGACTATAAAGTTAAATATGTGTGAATTTATGTGTTTATTTAGCACACTGTGTTACATTTAAAGAATTTAAAATTTTATTTAAAATAACTTTATTTGTTAAAAGGTTTATACATCTTGTGTATAAATGAATTTATACCATTAATTATTTATACACCATAAATAATGTTGCCTTTATTTAAAAATTAAAAAATTTATAGGATTTGATACCTGCTGGATGTTTTCGTTGTCAAGTTTACGAAGAAGAGTATCAGGTTTGTTTTTATTTAAACATTTTTTAAAATAAACATTTGTTTATTTTAAAAATTGGTAGGTGGAGTTATGTTTTAAAAAGAGTAAAATCAAAAAAGTAAGGGTTTATAATATTAGTACAAAAGTTTTGTATTGTGATGTTTGGACTGAACAAGAATATTAATTGTAATGATCATCCAAATGATGATTTTTTTTAGGACTCTTGGCGTTGTAATTTTCTAGGACTTAAAGAATGTTGCGAAATTCCTCAACATCTGCTATCTTCTAATCAAATTGTGGTTGTCGCAATAACTAGAGAAAAGGTTTATTAACTAATTTAATTAACTTTACAAAAATTTTTAATAAAATGTAAATTGTCTCTCAGGATGCAAGTCTCTCAGAGTAAAGCTTAAAGGGCTGACTTGTTTTTATAATAAATAAGTAAACAAGACTTTACTTATTCATTTATTATAAAAAGATTTAATATTTAAACTTATGTCGTGCTAATTTTTTTTTGTTATTTGTTTGGTTTAATTATTATTTTATATAAAAATTTTTAAATTTTTTCATTAGAAAGATGAAACTGCTTCAGCTTCTCAGTAAGTTTTTATTGGTTACTAGAAAAACAAACAGTTTTTACTTGCTTTACTTTTTATCAATTATAATTACTTAATAAAACAATTTTCATAACTATTTTATCAAATTAAACTCGTTAAATGAATAGTACTATTTGTTTAGCAAATAGTACTATTTGCTCAACCAATAATAAATAAGAGTTTCAAAAAAGATTACTATTTATTTAACGAATATTTTATATAAAAGTATTTGTTTAACAAATGATAAATTATTACAAATTTCAATAATCTATTTTTACAAGTTTAAATAAAAGACTAAAATATTCAAAATCAATTTTGTTGCGTTGACAAAAAAAAAAAAAAAAGAATCACAAATGTTGAAGAAAGACAAATGTTGAAAACTTGTTATCTGTCTAAGTAATAAACTTTCATTAAAATCATTTACGTGATATGTCATGATTTTATTATTTAGCTGATTATTTAATTGTAATCATGTGATTGAATATAAGTTTTTTTATTATTTCTTTTTACTTTATTTTTATATTTTGTTATTTAGTATTCATTTGTAATCATGTCAGTATTCATTTGTAATCGTATCTGTATTTGTTTCTAATTATGTTAGTAAGTATTCATTCATCAGTATTCTCTATTGTTTATGAATTTGCATATAAAAATGTTTGTTTGTTTTATTTTTTTAGACAAATTTTATATTTTAAACTGACTTCAAGGCACCACTATCTTGTTTAGTATCTAGGAAATTACAACTGAGATTTTTGCTTTTTACTGCTTTTTATATTCCTAATTTTTTTTTTTTTTAATAATCTAGGTATTTTGTTTTTTGCTAATTTTTTTACTTTTTTTTTTTTTAAAGTTTCAGATTATGTGAAAATTCATTTGATGGTTTTCAAATCCATGTGACAGGTGCACCAGTTGAAAAAGGTGGTTTTATATTTTGCTTTGTTTTATTTTGTATGACATGTCTAATTTTTTAAGTTTGAAATACAGATCCTGGTTTAAACAAATATTGAAGATATTACCCACAACACCTTCATATGTTTTATTACCCACAACACCTTCATATGTTTTATTACCCACAACACCTTCATATACTCAACTCATACACATTTTTTTTTGACAGTAAAAGAAAATAATGAATTAATTAAAGCAAAAGTTTGAAATAATGAAGTGATGAAAATGAGGTGATTTTGATGATAGTAAATGTTGGGTTGCATTTTTCAATTCTTGTCTAGAGTAATAAATCATATAGAAATTACTATTACTTATGCTAAGTAATAGTAATCTTTGCACCCATCTTTGAGTTTCCAAATAATAGTGGTTTACTCATCAATAATTTGCTTATCAATCAATAGTAACACTACAACAGTAAATTGAATATTTAAATTAGTTTAACAATTATTTTTTTTAGAGCCAAGTTATTTAACTTCTATTATGGAGTCGCTAAGCAATGAACACATTAATGACGAACTGTTTATGGTTATGTTAGTTGCTTTAAAAGAAAGATGGATGGGGTTGGTGTTTATATTTTTTTTAGTTATGTTTTGATTTTATTACTTTGTTATGAAATCATTTTATTTTTAGAAGAGTAAAAATATTGTTCAAGTTTTCTAAAGACTCGAAGAAGTTGATAGAAGAAAAAGACAGGTAAGTTGTTTTATATTTTGTTATCTTAAGATACTTAGCACATTACGACAAATGGTTCAAGTTAGAAATATCCTATACATAATCTTGCATTTACTTTTTCACTGCCTTGTTTATATTAGTTAGTTTTTTTTAATTATGGTAAAATTGTTTTTTTTTTTAGTTATTGTAAAAGTTTATTATTTTGTAATGTAACAATTAAAATTATCAAAATTAATTTTTTTTATCTTGATTTATAATCTTAATATTTGTTGAGAGGTCTTCATTTATGACTTTAATTTGTTTTGAGAGAAGAGTAATTCAAAGTAATATTCCATAATAAGCCTTGAGAAAAATTTGACACAAAACTTGATTTTTGTTGCTTGATTGAACCATCCCAAGATTTATAAACTACTTCGAATAAGGAAAAAAACACATACTGATTAATATTAAATATAATTATTATTATCCTGGAGATAATCCACTTTTTTTCAGGTTGTTAGCTCTCATAATGAAGTTTTTTTCAATCACCTTATCATGATTATCCTATAATAATTTACTTTCTGACAATTAATATGTTTTTCAATCTTCTTGTTCTATGGTTGACTTTCTAACTGCTGTGACTGGAAGATTTTATTGTGCATAAGAAAGAGGCAGCAAGACTAGGGCTACTGATATATCTAGAGCTTTTCATACAGTTTGGCATACTGTTATTCCCTGCAAGCTTGCTTCTTATGGTGTATCTTGAAATATTTTTGGTATTATCAAATCATTTTTTTCTAACCGCAGTTATAAAGTCATCCTCAAAGGTCAACTCTCTTTTTCATTTCCAGCAATGTCAGGGGTACTTCAAGGTTTTAACCTTAGCCCTGTTATCTGGAAAACCCTGCAGTGTACCAGGTACCAGGTAATTTCAAATTACCAGGTACCCAGTAAACATACATAAATTACAGGGTAACCATCAACTTCCAGGATTCTCAGACATTTGAAAAATTTACCTAGCTCCTTCAGGGGTAGCCAGACACCTCCAAAAATTAGCTAGCAACTCCAAAAATTACCAGGTACGCAGCATAACAAAAATTGTTGCCTGGTACCTGACACATCTCTACTTAAAAGAGCTATCATTTCTAGCTCCATCAACCAAAACTCATTCTGACTCGTTATTCAGCAAAGTTTTATTCTTTTACTGTATATGTCTCTTCATGCTCTAAAAACTTTTATTTGTCTAGTTTTTCTTGCCGCACTTCCTCCCATCTTTGTATTTTCTTGAATCATACAATCTACAACTTTTAAAGTCTTCTGTCAACCGTTTTTTTGCTCTTTAACTCTTTGTTTTTAAGTGAGTCCCAACTTGATAGTAGTAAAAAAACTTTACCAAATAACAACTATAATAAATAAGAAAAAAAACAATAGAAATAAGAAAATTGATAACCATTTAATTATCATTACTAATAACTATTTAATTATCAATACTACAATTCCAGCTCTCCAACTATACAACCGTTAGCCACATTTCCCTCATTAATTTATTTGTATAAAAACCAAAGAAGAGATAATTATAATCACTAAGTTGAGACAAAAGCTGGATGAAACCAAACTCATTGAAAAAAATATCAGGGTTCTGCAGATGAAATAAAAAGTAAAGATGATCAATAAGTAAAAGAAATTCTAACTATTCTATAAGTAAATAAAGCTTTAAAACCAAAATCATCTTGAGTCTGGTTTAGAAAGAAGTGCAACATAAACGAGCATAGTTGAACTATGAGATAAAGAATCAAATTAGCCCTAGTCAATGTACGCAAGCTGAGAAAAAATTAAAAAATTCAAAAACGTAAATCCTGATAAAACTAGAGTTTAGCGAGCAGCAGAGAAAAAGAAGAGAAAAAGAATAAGCAAGTTAAACACTAACATGAAGTACCAGGACAGCATGGGGTAGATGCTGTAAAGTAAATTACAAAAAAAAATCTATTTGTAAGAATCAGATTTCTAAAAATTACATCAATAAAGCTAGCTGACACATGCTGTTTTATGCAACAAACTCTTCAACCATTTCTATAACCACCACAAGAAGAGACTCAACAAGTCAGGATTCAGAATTGCTAACAATTAAAGAATAATTTAATGTGTGTTGCACAATAAGCCACTATCATGTATCAGATAGCTCTTGGCTTCGCATGAAATTCATGTAATCTATATAAAGAAATTATTTTCCACAAAAAAATAAGCAAAAAAAAACTGAAATCCTTTTGAGAAATATAAAAGAAAAAGGGGCAAATTTTCTTTTATATTTCCCAAAAGGATTTTGGGAAATATAAAAGAAAAAAAAGAGTAAATTCTCCTAATGTTTGCAAACAAAGCTGTACTTTTCAAATGGTAAACAGTTATTAATAAAGCAATTTACAAAAAAACTACAAAGCTATACTGTGAATAAAAAACTATTTACCAAGTTAATATGTAAATTAATTAGTTTTTATTTGGATTTGTATAAAATATTGATTTAAAAATGAATTAGTTTACTAGTTATCTTGATAAAATTTTATTTTACAGAACAGCTGTTTTGTACTAAATTACATACTCATGTTTTTAATTGAATATATAACAAATAATTACATTTAACTATATTATTAATGCAATCAGTGGCGAATCATGACAAGTGGAGGCCCCTTTATGTTTAAGACCCTAAACTTAAGAGTCTGGAAGTCCTAAGTGAAGACCCAAAGTCGCTTTCTGTTTATCTTTTTTATTTTGAAAATCTAATACAAGTATTATCAAACAATGTTTAAGAAATTACATAACATGATTAGCCCTTTTGGAGACACCCACTAGCTTAGGTCCCCACACTAGCTCAGGCCTCCCATCATCGCTTAGTCTGCATACCTTATAATATACCATATAAATTTAAAAATTTAAATCATATAAGTAGTTATTTACATTTTTTAATTAAGCGAAGAGTTAAGGAGTATAAGTATAAGCTTTTAATAGTTAAAGCTTATAAAAGTTAGCAAACTCAGAGATTACTGAAATAGAAGAAGAATTAGTATTAAGGTTTGAGACTTGGAAAGATGTAGCAAAAGAGCTTAAGATCAATATAAATGAGTGCAAAAAGACAATAAAAGCAGTGATAATTTAAGAAAAAGATTAGGCCTTGTGAGTATATTTGGTTAGGTGCATCAGGGAAGATTAAAGGTGGTTTGGGCATGTAAAGTCAACAAAAAATTCAAACTCCTAGAAAAAATTCTCTCACTGATCTGCCCAACCACTCACAATCGGTGAAAAGAACTGAAAAACTTTCATCTGAAGCTTTAAAAAAAGTTTATGGAAGGGTGAAGGCATAATTGTATGCTGGTTACAAACCAGAGCAGAATGGAAATTAAGAGAAATGCAACCATTGCATACTTTCTTCATAGTAATTTTATCATCTTTTATGTTACTAATATATATTGAAAATGACAAACATTTCTTTAAAATACAGTTTGTTGTTTCTTCCAATATGAGAAAAATAAAAAGTTTTTGTATTGCAGTAATAAATACAAAAAATTAGGTAAATTATACGCAGGACATAAAAACGTGAGATAAAAATTCTAGCTTCCATTTAACGAACCTAAATTAAATCAGAACTCTCTGTGAGCACTCTCAAATATAAAAAAATCTTACAAAAAAAAAAAGGTAATATTTTTTTCAGAAAACAGACAAATAGTCGAAAACTTTGAAGTGATTTCCCAAAATTACCTCAAGTCCAAACTAGCTAATTTTTTCGGAACCATAATTATATATAAGTATCACATAAATCCCAAAGTGAGCCAGTATGTTCAGAAAAAAAACAATCAAATGATCAGAAATATAAATAATGGAGAACTAAATGAAATCACCTGCTTCTACATTAATGCATCATCACTATGTAATAAATCAGAGGCTCTTGCTGCTATAGTAACAACATTAAATTTGCTATTAGAAGCAATTGCAGAAATTTGGTTCAATAACTTTTCTAGTTTATATTACCTGGTTATAATCTTTTTAGCAACAACACACCAGACTCATATAATAGAGTTGCATTTTATATTAGAAAAAACATCCACGCATCCTATTTTGATGCCTTGAACTTTGTAGCAAACTACCAGGTCAGGTGTGTATACTAATATACATAAGTAAAAAATTCCTTGTCAGGTTTATTTACAGAGAGCTGTCTGCAAATAAAGAACTAAGTAAAACAATTAACTTTAGCCTAATTCTGCTTCGAATACAGCTAAGGTTAATGGTATGCAGCTCTAATTAGTTGGTGATTTCAATTACACTTATATACTACAGAAAGCATTGGTGACATAATATGGAAAGCATTAATGTCATATTATGGAAAGTGTTGGTGACAGCACAAAAAAAAAACTAAACCTTTTTGCAGAAGTGGAGTGGTGGAAACAATTTAAAGAGTGCAAAATTAGTTCTTTTTTAATAAACAAACTAATTGGCCTTTGTTACAAAAAAAGATTAATCAAATTCTTACCTAGCAGAATCACATTAGCTTATAAACAAAAAACAAAACTACAATGGTTTGCAGCACATTAATTTCTAACCAAAAATAAATGAATCCAAAATGTTGGCCGGGTTTACTTTTTTTTTCTTGTTCATCTATTAACCTATTGTATCTTTTATTTATCTATTATTTATATTTACAACATGTAAAAAAAAATTTTATTACTGCTCGTAAAAGTTATGAATCAAAACTTGTATCATTTAAAAAAAAAAATTATTAATATAGCAATACATCAACAGCCAAAAAAAAGTTTCTAGTTTTACTTTGAAAATAAATGGCATAGATATAAAATACTTGACAAAGTAGAATGCCTTGATAAACAGTTTGACTCTTCATTTTCTAAAATTGAATGAGCTGCCAAGTTTACATTTCTAATCAGATCTGACAACATATACAGAATCAATCAAGATGCTCTTAATAAAGTCATACTTACTGAACTGAAACTGTTGAAGAAGCACAAAGCAATTGGCCCAGATGATATAAGCCGGTATGTTTTTAACCACTTTTCCAAGGGATTAACATTCCCATTTTTTTCTAATAATATCATCATCCAAAACAGGTATAATACCTGGCACTTGGAAGGAAGCTGATGCGACACTAATATAAAAAGAAATAAACTATCAAAATAAACTCTTTAAAAACCTATATATGTAAAATCACGGAGAGAAACATAGAGAAAACTTGCATCAGAGGCACTTAACCATAAATTTTATACAATTGTAATATATTTGTCTAAAATTTGCCAATTATAATATGACATTGCCAAAGCATTTTATAAAGTCTGCCACGAAGCATTGATTATCAAGGCAAAATCCTAAGGTTTTAATGGAAAACTGTTGAACTGCATACAATGTTTCTTTTGAACAGAAAGCAAAGAGTTCTGGTTGACAATTCTTACTTCCAATAACAAAAAGTTAGACGTGGTGTGCCGCAGGGATCTATGCTTAGTCCATTACTTTTCAAAGTGTTTTTGAATGACATGCCTGATGCTGTTAAGTGTTCCCTCAAGCTCTTTACTGGTGATAGCAATTTAGTAAGTGTTACCAAAAACCAACATGACATTAAACAACTTCAAATAGATCTTGATGCTTTGACAACATGGGCAAACAATTGGTAAATGGAATTTAACAGAAGCAAATACAAAATGTTGAAAAGCGAAAAATTACAATAATTTATGATCTTATGTTAAGTTACATTACAGTGGTGTACACTGGATTTTTAGATGTTTGAGTTTTGACCCTTACAGGCATAGTGCAAACTCCAAACTTTTGTATGTTCATGCATATGTCAAATGAGAATGTTTTGCAAAGAGTTGCGGTGATTGGAGCTTGGGTTGGCTTTTGAAAGTAAACTTTTGAACAATTTTTAGAATTTTATTGAAAATTCCTATTTACTCCTAAAACTATAACTTTCTCGGACCTCGCTAAATATTTTATGAAAAATTTGTGAAAATCTGTAAAGGTTATGCCAATAACCCCTTTAGTAATTCTATTCTTTTTAAGGAACTTTATTATGTATATGATTAATTGTTCATAAAAATAAACTTTTGTGTCATTTACCTTTTATTTTACAAAAAAAAAAAAAAAAAAAAAAAGTAAAGGCTCTTTTAAGGCTTTTATCACATATGACTCTCAATTAATTTATATTGCCTGGTTTATTAATATAAGAAATTTCTTGGATTTATTTTTTTCAAAATTTTGTTAAAATTGTGAATCAAAATTTTAGTTAAAATTTGAAATTCCACGTCGTAGATTTTCAACAACTTTTTTATGTACTTTATTGTTCATTTATATTTTACATTATTTCACTCTGATTAACTTGTTTAAATGTGTAATTTTTTTCTTTATAAATGTTTACGATACTGATAGTATTATTTTTGGGAGTTTATAAATTATATTAATTAGTTTTGATTAATTTAGACTATTGGCAATTCTCCAATCCAAATCCGACGATGAAATTCTTCTAAAATATTGGATGACTTCGTTGAGTAAATCCTATCGGCTGCAACTTCTTAATAAATCATTTTCGTCGGTCGCATAAACACTTTTGAAAAGTAAACTTGACTTAGTGTTTTTCTTGACACTCTTTTTCAACATATGTCACTTTATACTTTAGATTTAAACTAAAAACTAGTTGCTTTGGTGTCTGATAACTTGATATATATTAAAAATAAGATAATCTATAATAAAATGAATTTGTATATTTGTATATGCTGTATTTTAATTATGTTTGCGATTTATAAATTCATGTCATCTTATCTCATAGATATATTATCTTGTTTTGCTTTTGTTTTTTGTTTTTTTCAGTTTTTTGTGTTATATTCTTGTTTTCCTCTTTTCTTCAGAACATTTCACATTGTTTTATCTTTATTTACATATTCAGAAATTTTTAGAAATATTTAGAATATTTGTTTTTCTTTATAACAAATGTGTACAATTTTTACAATTAAATTAATTACGGATTATATACAATTGTTTTAAAAAAATCTCTTTAATTTTAGAGATAATTTCCGTTCACCTCTACAAGTAATTTAACTTTTATAGTATTAATATTCAGTTATTCGACATCATGCTAATTATAATTAGAATAATTAGTTAGAAGGGGGAAGAATATTATGCAATAGATGTTTGGAAATTTCCTTAAGGTCATTGGAAATTAAAACACCAACGTATTTTTCTGATGAGGTTAATTCTGTTGATACTGTTATTTAAGCCACGGTCATTATTAAAGTATTGGTGTGGAACGGATTTGGATTGGTTAAAATGCATTATTTTACATTTCCTAATATTTATTTCCATAAGCCATTCTTGAACCCAATTGATTATGTTGTCAATGTCAGCTTACAGACAAAGTTTTTGTTCTTCAGTGCTGACCACACTAAACATTTTTGTGTCGTCTGCATACAGTTTGCATGTATTTTTGCTACTAATTTGTTCTAGTAAATCATTGATGAAGATAGTAAAAAGCAAGACTTGAGCCTTGAGGAACACCGTTAGTAACATTTTCCTATTCCGATGTTACATTTCCAAGTTGGACACGTTGAGTATGATTTGAAAGAAACGCTTTAATCCAGTTTAAAATTTTACCTTCAATTCCATAGGATTACAACATTTGTAGCAGTCTAATGTGAGGAACTTTATCAAAAGCCTAAGCAAAATTATAGAAAGACAATTTCAATGTATTTATATATGCTGCCGTCGCGCAGTGGTTAGAGCGCTTGTTTTAGTAGCGGGAGATTCAGGTTCGAAACGAGCTCTTGACATATTTTCGCGTCACGGTAAGGGAGGAAGCGTAAACTTCCTGAATAAATGCACTTCCGTGGTGTTCTGTGACAAGACCGTTAGGTCTTCTTGGGGTACCTAATAACAAAATATATACATATATAATTTTTGTTTTTTTTCGTTTGAGGTGCCCTAAGAAGACCTAACGGTTTTGTCACAGAACACCTCGGAAGAGTATTTAACTGAGAACTTCACGCCTCCTTCCTTACCATTGACGCAAAAAATATCCATAACTTCTATTGAACCCTGATTGCTTGCTTTTCTGGCAAGCGCTCAATAACCACTGCGCCATGGCTTCATAATTTTAAAGTAACAAAATGTTAAAAAATGTTGTTACCCTTTTCAGTTGTTAAGGGTAACAACATTTAAAAAACGTTAAAAGGGTAACATTTAAACGTTGTTAAGGGTAACAACATTTAAAAAATGTTGTTACCCTTAACAACGTTTTTGAAGTTTGAAACTTTTTTAAAATGTTGAAAACTGAAACTTTGAATTTGGTAATATTTGAATTTGGCGCTATTGTGAATAAGTTGAAAATTTACATTCTTGAAATTATAAGTTAGATGTTAAATTATTTAAATTTCATTAAAATCTCATTTTAATTTTTTATTTATATTTATATTAATTATTTGATTTATTTTATTTTCGCGAAATTTCGAAAGCATTTAGCTACTTAAAAGAAAGTTAATGCAAAAGTTAAAGTGAAAGTTAATAATAATTTTGATATTTTCAATAATACTTCGAAACAGCCTAAAACTTTCCGTCTTTTATTTTTTCAATACTAAACTTGAAAAAAAGTTGTTTGGGCTTGTGCAACATTTCGAATTTTGAAATTAATTTATTTTTTATAGGAAATATTTTTTTCCGTGGGAGTTTTTTTTAATAGGTTATAGAATTTTGGCTTCTACAGGAATATGTAAAAAAAAAATCATAAAATATTTATTTCTAAAAATTAATTTTACAGAAAAACTATACTTGACCGGATTTGTATATTTGGGAACAAAAGTTGGTTACCAATATAACAAATGAGAAAAATAAGATAAAAGTTATACAAATAAAAAAATAATAAATCTATTTCATAGTATTGCAATAAGGAAATAAATGTGTAAAGAATTAATAATTGTTGACCGACGCAATCGGATCATTACTTTTTTTTTTTTAACAAAAAGACTGATTGTTTTAAATAAGTCAACTTTTTCAAAGTAACTTAAATTTTAGCAGCAGTGGCTAGAGTTTAATAGAAAAAAAGCTTGTCTTTGGTATGATTGAGACTCAAGTGAAGTGTGTAGTAAATTGCGGGTACTTGGAAGCCTTGACTGTTGATATCAAAGATATGCTGTCGAAAATAGTTCAAGGAAATTCAATATGAGACATTTATGAATGTGATATTTCCAAGAATTCTCTGCCTTGATAAAGATTCAGATAGGTTAATCCAACATTCTGATAGGAATTATAACTACACTAGGTTATTTATAGATAGATCTTTGGGATGGGAAGTTGGGATTTAATTTTTTCCAACACTGATGGATAAAAAGATGAACCCCAATTCCAATACTGATAGATGAAAAAAGGCAAGTCTCAATTTCATCATTGATGGATAGAAAATAGTAAATCCCAATTTCAACACTGATGGATAAAAAAAGGTAAGTCCTAATTCCAAAGATGGATAGAAAAAAGTAAATCCCCAACTTCAACACTGATGGATAGAAAAAGGTAATTCTACATTTCAATACTGATGAAAAGAAAAAGGTAAACCCCCGTTCCAATAATTATTGATTGAAAAAGGTAAATCACAATTCCAATACTGATTAATTAACCAATTAAATAATCAATAATTATTAAAATATTCAAATATGTAAAACTATGACATATTTCTGGTCTATTATTGCTTAGGGTACCATGCTCTATTTTTATTAAATTTTCTAAAAATTTAAAATATGACTTTAGATACCAACGTGGTACAACACCGAATATTTTCTCAAAATCTAAAATAAAATGAAATTTTTGATATTTAGCTAATTTGATAAACAATTTATAGTAGCTTAATCATATATAAATTTAGTTGCAAATTTGTGTTTGATTTTGACAAAAAGTAATTTATATAAAAAAAATTTCCTTAGCAACGGTCTTAGCAACGCAAAACATCCGTAAACAAAACTGGATAAATTTTAGTTCTTTAATTAATAAGTCATAAGCTTTAACAAATTTTTATAGTTTTTTTTTACATTATTAGTTTTTCAATCTAAATTAAAAACATAATCACTAAGTGCTGCCTAATTTGTTGAATAGTTAATAGTCTGACTGATTAAAAGTATATTTGTTCTTCATTAAAGACATGGGTTCACTTAGTTTATTAGCCTTTAGATTGTCAGATCCTATGCTGGAAGAGAAAAAAAGACATTACCAAGACATTAATTATTACGACAGATCACAAAAAATGTAACACCAAAGCACAGTTATACTACAAAAATTCTTTTACAACAATAGTCAGTGCAACAATAGTCAGTGCAACAATAGTCAGTGCAACAATAGTCAGTACAACAATAGTCAGTACAACAATAGTCAGTGCAACAATAGTCAGTACAACAATAGTCAGTGCAACAATAGTCAGTGCAACAATAGTCAGTGCAACAATAGTCAGTACAACAATAGTCAGTACAACAATAGTCAGTGCAACAATAGTCAGTGCAACAATAGTCAGTGCAACAATAGTCAGTACAACAATAGTCAGTACAACAATAGTCAGTGCAACAATAGTCAGTACAACAATAGTCAGTGCAACAATAGTCAGTGCAACAATAGTCAGTGCAACAATAGTCAGTACAACAATAGTCAGTGCAACAATAGTCAGTGCAACAATAGTCAGTGCAACAATAGTCAGTGCAACAATAGTCAGTACAACAATAGTCAGTGCAACAATAGTCAGTGCAACAATAGTCAGTGCAACAATAGTCAGTACAACAATAGTCAGTACAACAATAGTCAGTGCAACAATAGTCAGTACAACAATAGTCAGTGCAACAATAGTCAGTACAACAATAGTCAGTACAACAATAGTCAGTACAACAATAGTCAGTACAACAATAGTCAGTGCAACAATAGTCAGTGCAACAATAGTCAGTGCAACAATAGTCAGTACAACAATAGTCAGTGCAACAATAGTCAGTGCAACAATAGTCAGTGCAACAATAGTCAGTGCAACAATAGTCAGTACAACAATAGTCAGTGCAACAATAGTCAGTGCAACAATAGTCAGTGCAACAATAGTCAGTACAACAATAGTCAGTACAACAATAGTCAGTGCAACAATAGTCAGTACAACAATAGTCAGTGCAACAATAGTCAGTACAACAATAGTCAGTACAACAATAGTCAGTACAACAATAGTCAGTACAACAATAGTCAGTGCAACAATAGTCAGTGCAACAATAGTCAGTGCAACAATAGTCAGTACAACAATAGTCAGTACAACAATAGTCAGTGCAACAATAGTCAGTACAACAATAGTCAGTGCAACAATAGTCAGTGCAACAATAGTCAGTGCAACAATAGTCAGTACAACAATAGTCAGTACAACAATAGTCAGTGCAACAATAGTCAGTGCAACAATAGTCAGTGCAACAATAGTCAGTACAACAATAGTCAGTACAACAATAGTCAGTGCAACAATAGTCAGTACAACAATAGTCAGTGCAACAATAGTCAGTGCAACAATAGTCAGTGCAACAATAGTCAGTACAACAATAGTCAGTGCAACAATAGTCAGTGCAACAATAGTCAGTGCAACAATAGTCAGTGCAACAATAGTCAGTACAACAATAGTCAGTGCAACAATAGTCAGTGCAACAATAGTCAGTGCAACAATAGTCAGTACAACAATAGTCAGTACAACAATAGTCAGTGCAACAATAGTCAGTACAACAATAGTCAGTGCAACAATAGTCAGTGCAACAATAGTCAGTGCAACAATAGTCAGTGCAACAATAGTCAGTACAACAATAGTCAGTACAACAATAGTCAGTGCAACAATAGTCAGTACAACAATAGTCAGTGCAACAATAGTCAGTGCAACAATAGTCAGTGCAACAATAGTCAGTACAACAATAGTCAGTACAACAATAGTCAGTACAACAATAGTCAGTGCAAAAATAATTATTGCAATAAGATGTACATGGGCAGATGCCTCTTCTAAGACCTCATAGATTAATAAAAAATCCATTAAAAGCTCATTGCCTTGACTGATTAAAAAAACAAGCACACAAATTACTTTTATTTACATACATTAGAAACACTTATATGTTTTGATACTATATCGAAGTTATTAAAAATAGGAAAAAAATTATTGCTGAAAGTATGTTAAAAATAGTTTATTTATTAGTATGTTAATAATAGTAGAATTTGATAGTTTATTTAAGTATTTTTTGCAACAGAATTTAAAAATCACATTCGTTTTGACGTAATACTCGTAGCTTTTTATGTTTATTTATTGTTTTCTTGATTTATGCGAAAAAATTTCAGAATGTTGCATCAAAAAAATTTAAGTCAGAATGTTGCGTCAATCTATTCTAATATCCTTAAGATAATTACATTTCACTTTTTCATATATTGAAAGATAGTTAGAAATAAACTCTTTCCTAAAGATTAAGACAGAGCTGGATGTTTATTTCCATTGTGAAGCAATGGAAATAAAAATCCATCTTTGAGACTCTGTTTTAAGTTATCTATGAATAGCCACTGTGCAGGATAATGTACGAGCTTAAGAGAAGTAAACAGACAAGTTTTTTATATCGTTTTATAAAAAAATATTTTTATATATTTTATAAAAATTTTATGACGCGGAAACGGGAAATCTATTATTTAAAATACCTATAAATGTCGTATTTTTTGGTCCACAATATATGTATCGCGATAGAAATTTCCTATGCATGTACTATAAATGTATTAAGAAAAAATTAATCAATCTATTACATAAATATGCATCATAAAGCATATTTATGTACAAGAATATGTATATACCTAATTTTAATATAGTCTTAAATTATCAAATATTTTTATCACAGAGTACAATTAAAGCTTGTAATTTTTTAAAGAGATACTTCACACAATCCACTGACCCCAACAAACTTATTTAGCGTTCTTGTATAAGTAGCTACATACAAGGTATATGGTTTTATTCTTGACCTGATTTTTTTTTAATCAATACGACATCAGCGTTATCTGTAAGTATTATTGTTGTGTATTATGCAGTGTAATTGAAAAAAAAGGCTAACAATTTTTTCTCAAAAAAAAAGGAACATGTCACGCGACAATATGCAAGTAACCATTGCATTAATACGTTAAAATTATTTACAAAGTTGATTCAGAAGTTTCATTATTTTTCTTTCTAAAGTTAAGTTTTGAAGTTAGTTTTGTTATAATATAGTTAATCCACCTATATGATTGTTGACGAAAGTCAGGGTATTTTCCGCTGTAAACAATTACATCAGAAAGACATCCAGAGAGTAGCAAAAAACCGAGCCATTCGTTTACTGTTTTCATTGCTGGACCGTATTTAAAGATTTGTTCTTTATTGAAACGGAAACTAAATAAATAACATGCGACAAAATAAAATATCCTTTCCGGGAACGTTGTTATCATAAACATCAAAACCGTCATAAAAAAAACAATAATTGTGGCTCGATCTGCTTTATTCAAAGAACTAATTCTTGTAAAACTAGGCGATATCACTAATTTAAATGCTGACTGCTTTATTTTTAAACTCTCCCATTTTGGAGATTTTAATTTTTTTGATACATCATAAATATTTACGTCTGATTCTTTTATGTCAATTTCAGCTTTTTGTTCAACTCTCAACAGGTTATTGTCGGAATTAAAAGAAAGTTGTTGCTTGCTTTTAGTTACATGCTCACTATTTAGGGAAATTTTATTGCAGTTTGATTCAGGACCTTTTTTGTGTAAAACTGATGAACTTGAAGAAGATTGTTTTGATAAACATTCACTCCTCATAAAAACAGAATTATCATCTTTTGTTTCAAATAACAGTGACCTTTTACGCATAGTAATAGTCACTCGTACAAAATAATAGGTTAAAAAAATAAATGGAACAATACCCTCAGCCAGCAGAGACAACCCTGCATTTACTGTTTGCTCCATTACATCATTGAAATGAACGTAGCACTCATTATTTGTAACTCTGATTCTAATATAAGTAAATACTTTCAGCCCAATACAAGCTATCCATACCAAACCGACTGATATGTGTATCATTTTTTTTGAAAATCGTCTAGCAAAAGGATGACAAACAACTCGATATCTTTCATATCCCATTAGACACAGTATCCATGCGCTGACATTTACCGAAAGCGGTCCAGAGATGGTTAATATTTTGCAAAGTTCTGTACCAATAGTCCACTTTTCGTTTGTTGCAAGTAAGTATATTAAATGTATTGGGGATACAACGGCGTAAAAGCAATCAGCAATTGCAAGGTGAACAATGAACCAACGAAAGTGAGAAGTTTTTTTCATTTTTATGCTGAAGAACAAAACAATCATAATATTCCCGATTAATCCACATACGAAAAAAATTACGTAAAATACAATTCTAACAATAACGCTCCAGTGATAAATCATTTTGGTCTGCTTTCGGACGCTGGTAAAAACTTGAAATATATATAATTTATAGTTTTTTTAAAAATTTATTGTATTAGGGTTCTAAAATGAAATGCTAAAAATAAAATAAACAAAATTAAGTCAAACTAAAAATTTTAAAGGTTTATTAAAGCTCAATTAAAGGTTTGTTTGATATAGTTTTGATAGTAAAAGTATTTAGTAAAAAGGTTTACCGTTGAACTTTCTATTATATATACCAATATCTATCTATCTGTAATGTAATATATATATATATATATATATATATATATATATATATATATATATATATATATATATATATATATATATATATATATATATATATATATATATTCAAAAATACCTAAAAAGTTGGCATCATCTGTCTTAATGGGGAAAATAGATTTAAATTCTTTAAATATGAATAGAATTTAAACATATTTAAAAAATTTAAAGTAGTTTTATATTTGAATAATACATTTGAATTTTATTAAAAAATCTTTTAACGTATTAATATTATAACTTAAAAAAGTTAAAAAACATCTTCAAACGTTGATAGGGTAAGAGGTTGTAAACTTTACATGGAGATAATTGCATTTTTCAATAAAGTAATTTATATCTATGTGCGTAATCTTTCTATTTATTCTGCATTTAAAAATAACCAATAAAAATAATAAATGATTCAGACAGATGACAATTTAATGAAAGATCAATAACACTATAGTAAAGTTTTAAATAAAATTTTTTATTCTTTCTAATTACTGTTGCAAAAATACTGTTTTTGAATCTTTTAACTGCTTATTTGCAATTTTCTAAGAAAAAAAAAAATCTATGTAATTATGTTTTAAATGTATCTTACCATAAGGATTTGTAGAGTCAATAGTGAAAAGAGGATACATAAACAGATACAGTATATGATCTTTAAGGAGGTTTCACAAAATTTTCTTATTTCTTCTGTCTAGGGGATAACCGTGACATTAAGGGGCACTACCGCACAAAGGACTGGCCGCAACGGAGCAAGTTTTCTATTAGGAATAACAATGTGAAGTGGGAGCCGATGATAGAACCTCATAAAGTGCTTATGCCACAGCTGCACATCAAGTTAGGCTGTTAGCATTTCAATACCTCAAAGATCTTTTTCCAAAGCTGTCCGAGGCTAAGGTTAGGGCTGGAATATTTGTCTGACCACAGATCAAGAAGATCATAAAATCTGAGGATTTCGCAAAGCTGTTGAACAGGACGGAGAGAACGGCTTGGAGCAGTGTGTCTAAAAGTATACTAAAGACCAACAATAAAAAAAGATGTGTAATATGTAAACCATTTTTTTAGTGTTCATCCAGTAGAGAAAAAGTTGGTAGTCATCAGTATTAAATACAAAAAAGAATGTCGCTAAAGTACTTATATGTTTGTATATATGAACACGTATATTTATACAATAACACAATTTATGCAAAATATTGACAGGATAGCTTTTACTTGTTGCCACAATAGTTTACAATAAAATATAGAAACCAAATTTCGTCACAAAGTTTTCTACTTTTTTGAATAGTTACTTTTTATTTTTAACTTTATATTGCTGACTTAGAAGTTAAATCTAAATATAGCTTATTATTAATTTGTATGGAATAAGGTTTAAAATCACCAGGTGACTACCCTTATTATATCTCCACCTTTATTTTTTCCACCCTCGCTTTCTCCACCCTCGCCTCACCTTGGCAATCAAGAAATTGTCTAACCAGCAATTAAAATAACTTTTGCAAATTACATTTTTTTTTTTTAAATGGTAAACAGCTGTCTGAATTTTAAAATATAAATTATGTTATTAAAATGAATTTCAACCGGTGTTTTTGATTTATAGAGGACCGAAAATCAATAACTATTTATTTTCCGGGATATTTACTTTAAACTATTGAATTCCGTTATCCTGAAATTTTCTAATAACATTTTTTGTTTTGATTTAAAAAAAAAAATTCTAATTTTTTAGACAAAATTTAAGTTGTTTTGTTTTACTATAGTTTTATCAAAAAATTTCATTTTACTATTGTATGTTAATAACAATTCATCGGATTCAAAAAAAAAAAAAATAATTCATAAGTTTTCTTGAAAAAAGTTAATTGAAATGAATATGATTGTTAAAAATTTTTTTTACAACAGTCAATTTTCAAAATAAATTAATTTATTTTTAATCAATAAAATGAAAAATTTACGTTATAGTGGTATTAGCAGGATAAATTATCTATACGATGATTTTAAACAAATAAATTAACGCTTTTACTATATTATTGGTAGGACCATAGCAAAAATAATATATATTTTGAGTAAGGAATCATCCATAAATTACGCAACGCTAAATTTTACTAAAATAACAAAACAAGTAAGATCAGAAGTTTTCCTTCGTAGAGTCTTTAATTAAACCAAAAATTAAAATTGTCCTTAAAGTTTGGTAAAAACCTCCGCGCAAAAGAGCAAGTGATTCTCCTATTTCTATGTTTTAAAAAAGTTTAGCGTTGCGTAGTTCGTACGCTGCTATTTAAAAATATTTGAGTTGTTTCAAAACGTAAATTTTGAAATTAAAAAAAACAAACATATATTTTGAGGGTTAAGTTCATGATAGCCTATGAAAACTTTTATTTTTACGCATTTTTGACAAGGTTCCAAAGATTTTTGCACCATAAACATAAATCTGGTAAAATAATTACGTAACATAATAGATGTGTAACTGCATAGTCAGTGTAATTAAGGCAGTTTTAAAATATTTTAGCGTCTGTATGATATTTTATTGACTATTACATATTTCCGTTAAATGATCAGATCTGCGAATTATAATAAGACGAAAAAAATTCAAATGATAAATTTTGCGGTATCATAAATAAACATTTTTTGTTGCGAAAAAACCCAGACCACAGAATCTATTTTTTTCAAAAAAATCTTTTTAAAATCCCAATCACTTGACCAAATTTGAATGAGATTTCAACTAAATACGTGTTTTAGGTAAAATGAAGATCATAGTTTAATAATGTTTTGATCGCTGATTGGCGCTTTTACTTAATTAAAAGCTCTTCTTCTGATCGCTGATTGGCGCTTTTTCTTAATTAAAAGCTCTTCTTCTGATCGCTGATTGGCGCTTTTTCTTAATTAAAAGCTCTTTCTTGGTCAGGATTCTAGTATTTTTTGTAAAAATTGATAGAAATATTGTATTTTGACAACTATATATAATTAATATACGTCAGAACCGATTAGAACTAGGATCTATAGTAAATTAAGAAACTTTTTTAAAAGAACCCCAATGAGCGGAATTGATTTAAAGACTCCAAAATAGTGTTCTTTAGATTCACTGTTACGGGTAGTAAAAAGGTTTTGAAAATTATATAAAAAGAGAAAAGTATCTTCAAATATTAAAAAAACCTAAAGCAAAAAAAAAATTATAGCATCTAAAGCTTTTGTTTGGACATAATATGCTTATAAAACCATGCTAATTTCAAATAAAAGAATTCGATTAATTTGAAAATCCCCTTAACTATACCGAGTAGCTTAATTCGAGTGTTTAACTTAAAAGCATTGGACTTTTTTCGAAGTCCTGCATTTTTTATTATTTTGTCACGAAATCTTCGTATGTAATTTTTATATATACTTTCTTAATTATTTTTAACTATTGTTTTATTATTGTTGTTATTATCACTTATAAAACCAATTGTATAAAGATAGTATATTTACATTTTTCAAAGATGTTATATTTATATTTATAATTGTATTCGTAAAAATTTTGAGAAAAACGCGATTCAAACTTTAAAAAATATACGAAACCGACTTTTCACCAAATTTTGTTTTAAAAAAGTCGTTAAGATTAATATTTAATATATTTGTAACCATTTTTAGAAAATTATTGTATATTTATTTAAAATTAAAAAAAAATTAATATTGATAGAAAATTATTGTGTATTTATTTAAAATTTCAAAAAATTTAACATTAATAGAAAATTATTGCGTATTTATTTGAAATTAAAAAAATTTAACATTGATAAAAATTTATTGCGTATTTTGTTTTTAAAATAATGATTTTTCACTTTTGAGAATCAAAATAACAAGTTCCTGATAAAAATTTTACAAAACACTAAAATTGTATAATGTTAATTTTATTGTTGTTTTTATTATAAATTTTTTCCAAAATCACTTTTTAAATATAAATATTTTTGAGCGTGTTTAGAGTTAATCGAACATTTAACGTATATAATGTATTTTAGATATTACTTGATAACGTTAAAAAAAAAAACGATTTGTTTACATAAAACATTATATTAGGAAATTATAATAACATAATGAAATTTATATTTGTCATGAAATGTCGTCTTCGACAAGCGTTCTTCAGTTACCGTATTCCGAATGAATGGAATGCATTACCAGGGCCGACAACACGGGTTTCGAAGTGGGGGGGGGGGGGGGCAGCATCGTCAATTCTTAAAAAAGTCGTCTATATCTAGAAATTTCTTATATTTTTTAAAAAAAAGGTCCTTCAGAAAAAAAGTGTGTGTGTGTGTAGGGGGAGCACGTGCCTCCCTTCCCCCCTCCCCCCGTGTCATCGGCCCTAATTACCAATACTCACGTTATGAATGCGCACTCTTTGAACTCTTTTAAAGCAACACTTGATAGATTTTTATTATAAATTTTGTGAAATTTATTCAACTCTGATTTTTTTATATATAATTTTGATTTTTAACAAATTGTAAATTATTATAAGTAAGATAAAGAGTAGTGTAGGCTGTCATACTGCATATATAACCGTGTATGTGTTTTGTGATTTGAACTTGTGAACTGGCTACAGCATCTATATTACTATTACTAATAAATGAACATTTGTAAAAAAGGGGCACATTATATAGCTATACACAAAGAGTTGCTAATAAAATTTGTATCTATTTCAGATATGTAGGGCATTGTTTTTTTAATATCTTTTTTCTTTTTAGAAACTTTTTTTGGTATTAATAGGTAATTTTTGGTATTTGACCAATTGGATTTTGTCTTTCTTAATGATTGCTTATGTTAGAAAACTATTATAAAGTTATCTGCATGTTTTGTCTTAAATTAAACAGTAAAAGGATAATGAAAAGTGTATTTTAATTGTTTTACTCGAATAAAAAGCACTTTAGTAAAGCTGTAATTTTTAGCTGTAGCCTAAATATTAAAAAAAATTAACTTCTTTTATCTGCAGTGTATTGAATGGTTTCTGGCGCCTAACAGACTTTAATATGTTTATCAAACTTAATGGGGTAAATGTCTTTTTTAATTTTTGGTCAATGCTGTTAAACACTGAATTTACTTTTTGAAATCAATCATGGACGCTTACAGAATACCTTTTTTTTTTTTTTTGTTTTGTTCTTTTATTAAAACTTATTTATATTCGTTTCTTTTATTAAAAATACGTGATCATTAATATAAACTGATTCATTTATTTAAAATAAAATATAATATAGGGTAAACTGGGGTAAAGTGAACTGTTTTTGATATTTAAAGGAAATATTTTCAAAATAAAAGCCAAAACATTTTGCAGTTTTCAAAATTTATACCATTTAAAGTATTAGGTACAATATAAAACAAAATACTAAGATTAAAAGCTACTTTTACAATATTAAATATATATTCAAAAAAAACATGTCCACTAGTTCACTTTACCCCCACATTGGGGTAAAGTGAACTACTTCATCTTTAACTCTTTTGTGTTTGTTATTTCTAATAAATTAGTTTTTTTATTTTGTATTTTGCCTTGCTGCTTGATCTTTCTTTTAAAGCATTCGTTTTCTTCATCATTTAATCTTTTAAATGCATCTTCTGATGTAAGACACTCACCTCCATAGTGTCTTTTTATTTTTTTTGTAGGTCGTTTGTTGTATGAACGACCATCACCCTTTGTGGCCATTAACTGTTCTTTCACTATTTCTCTAATGATTTTATTTCCAGTAGAACAATCTACATTTGATATTGATAGTTGATTTATTTTTTCATTGTTTAAGTCTTTTCCTACTGATATTATAGTTTTTTGTGAATTGTATTTATTTGTTGATTCAATAGAAAAATTTTCACAAGTATCGTTCTGATCATTGACATTGGTGTCTAAAACGATGTTTTGAGGGACGTTATTATTATAGTTATTTGTTTTCTGAGAAAAAGGGTGTTCATAGATTTCAGAAGGATTTAACTTGTCAGATGCTATAGCAGATGGATCAAAGGGAAAAATTCCAGTTTTGGCAAAGGATTGTACTAAATGAGCTGGCTTAAAGGAGGTATCATAAAGTTTTTTTAATAAAGATGGAAAAACAGATTTCCCAACCACCTTCAGCCTTGACTCGGTATACCAATTGGCCAGAATTTCACGCCATACATGTTTAACTTGGCGAAAGACTCCTACATCAAGTGGCTGAAGCAAATGCGAACAGTGTGCTGGCAAACACAAAATAGTTATATGATTTTCAACTGCTTTTTTAACAGTTTCTAAAGAAATATGACTAATGTGACCATCAAAGATAAGCAAAACATGCTTGGGTGTGTCTTTCAACCATAAAACAAGATGGTTAAAGTATTCAGTGAAAACTTCTGTTTCCATCCAACCGTTTTTTGTCACCCCATATAAGGAACCATTTGGTCCACCAGTCATCCACTCTTTATACAAATTCTTCCCAGCAAATAAAATAAATGGAGGAAAATTTCTTCCTGCAGCTGATATTGTTGCTAGTACAGTAAACTGTTCTTTTCCTGATCCAGGAGCAATAGATACAGGGTTTTTAATACCTCTTTTGCAAATAATTTTTTTATTTATTGGGTTAGTGCAAAACCCACTTTCATCGCAGTTTAGTATTTGGGCAGATCTATTCATAATGTCACATTTTTCCAATGTTGCTTTAAGTAATAAAAACCAAGCATCAATTACAGTTTTATTACAAGCTAAGGCTCTTGTTAATGTCAAAAGCTCTGGAGTTCTTATAGATATTTCTTTCTGCCAACGATTTAAAAAATTACAAAACCACTGATCACCAGCAACACCATTAACAAATTTTTTCTGAAATCCGTTTAATTCAATATACGTTTGAACAAGTTTCATAAATTGTTTTTTATCTAATCCAAATCCAAAATCAGAAAATGCAGATAAAAGTGAAACAAGACCATATTCTTTTGATGCAGCATACGAAGTCATTTCTTTATTTTTAACTTTCGAAATGGCATTTTGCAACAAATTAGGTGCATATGTTTTTCTTCGAGATTCTTTTTTCTTAATGTAGTTTCTTGGCATTATTTCAATATATTATATTTCTGAAAATAATTTTAAGAATATTTAAAAAAAAAAAAACTTATTTTAAGAGTAAACAATTTAGTTAAGTAATTACAATTTATATATTCAGTTCTACTAAAAATATTTGATGAAAAAACATAAGAAAAAGACTAGTTCACTTTACCCCCAATAGGCAGAAAAATAAGGGGTAAAGTGAACTAAATTGATTTACAAACTAAAAGCTTAGCTTTTTTATATTATGATAAAAACTACAATTTTTTTTTAACAGCATTATATTATCTTTAAAATGTATATAAATTATATAACTGATGTTCGCATTAATAACAACAAATCATGAATTTACTAAAACCCATAGCAAAGTTTGAGATCGTAATTTTAAAACTTCCGCCAAACTCGCTTTTTAAAATGGCTATTACATCAAAACAAAGGCTATATTTTATTAATTTTTTTATTTAAAAAATTTCAAAATGTTGTATTAAGCAAAAATAATGCTAAATTACTTAACAAAAAGTTTTTTAAACATGATAACTTTTTAGTTTAAAAAAATAGTTCACTTTACCCCTAGTTCACTTTACCCCAGTTTACCCTATATAATAAGAACTTTTTTCAGTACAAATAATAAATTTAGCACAAATAATAAATATAAAAAAGTAGCGCTGTTAAAAGAACGCGGGAAAGTTGCAAAAGACCATAATTCGAGATGATTTTTGTATGCTTAACTTATATAAAAATTTCAGTTGAGCAAAGTCTCATGGTCGCATTAAAGTCAGATAAAAAAACTGTTAGATAATCAAAAACAGAAAAGAGTTTTATTTGATGTCGTGTTTTTGCGGCACGTTTTTGATGTCGATAGAGTACCACTAGGTTGAATCTATGGGAACTTTTCCATTTTAAGTGATCTGAGTGTTTATTTCAAAAATGTTTTATTGCAACCCCTTTACTAAATTTACTAGCCGGCATATTGGGCACTGGAGTCTACAAAACTGGATCTATAGTTGGCAATCGCCAAATGTCAAGTAACGAGGCCTTTTTTTCAGATCGTAGTCGGCCAAAAATTTTTTGGCCTTAGTCGGTAAAAAACAAATACAAACCCGCCCCCCTCCCCCACTTTTAAAATCTAATAATAATCTTTAACAACGTTTAACAAAACTTCATGTTTAAATAACCTAATTATTGTTGAACTTAAATTATTACAAATTATTTTTTTTGTACTTTTCATATAATATGATAATTTTTATGTGTAAATCAATTTGAGTTTAATTTACAAATTATTTTAGTTTATTTTTGGCAAATATACTCTACTCCACAGAAAAATAAATAAACGAAAAATAGGTGCTGAGAAAGAACAAATAAGAAATAAAAATACGTTTAGAGAACAATGTCCAGAAACGTAAAAAGTTAACAAACATGTTTGCAACATGTTTGCACCAACTTTTAGTACTAACTCAATTGTTAACACATATGTTTTACAAACCAATGCTAAAGATATTATAACATGGTGAAGAGGTTTGAAAGATTTGTTAATTTTTCAAAAGAATCATTTTAAAAGTTATTGGTAAGCGTGGATTTAGCTACAGAGTGCAGAAGAGTCTGGGTACACATTGCTTGATGAAAATGATATCAGTAACCATGAGATGCTTTTAAAAAAAATAGAAAAATATGGTGTTAAAAACAAAAGTTTACTTTGGTTTAAATCATATCCAACTATCAGAAAACAATTTATACTTAAAGAATCAAAAGATTCAAAAAACAATCTAATAACTTGTGTGGTAACGCAGGGTTCTATTTTAGGACCATAACTATTTTTACTTTATATAAATTATATTTAAATAAATTAAATATTTAGCATCAAAAATATTTCACTATCTTATTTACAGATGACACTGATTAATTTTATTCTCACAAAGATATTATTGTTCTTTTTAAAATTTCTAACGAAGAATTCAGTAAGATCATCGAGTGGTTTATAAGTTACCAACTTTCATTAAATGTAGATAAAACAGAGTTTATTCTATTCCATCAACCTAGTCAACCCAACAATATTCCTCTTAAATTCCCCAATCTTTTAATCAACAACATAATAATTAAAAGGGAATTGACTATAAACTTTCTAGAAGTGCTTTTAGATGAAAAGTTGTTATAAAAACTCCATATTAAATATATTGAAAGTAAGATCGCTCACTCCCCCCCCCCTTCTCTAGGCGGCGCTGCTTACAAATAGTAATTAAAAATTAGAACTTTAAAATAAATAAGTAAAAAAAATATCTTATCAACGTAGAAATATAAAGAAGAAAGTTAAATATAGAAAAAAAAGCTGGAAACTGAAGTTGATCAATTAGCTTGTCTTGCTCGAAAACTAGAACAGAAATCTCGAGCGAGAGCAAATGAATCAGCTGAACAACGAGCATCTCCGCTAAAAAAACGAAGTGAACGATATGCAACGGATAGGGTGGCTAAAACAGAAGAAGATAGAAGCAGAAGCATTGCTAAATAAAAAAATTTAGAAACAAGCACTTGCGGTTGAAACAGAAGATAGAGATAGAGTAAATTTAAGAACAAGATAGAGACATCTTGTTTTTAAATTTTCTTAGCAGACTATAAAGTAAATAACAAAAAATATGTAAAAAAAACTTTTTAAAAATGGACTAAAAAGTAGAAAATAAACTATTTCATGGGAGCCAAGGACTTTGTGTACGTACTCTACCTGAAATATCCATTAAAGTCAATGACTAAAAATGTTGGGCACCAATAGGAACGGGTTAAACTAAGTAGCCCAGTGGCGTCGCCAGCATTTTTTGGCATTTGAGATAGCTAACTTCCAGACATGGAGCAAACTCCAAACATTTATAAGTTTTTACTTATGTAAAATAAGGATGCTTTGCAAAAAAACTATAATGATTGGAGCTTTGGAACAAAAAAACCCAAAAAATTTGGCCGACACTGCCCCAAACGTGAGAGCAACATGTTGATGAAATAGTTTTTGTACTATTTTCAACTAGATTATATTTATCGATAAATTTTAAGTTCATGTTATTATCTCTTAGCGTTTAAAAATTATGACCATATAAAGTTTAAACCCTCCTCAATTTTAGGGGGTTGCAAATTTCATATGGTCATAATTTTCCCGCAGAATGAGGGTGGCATATTAATTGGGGCCGAGTTATTAAATGCTGTCATTGTAAATTTAAAAATATAATGTATATAAAATGTTCCTTTTTATGTTGTTTGAAAATAACACATTTGATTGTAATATTTTTGTTTTGTTTTGTAATAAGTTTGTTTTATTACTTTTTTTTTTATTTGATTGTTATATTTTTGTTTTGTTTTGTAATAAGTTTGTTTTATTACTTTTTTTTTTATTTGATTGTTATATTTTTGTTTTGTTTTGTAATAAGTTTGTTTTATTACTTTTTTTTTTATTTGATTGTTATATTTTTGTTTTGTTTTGTAATAAGTTTGTTTTATTACTTTTTTTTTTATTTGATTGTAATATTTTTGTTTTGTTTTGTAATAAGTTTGATTTGTTATTACTTTCCATGTAAGCGTCATTATAGTACGTTGAAAATTTATAAATTTGATACCCCCTTTTTCTCTTTGAAAATTTGATACTCCTTCCTCCTCTTCCCTTTAAAGTACGTTCGCTTTTAAAATACAACCTACCATTTCCCGACCCCCTCCCTAGCTTTATGAGTTAAAAGTTTCAATTTAGCATAAATTACGCAACGCTAAATTTAACTGATAGACAGAACAAAAAAGATCGAAAGTTTTCTCTCGCAGAGTCTATAAATAAACCGAAAATTTAATTTAAATTTAATAAAACCGCCGCGCAAAAGAGAAAATGATCTCCTACTTCTAATTATTAAAAAAGAAAACTTTGGTTGAGGGCCGCAAGAAGGCTAGGGCCGACACTGACTACATCAATAGACTGGTGAGAAGCTAAGGAAGACAAAATAATATCAAAAGTTGTTTTAAGATTGATTGCGCATAATTTTTAATGAAGAAAGCCATGCCGATTTTTAGAGAGCAGATTTTTATCATTAATAATAAAAAAAAAAAAAAAAAAAAAAGTTATTATCATAAACCGGACTGAGATTGCTTTATTTCCAGAGAGAGGGTATTACCCAAGAGTTAAAGGATTCATAGAAGTTTTTTGCGGAATTGCGAATCTTTTGGCAGATATTTCAAGTATTAAAAGATGCAAATCGTTAGTTTTTAAGGATTTATGAAAGTTTAGATTAATAAGTTTCTTAATAATGTCTGTGATAGAGAAGCCCAAGTTGTCATTATAAAAGCATTTAGATTTAACATTTCTTTTATTTAACATAGAAAAATTTTCTGAGCTTTTAAAAGTAAATTTAGATTTGAAATAGAGAGTTCAGAAGATCAAAAGTTCTTTAAGACCGGAAAAGTTTCAATTTTGTTTGAAGCATCTTTTAGAAAACGGATTTTATCTTTAATTTTTAGCTGTTTATTAAAGTATATATTATTAAAAATATGAACTTATTTGGATTAGATTATCAACAAACGATATATTAACTGTTCAGCTATATAGAAAAATACTAAACTTTAATTAAGTTATTACGAGCCTAAAATAAAATAAAATTTTCTAATTTTAAAATAGTGAAAGCTATAAATGTCTAAAGCAAAAAGGGAAAATGAAAAAGAAATATAATCAAAATACTAGAACAACCCAAAACTCTATTTGTATAGTACCCATTTGACATCCCGTACGGGTTCCACGCGGCACCCGCTTCACAATGCAGGCTGGGGTAAAACTATACAAACTATACACATTTTGTATAGGAGTTTTGGGTTGTTCTTATAAATTATATACATCCTTTCAGAGATTTTAATCTTCAAGTTATAAATGATTTTGAAAATAAAACTGTTGATTTTTCCAGCTCTGAATAATTTATTAATATTCTATTTAATGAAATGAAAGTTTAAGAAAATTTAGTTTGGGATAAATACTCCGGATAAATACGCAACTTTTTATCTTCGAATGCTACCTTCTTTATATCACCACGAATTTTGCCTTTCATATTCAATTTGGCCATAACAAGATACTCCATAATTCTATAAAAAAGGAATAACAAATAATAAATGGGAAAAAAACTACTTTGTTATATTACATTAGGCTATCCAGCGAACTTATTTAAATAATTGTAAATTCACATTAGAGTAATAATTCACAAAGTATAGTTTGGAAAGGTTCTTTATTTTTTTATAAATTTTTTATATTCAAAGTTTGGACATAGAATTAAAGCTGAAACCTGTAGGGGACAACCTCAATGAATGGTACAGTTTTTGTAAAATACTTTTTAAAAGTTGATAAAGTTGTTTAATTTATACATTATTTGATAACCAAATAAAATTATTTGATATCCATTAACTCTCACACTATGACGTACTTCTCGCACTAAAACAATAAAAATGTTTCCACCAGGAGAAATGTGCTATTAGTTCCCATTAATGCAACATTTCTAATGTTTGGCCTATCATGTTTAAACCATGACAGTAATAATGATTTGGTCTGTTGAATTGTTGTGTTTAACATTTCTTCCCACAGGAGTTTGGATATCAAACTAACCTTAGATACTTGTATATAAATTTGATTTTGTTTCATTCAATAAGCGTTCCATTCATTGAGATTCTCCCCAAACATTATTATTAAAATTGTTTATTTTTATAAGTTACTTTCCTTGGGCTAGATTTTTCTATAAAATTTACTTACAATTTAAACAGTTTGATTATCCAGTGTTAAACAAAAATACATACCTGACCATAACACTTTTTGTATTTTCTTTAACATTTTATTCACCTGCTTTTCTGAGGCAACAAAGCTAAAACATAAATAAAAGCCTAGTGAAATGTTTATGTTGGAGTAAAACAGGGTTAGATTTATTTGGTTGTTTTTCACAGTTGTTCTATAAAAGCAACAAAATAGTAATTGCTAAACCAAATATAAAACAAAATTAATTAATAAAAACAAAAAGACTGTAAAAAACTCTACAGAATGTAAATGGCTATCAGGTCACTAAGATAATTCTCGATATATGTGTAGGAATTTACCTTTTACACCATATTCTGGTAAAATGTGAGAACGATTTAAATAGGCTCATTAAGAAAACAATGAACTTAAATAGCATTCTATTAAACAGACAAACTAATAAAAGTTACTATAGTTCTCGATTTCAATATTTTTGAAACCAATTCTCGACCAACCAACTCTCGACTCCTTAATATTAGATTTGACATGTGATTAGTTGTCAATTTCCTCATTTACAAGTACATTGTTTAAGGCTCGATTACTTTGACGCCATTTCCTCAAGTATTGATTTTTTTCTTGTTTAATATTCTGAAATAAACATAAATTTTATTAGTTTAACAATAACAAAATAACAATGAAAATTAAACACAATAAAAAATAAGAAGAAGAAGAAGAAGAAGAAGAAGAAAAACTAAACTTTTATTAATAAAAAAACAGGATAAAACTTATTTAGAAAAGTTAATATTCTTATATTTCCTAAACTTTGAAGAGTTAGTATTCTTATCCTCTCAGCAAACTACATTTGTTCTTAGTTTTTTACTTGCTAGCTCATTAATCTCATATAGCTAAATGCTTGTATATAATTATCATAATTAAAATTATACAGTTGAATGTTTGTATCATAATTAAAATCATAAAGTTAAAAGTCTTATTAAATAGTAATAATTAATAGTCTTATTAAATAGTAATAATTAAGAGTCTTATTAAATAGTAATAATTAATAGTCATAATTGTGCCAGAAAATAAGCTGAAAACGATTTTTGGAAAGACAGTAAGAGCATTTGCTAGATTTTATCAGTTATTAAGGCTAAAATAAAAACTAGCTTTAAATAAAATCTGAAAATAAAAATTAGGTATTACAGGTTTTTCAACAACGAAATGTTAACGTTAAACTTTAGTTTGCAAAATAATGTCAACTGTATTTTTTTTTCAGTTCATTAGTTGAACGTTAAATTATTAGGTTAAATGTTAACTAAAACATAACTAAATATATATGCAAATAGATACTATTTAAATCAATACTAAAAATGTGAATATACAAGAAGATTACAGGTATAGTAAATACTATAAATATACAAAAAGAAACTAAACAATAATAAATATAACTGCTTAACAACTGCTTGCATTCTCTATACATATTGTTTGACATTTATTTACCAACTGAGAGGCCTTTTCAATATTTGCAATATGATCATTTATTTGAGCTTTTATTGAAGACTCTCTATGCTTTCTATAAATGAAATTTTTTAAATTTTATTTTACTTACTTCATACTTTGATTTTTTTAACACTTGATGCAAAGCAGACGCTTGATGAAGATATTTAAAAATTAACCTTCTCGTTTCAAATTAATAATATATTTATGTTGTTTGTTGAAATATAAGCAAAGTGACCAGTTTATTGAAATTCATTTTTCTCAGTTAATTTGATTTAAAATATTATACTATATTGCTCAGAATCAGTAACTATCATATTCAAAGGGTTGCCATAGCAGCTTTAATTGCATGAGCATTAGGCTCTAGCCGACTTGATATTCGTTTGTAATTTCCTCGTATCTAAGGTAAAATATTCGACTTATTACTCCTTCTTATTATTAAAAAAGCTAAACTTAGCAATAAATTTTGATTCTGTAATAGCAATATAAAATAGTTGCACAACCCTTTAAAGCTTAAAATAAGATTAAAAGAAGAAAAATTATATAAATGAATACCCTAATACCAATGTTCACTCCACTGATAATAATATGAAAATCTTTTTCTGTGTAATTATCTCAGCATTAATTATCATATTTGTATTATCAAACCTTTTTAATTAAACATTTATTAAATCTTTTATCAGGAATTCAAAGTTTTAAATAACTGTGCGCTGTTTATTTTCAAATATTTTTTGAAAATTTTTCAAATATCTTTTAAAAGACAATGCAAACTTTCTAATTAATTAGAAGGTTTGCATTGTCTTTTAAAAGATTATCTTTTAACTAAACTTATTTACTATCTTCTCATACGCCATCTATAAGAAAAAAGTAAATAATTACTGTAGATTTTTGAAAAGTTAGCAGTAGTGCAGCAGATTAGCATTAAAAATGACTAAATTATGCACAAGTGGATAAAAGCATGAAATTTTCAACAACAACTCAAACACCTAAACAAGAAAATTTTTATGATTATTTTAAGATATGGTGGTAAACCATAGCATGGCCAGAACAGGCTTAAATCCATGATGGCAGTTACCGCCATCTTGGGTTTCTAAAAATATAATTTTAAAAATTATAAATTTTAAACTGTTTAACTAATCTTCGCCAAAATCTTAGGAATGGTAGATCATAGGAAGTATACATTGACCGCAGATGCACAAATGAGGAAGGAGAAAGCTTGGGCACGGCCCTCTTGCCCAAAAAAATATATGTATAAAATTTTTTTATACGTATATTTTTTAAAAACTTGCAACTCAATCAAAAATTTACAGCAGCTAAGAAACCAAAATGACTTTTAATAAGCATATTAGTTAATATTAATCTATACATTGCTGCATTTCAATCTCTGGTACACTCTCCTTGACAGCTGCAAAGAGCAGTACATTTTAAGCTGTTACAAACAGATTTACAGTGGCGTGTTGTACAACCTTTCTTACATCCGTACTGAATTAACTCAGGAAAGGATTTATTAGCTTCAGGAAGCGTGATTAATTTTGGATGCCAATCACTTCCTTCTAGGATACCACAATATCTTCACTGTCAACTTGAAATGGGTTGCTCATATCAACTAGTGTATAAACTAGGGTATTTACATCTTTTTTGAAAACTGTCTGAATACTTTCTTGTTAATGATGGTGTCTGTAATCTGCAATCTGCATTGGCCTCATGCATTCCATATTGAAATTCTTCAACGAGCCTAAATACTTTAGGTCCTGCAATCATCCAACGATGTAATGCGTGTTGCACCAACGACGTAATAGCACAACTATAATCTTTAACTGCAGTGTTGCATTATTCATGGCTTTATTCAATAGCCATTGCTGAAAGTTTTTGTACAGTTATTTTAACAGTAAATATTCCGGTGTTAAATGCAGCTAAAGTTGATGGACTGTTCTGCGAAAGACAAACCATGTCTCGAATGTGCAAAGATAACCATCGAGCATAATGAGTTCGATTAAGTGAAAAAAACCATGGTATTAGTTTTGTCAAGTTATCTAAGTATAGATTCAAATTTGAAGTACACAGAGACCTGATAAGCGTAAGCAAAATAAGCTGAACCTCTTTGACTGTACTCCAATAAGCAAACTGTGGATGAACCATTTGCTTTACGCACCAGCTAGTTAAAAGCAACGATTGAACGCCGTTGTCAAGCAAACTACAATAGGTTTTGTATGCTTTATACTGTAATACATGATTTGCAGAACAGAAATTTCATGTACATACCGACAACGTTTTATATGAGATGCAGATAAAAGAGCTTCAGCGGTGCCCAATATTACATTTCCGGCTGCATTAACAGCCTCGACTCAGCCGCTTCAGCATATAGTCTAGCTAACAACCTCGACTCAGCCGCAATCAGCATATAGTCTAGCTAGATCAGCTACTTTGAAGATGGGAGTAATACCATTTTCTGACCTTGTTTCTTCAATGTAAGTTATCAACAGAGCAAAAACAATACCATGTACACAGTCAACTTCATCGTCTACTTGCTGCGTTTCAGCACGCATGCGTCTATCAAAAGCAAGTTTTTTAATGTACAGGTCAGTGAGACACTTAGTATGATACTTAGCCTCTTCGAGCAATTAAATCTGTGTCGCTCAACTTGGTCAATAATGTAGAGTCATCCGAGGTAATAGTACACTCGCAGACTTAAATATCCAGATCCGTGGTACAGACACTGTGTAATGAGTCTTTTGACTCACTGGTAACATAAATAAAACAAACCGGTTGTGTGTAAACCAAATTTGATTTTCTCATATCACTGGACATTGATCTCCTGAATGAACTGTGCTCAACGTTAAGTGCTTTGGCTTCATTTAATGAGGATTCATTCTCTGCAGTTAGGGAAGAGCAACAAAGACGTTTAGCTACTCGATTGAGTTCAGTGGAATAGTAAAACATCCTATAGGGTATATGCCACTTAGCTTTGTTTGATATTAAAGTAATTTCAAAGCCATTGCCCTAAATATAAAAACCAGGCAGTAGCAAATCTGTCTGCACAAATTGTTGCAAGATTTTAGCAAGTGATTTGTAACCTGTCAAACGATCCGAACGCTTATAATTAGCGGGGCAAATCAACTTGTTTGCAGAGGTACTTTGGCAGAAAATACATTTTGCCCAGTCAATCGGACTAGGGCTATTGAAAACCTCATTCGCCGTAGAAATAGGTTATGCAACAATATATCGCTTGGCCATAATATATATGAATAGAGCCCTATAAATAATATATATATATATATATATATATATATATATATATATATATATATATATATATATATATATATATATATATATATATATATATATATATATATATATATATATATACATATATATATATATATATATATTATTAAGTTACTAATTCTAATTTAAAAGTTTAGTATGGAGTTAGTATGTGGTTCTAATCTAGAGTTTAGTATAGGGTTTTAATCTAGACATTTATAATTTTATAAATAGTATGGGGTTCTTATTTAGCCTACAATTATAACCTTATATAATCTAAGATGTTAATCTAATATGTAGTACGAGGCTCTAATCTAGACATTTATTTATAGTCGCCTCAAAACACATTATAAAAAATAACTACAAACTTACTTTTAATCGACAAATTTTGTTTACCTTATTTTCAAAACTTTTATTTTTTGTTTGTGATTTGATTTGTTTTTTAATCGCTTTTTTTTAATCGTTTTTTTAAAAGTGCAATATAATTGGATAAATTTATTAAAAAATTTGTTACTAAAAATTTTTTTTTTGAAAAGTGATGTAATTTTCTTTGTTTTCCTCCAGTTCATTAACCATACCTTTTTGGTAAAACTGGACGTGCCACCATATCTTAAATGCACTATATACTTATTTTCTACATCTAAAAAAAGTTTCATACTTTTATCCACTGCACTAGAATGTTAGGTTAATACTTCTATGTTTTTTTAACGTTGTATCAACGTTAACTTAACGTAAGAATATGACGCTAAAAAGATTACGTTGACTCACCCTTAAATAAACGTTAAGTAACCTAAAACGCAATTTTAACATAAATGCAACGTTAGCACAACGTCGTGTGCCTGCTAGGATGGGGATGGAAATAATAGAGTGGTGGAAATTTTAGTCCTAATCTAATAAACAGGGGGGTGGGATATAAAAAAAGAGTGGGAAAGAATTTTAAGAACACGAATAAAACAATTTAAATCTAATGTGGCTTGCGGTCAAACGCGCATTTTTTAATTGCTTTTATTTTTTTGGCTATACAAATATGAGAAATAAAGAAAAACCTATTTTTTGACAAATCGAAATTTAGGTTTTTTAAAGGGCGACAATTATTAAAGCCTAATTACAATGAAAGTTTTGTTTGTACAATGACTGATTTATATATTTTCTGATTTATTTTTTTTTAGTTTCGAGGTAAAAATTAATAAACAGGAGGAGAGTCAAGTTAAGTTTGGGTGGGTAGAAAAATTTCGAAAAAATTAATAAACATCTTTTTACTAGTATTAAGCATCTAGGAGTACACAGGTATGTGAGTTTACCCAAAATATATGAATGCATACAAAGGGTTTCAAAGACAGAGAGAATGTACAGTGTGCATTCTCTCTATCTTTGTACATTGTACACAGTTTGTCTTTCAATCTCTTTTAAAACTTGATGCCTTTTTTTTTATACATAAGCATTAATTTTCACGAAACTAAAAAAAAAAAAATTGTTATGTAACTAAAAAATCTTGAACTAACTTGAAGCTATTTTGTTTTAACGTTTTAAAGATAAAACAACGTGAGTGTTTTAAAACCAATAGGACTTATTTGGGGAGATCTTTTATTTCTAATTTTCATGTTTATTTCTAAGTAGTTTTATGTTTTTTAACTATTATTATTGTTTATTTATAATTATATTTATTTTTTATTTTCATCTTTCAAAGTTTCACAGAATGAGTGCATCAATGCATTGACTGATTTAGATGTAGTCACAGTGGAGTATACTGAGTTAAATAGGGATATACACTGTAGCAGTGATATTTTCGTACACGAGAACGAAAACGAGAACGAAAAAAAAAGCCTTTTGTTTACGAAAACGAAAACTAAAACGAAATTTATTTTAAGAACAAGAACAGAATAAAACGATAATTTTAAATTTTCGAACGGAATAAAAACTGAATCGAAAATTATTTTAAAACGAAATATTTTCGTTCTAGATTTGAAACGAGTTGAATTATTTGATATACAGGTAGATGTACCCCAAAAACCAAGGCACCTCAAAAACAACGCGGTCAGTTAAAAGGCTCTAAAAATTTAAATATGCATTTTAAAACCATATGAGAAATTTTTTCTCATAAAGGAATGTTTCAGCAACAATTAAAACAAAAGAAATCAATATTAACAATAAAGGAGTTTTTTTTACAACCGTTTTAAACTTAAAAAGTGCTGAGAAAAATAATTGAGTTTTAAGTAATATTGCTATAAAATATTGGTTTTTTAGACTAAGTTTGCAAATCCCATCTAGTTTGCTTATCTTTTATATGCTATTTACATAAATCAAACCATTTTTATTATAAGTAGAAGGGAAACTTGTAAAAAAAAGTTTAAAAATTACATTTTAACATGTGGTTTTTGGGGTGCGCTAAGAAAAAGTTAAAAAAAAAAAGTTTATCCAGAACAAGTCTTTACAACAAATTTAAAACAAATAGTTCATTCAATAAAAAAGATTTTGAATATCACAGTTATTTCTTTCTAGCAGCTGCAGATAAAATCATTTCTGGGTTTTTTCCATTTACTTTGCAGTTTGCTTTGCTGCAAATGGACCGCATTATATTGAGGCAGGTTGGACACTGCTTTAAGCCAAAAGCTTTACATTTTATCTCCTCGCAATAGCATTGAAGCTTACATGTTATAAAGAGTCTTGTAACTTCCTCTTTCTTTTTTGCAGCATTTTCTTTTTTTTCCTTTTCTTTTTCTTTTTTTCTTTTTATGCTTTCAACTAGAGTTATTACATCGCTTGCAGTCATTGATCCATGTACTTGGGTAACACGTGTTGCATCTTTTGTTAATTTTGGCTTTATCTTTTTGGTTGTCATAAAACCAGGTATTTCTTCCAGCTGAATGCTCTTTTCATGAAGTTCATCAATCAACTCCATCGCTTGTTCAAATTTTGATTTTCAATAATTTGCTGAACCACGTCTTTTATCCGGCGAAGAAATTAGTGGAGAAGTCTGTTTTTCTGGTTCAATACAGTTTTCTGCTCGTTCGAATTTGTCTTTTTGCATAAAATCAACACTCAATGCATTTTCGGCAACACCAACCCTTTTAGCAGATTTTACAAGCGTTTCTTTGGTTGTCCACTTGTCCCATATATTAGCTAAAACTAACATAAAAGCTTCTTTGTTTAAGGAACAGATATCAGAAAACATAGAGTCTTTTTGCTTACGATACTCACTATGAATGTTCTTGTTTACTTGGTCAAGAAGTTGAGTAACTCCTGTTGTGTCTGGTGGAGTAAGAAAAAGATGAATTCTTTTGGACTCCAAAAAAGATAATACATCAAAGTCTAGTCTAGAGCTATGTCCATCTGATAATAAGACGATGGGTCGCTTAACATTTTTTTCATTTAAGTAGACATCAAACTCTTTCAATGCTGCCAAGAAAGATTCATGGGTTGATACTCCATTATCTGTAGTTGTGACCAACAAATGGGGAATTTTATTTACTGCTTCTGTTGGAACCATAGAACTAGTAATACCAGTACATTTAAATATTACCTGACACATACATATGTCGCCTAAAAATAAAAAATAAAAAAGTTTTTTAATGCTTGTATTTATTTATATTCAATTTTTTCTTGAACCATAACATATTATAGCATACCTGAAAATGAAACAAATGGTTGAATTGTGACACATTCTCTGTTTTCTCTATACATTCTTTGACATGCATCTCCTTTGCCAGCATAAAATAATCCAGAAGTGGTACCATCAATTCCATAATTAATAAACTGGGGTGTTTCATCACAATTAAATATTCGGCATGTATCAACAGTGCCATTCCAAACCCCTGTTTCAATCATTTTTTCATTTATCATAATACCAACATCTACTAGTTCTTTAGCAAGGGAATCTGAAATAATGTTATTATAGGGAAATGAACAAATTAAAAAAAAAAGTACATTCAGATTTATGAATTTATATTTGTTCATTAATAACTTACCTAAATGATTACATGCCATTTCTCTTGAACAATTAAGTGCACGGTTTATCGAGACACTCCCTTGGCGTTTGATTGTAAGGCTGCTATGTTTAGCATTAAAACGAAGCCAAAATGATCGACTCAATCTATAAAATGGAATATTTACATAAAGAAAAGAGTCATATTACCCGTCTTACATACTTTTATAGGATCATTGTAGATTAAATGAATTCAATTAAACTTACTTTCCCTTTTCTAGAGCAGCTCGAGCATTTAATGATAACTTTTTAAACTTCCGTCCACCTTTTATTTTTGTATTAGTGTAATCTCTCACACGAAGCACATTAATAATTAATTTGGTTATGTCCTGTTTGTTAGTTGCCTGTAAACATCTGTTCTTATTTTTTATAAAACGCACAATAGATGCTTCTTCATCATCTGTAAGTATAGTACAATAATCTCTTTCTTTTCCATTAATCACTTTTCCATCTAATCGCCTGTTGATTGTCTCTCTATCTTTAATAAGGGGAAACAAACCTGTCTTTAATGCTGCTTGTCCCCTTCCATTAAATTTTTTGCACCAATTTATTGCAGCTTCTAACTGTTTATTTTTATCATTTGTGTGTTTTCTGGCCACTATGGCATCAGCTTTAGTACTGAGATTTCTTGATTTGTTTATACGTAGATGTAATGCAGATGATGGTTTCATTTTACTTTATAATATTATATTAAACAAAATTCTAAAACAACAAAAAACATAACATAGTTCAATGGTAGTATTTCCACAATACATTAACTTTTTTTTTTTTTTTTTTAATGATGACAAAGAGCTACTATCTTAGAGTACATCCTAAAATTTTTTTATTGAATTATTTTATATATTTTCCAAAATATTCAAATAACCAACGTGGTTTTTGGGGTGCACATGATGTGGTTTTTGTGGTACATTGAAGTACATCCTAAAAATTTAAGTTAGCAATGATACAATCATCCTAAGACTAATTTATTATAACTATCTTCTACAAAAAATTAGGTCTTAATTCCAAATAGTTTAGATTTTATAGCCAATTTTGTCAATGTTGTTTTTGGGGTGCATGAAAAAAGTGTGGTTAACTTCAACATTCTAGAAAAAGAACTCAAGCGAGACTTAAAAAACCATACCTACCAGGAAGAACCCTATTTAGGCTTATCTTTCAGAACCCATATTAACAAAATTATGATCTGTCCCTAGAAAATAAATCTAGACCCTCCTACTTTCGCGTGGCTTTTGGGGTGCAACCACCTGTATATAATTATTATATTACAATACATTATAATGATATATTATTCGAACTTAATTGAATTTTATTCAATTAAGTTCGAATAAGTTTAGTTATGATATAGTTCGAATATATTTATTCGAATATATTTTTTCGAACTAAAAAAAATCAAACTGTAAGACCAACACAACTACGCGATGAGTTTGAGTAAACTTTTTGCTGGTAGGAAGAGGAATAGTTCAGTATGGAAATGGTTTAAATACGATGCGTCATCCGACAAATCAGTATTTTTAGTTTTACTTGATGGTGAAAGAGTATGCAATACAAAGTTGTGTGGAAAGAACCCAACAAATCTTAAAGTTAGTTTAGCTGTTAGAGGATATGTTTTCATTTTGAAACAAACGACTCATTTTTATCATTTTAGAGTAATTATTCAATAACGTATACGAACTTATTTATACATTAATTGATAAACAGATAGATAAATAAACATATAAATATACAAACAAAAAATTATATAAATATGTTTATTTTTTTCTAGCTACATTTAGCAAGAAACCATAAGTCTGTACACGTTGAGCTGGAAGAGTCGGAATTAAAGAAATTAAGTGAAAAAAAGCAAACAGGGATAAAGAGAAAAGCAGTGGATGAAAATGGACCCACTCTTCAGAACCAGACCTTGATTCAATGCATTAATCGTAGGAATACCGCATGGCCTATTAATTCACACGAGCATAAAATTCGACTAAACTCTCTTATTCAAATGATAATTGCAACATGTAATGCAGTGACGTTGGTGGATAATGCGAGTTTTAGAAAGTTAGTTAATACCTTGGATTATAAATTTTCATTGCCTGCTTCTGCCAAAATTACTAGCCTACTTAATGAAGAATTTACTGTTTTAACGAGAAAATTTTGTGACTTCATATCTGAAGGCAGGCGCTTCACAATATGCCTTGAAGGCTGGACTAAAAAAGGTCTTACTGCGTCCTTTTTAGGAATTTCGGTTTGTTTTTTTCACTTCAAATCCGAAAAACCAATACATGCTCTGCTTAATTTGTATCTTGTGAAACATCCACATACAGGTGAACAAATTGCTAATTGTTTTGAAAAATGCCTAAAATATTGGAATATTTCCAGAGAAAAAATATTGCTTGTAATTTCGGACAATGGAGCAAACATGGTCAAAGGCATAAAGTTGTCGAGAATGAAAGCTCAAGCTGAACGTGATATACTTATTGAATTAGAAAGTGAGGTTAATGAAGAGCAGATAACAGATCTGGAAGACGATGAGAATATGACAAATAGTGAAGAGTGGGAACATGTTGACTTGATAGTTGATGTAATAGAAAACGTAGCATTTAGAAGATTGGGATGCATTGCACATGTTATACAGCTAGTTGTAAAACTTGCATATGATGGTAAATACCATGGCTTACTTTTGAAGGTACGTGGATTAGTGAGAAAAGTTCGCAAATCTTCTGTTGCATTGGAAAAAATTATCAACAAATGTGGTAAGACTGTGATCAGGGACTGTTCTACAAGATGGAACAGCACTTACTTTATGGTTCGGAGATTTCTGGAAATAAAGACATCTATCAACGAAGTGCTTGGAGACCTTAACATTGATTCACTTGCCAATAGCGAATGGATAATGCTTCAGGATTTTGTCAATCTTTTAGAACTTTTTGCCAATGAAACTGATATTCTTCAGACGGATGCACTTTCACTATCCAGTGTTATACCTTCAATACTTAATTTAGAATGTCACCTTGAGCAATTTGGAGATGCCAAAGATGTAGCAGTTAAAATGCTTGAAGATCTACGCCGTCGTTTTGCCGTTCTTTTGCAGCCAAACAATCCTAATTTTAATCCACTGCCATGTGCCGCATGTCTACTTGACCCCACATGTGCAATAGCTCTTTTAGGTAATGAGCATACACAAATCAGAGATTGTGCAAAGAAATATATTTTGTCAGAGGCTAAAAAATCGGTGCAACATGATTTACCTCTACTCTTTCTGTTGAGATTGCTCCAGAAATAAATGGATTAACAAAATGGAAATTTTTAGCGGCAAAACAGCGAGTAGAAAAAATAAAGCTTATTCCAGGTAATGAAGCACAAAATGAACTCAACAAATATTTTATTGAAATAAGGAACAGCTCTATGTGCCAAAATGCTTTAAATTTCTGGAAGATGAGACGTGCTGTTTACCCACATATTGCACCATTAGCTGAAGACCTAATTGCAGCTCCTGCAACTCAAGCATATGTTGAAAGACTTTTTTCAATCTGTGGCTTGCTCACAAATGGACGGAGAAATCGAATGTCAGCGTCATTGGAAATGCGAGTTTTCTTAAAACTAAATTCTCATCTAGTCTAGATGATAATCATATAATCACTAGGCCCTTTATTTGTAAAATATATGAGTAATTATTAAAGTCTATACAATAACTATTCATTAGTTTTTATTGTTACCAAATTTGAGGAGTTTTTTTTATACCTAATAATTGAAATTTTTTTAAGTTTTAGAGCAATAAGGACAGGTTGTTGTTGTGTTTTTTATTAAGGGCGGTGGGCGGGGCTCTAAACTTCTAGCCATGGGACTGGGTGTATTACATTTAATTAAGTTCTCATTTTTTTGTTTGTTTATAGAACTAAGACTTACTTCTTTTAATTATATATGCCTATATTATTTATAAATTATACTAAATTATAATTAGATGAGATAAAAAATTTATACGACAAACGAAAATTGAACTAAATAAAAACTAAAACTAAAATTATTTTAAGATGAACTGAATAAAAACTAGAACTAAATTTATTTACTGAACTGAATAAGAACTAGAACTAAAAACTTTGCCTCTAAACTGAATAAAAACTAAAACTAAAATTATTTTCCGAACAAAAATATCACTGCACTGTAGAGTGTAAATACTTCGACAGATTCAAATAAGCATAGACGCAGTAGCGTGTACCTGCACAGACTGAGGTATATCTACTGAGGGTTTAGGTTTGGGCAGGTATTCTTTAAGACAAAAGAAAAGTGTTTTAATATTTATTTAAATTGAGTTGATAAATTAATCTAATATATATATATAAAATTATAAAATTAAATTGAACAAGAATTTTAAGTGAAGTCGTCAAAGTAATTAATAATAACATTTGTTTAAATACGCGCGTATAACTAAGAAAATATACGCCCAAGAAAAAATTGTAGACGCATGTATGTCGGAAGAGTATCCATTTTACTTTGGGATCCGGTGTCGGTGTCACATTAATAAGTAGATCGTTAAATTAGACAAAATTATATTTTGCGCGTGTGTTAGTTTACGGATATATATATAACGTATTAAGTTACGTTAAATAAGTAGACAAATTAAAGTCAGGGCACTTTTTTTGTTAACCCAGACAAATAGATTAAAAAAAAAAAAAAAAAAAAAACGATAACCGAACTAAAAATTACTTGTCAAGCGAATTATAATTATTTTACGGCATTTTTATAGTAAAAATTTACTACTTTTAATAATATCTAAAAAAATATTTAACTCACAATATTTTTTTTTTTTTTATTTATTTTATTTTTTTCTCCAGGTATGCCATATAAAATATAAATTAATTACCGTGATAAAAAGGAATATATATACAAAATTATTACGAATCAGATTGATAAAAAATACGTTAATATAATATTTATACATTAATATAGTGTTGATGCAAACTTTAATATAAATTCTGGTATAATAACTATTATATATATATATATATATATATATATATATATATATATATATATATATATATATATATATATATATATATATATATATATATATATATATATATATATATTGTACTTTAATACCTAGAAAGAAAGGAAATCAAAGAAGATGCAGCATTTTTGGGTATAAAACTCCAAAAAAAAATATTTTCGCAGATTCCCTTAATAGTGCCATTTGGCGTATATCAATGTCTATATAAAAAATTAAGTAAACTTAGAAATAAATTTTTTTGTAATTAGCTTTGTAATAACTATTTCTACTGTTATATATATATATATATATATATATATATATATATATATATATATATATATATATATATATATATATATATATATATATATATATATACATACATACATATATACATATATATATATATACACACATACACATATATACATATATATGTATATATATATATATATATATATATATATATATATATATACATATATACACACATACATGCATATACATACACATACATATATACACATATATACACACATATACATACACACACACACACACATATATACATACACATACACACATATACACATAAATATTTTTTTATTATTTTTTTTATTATTTTTTTTTTACTTTTTATAATTTTTTTTTTTTTTAATTTATTATAATTATTTTTACAAACTAAGAATATGCAGCTTTGCTTGCCGTTTAAACGACGATATTCCATTTTTTCAAGTTTTTCCATTTTTTAGACCCTGTGACATAATTGAAAATTCAGAGCCCCGGAAGCTATTTGATTGCAGGTTATAACTTTGGACGAAAATATGTCTAAAAAAGAATTTGGTAGCATACTATTTTTATATTTGAACATAAAAATAAGAGTCTGATATAAATTAAGTTTTTCCAAGTTTAAGACTTTCATATTTGTCATCCCATTGGAAGGATTTTCCTTTCTACCAAGATAATGAATTGCTTTACAAGCATGGTTTTGCAAGCCATGTATTTTAACTAATTTTGTTTTGTGTGTATTAGCCCACACTATATTAGCGTATGTGAGATGACTGTGAATAAGACTAAAGTAAAGTTTTTTTCTTGAAAAGAAATCAAGAAACGGGCGACATTTATATAAGATACCTATTGCAGATGATATTTTTGTTTCAATGTGTCCAATATGATTTCTCCATGATAAATTTTCATCAATATTTTTTTTTCACATCTGGCTTTCATAGTGAACGGACGCACATTTTTAAATTAGCATATTTTTACAAATAAAAAAAAGAAGAAATTCACTGTTAATTAATTAGTAAACTATTAAATGGCAAGTAAAAAAGAAATTGAAATTATAATGGAGGAAAAGTTCAAAGCGCAAGAAAGTTCGCTTTTAAAAATAGTATCAGGAAATGCCTCAATACAAAACGACAAAATGGATAAAATTTTACATTCAATAGAAAATATAACAAATCGTATTTCAAAAGTTGAAAAAAAACAACAAAGCTTACAGAAATGTATTGACGATCTACAAAAAAGTATTGAGTTCACTCAAGATACCTTAATTAATGAAAAACTCGTACACGTCGAAAAAGAACTTAAAAAGTTAATGAATACAGAAATTACTAAAGTTGTAAATCAGACCGTACAGCTAAAAACAACGCAGATCGAAGCAAGCAAATTAAATGATGCACTACAAGAAAAAATTAGAAAACTAGAAGATAGGAACAGAAGAAACAATATTAGAATTGACGGTGTACGAGAAAATGAAAAAGAAACATCCCAGCCGGCACAACTCGTTAAAAAATTACTAGTGGTATCTGTTGCGTGTTTAAAACTCCTGAAAACACTAAGAATATCACGTGTCAAAAATAGTTTTGATTCCGTGAAATTAACTACTACCATTTACCAAAGTACGTGTTAGAATATTAAGTTTTTACTAATGGCTTCACAATTACAAAAATGGAATATTATATTATTTAAAGTTTCCGTTACGAAACCATGAATAAAACCATACAAAACTTATCGACTAGAACTGTACAGAATTTGGAAACAGAACGATTTTGTAAAAGCGTTTTCTTCTAAAGCATGGTTTGTAAAAGTTATTAGGAAATAAATTTTCTCTTTACATAAATTGTGATTTTACTTTATATCACATTATTTATGTCTATTATTGTCAAATATTAGTATTTATAAATACTAATATTGTTATAAACATCAACATAAACTGCGTTATATATTTAACGCATTTTATGTTGGTGTTTATAACAATATTAGTACTTATAAATACTAATATTTGACAATAATAGACACAAATAATGTGATATAAAGTAAAATCAAAATTTATGTAAAGTTTTTCCAAATTAAAATAAATTTATGTAAAAAAAAAATGTAAATTCAAAATTTATGTATATTTTAATATACATAATATCATGTGTTATATGTGTTATAACCCATATATATATATATATATATATATATATATATATATATATATATATATATATATATATATATATATATATATATATATATATATATATATATATATATATATATATATATATATATATATATATATATATATATATATATATATATATATATATATATATATATATATATATATATATATTCTCTCGTATTTATAACCTCATAAAACCCGTGTTTAAAAAAATAAAATAAACTCGTGTTTGAAACCTCAGAAAACACGTGTATAACTCCAGTTCAACTTCCCGTGAAATCCACGTGTTTTTGGTTAACGCCTGGATCGTAACAATTACGTGTTTATACGGGTTTTAATTCCGAGATTAAAACTAGATGTGCCGGCTGGGATGGGACCAAACTGAAAAAAAAGTTCAACAAATATTTAATGATCAGTTAAAAATAAGTAACATTATTATTGAACGAACGCACCGTATCGAAAGACGCTTTAACGCAGAGAAAATAAAGAATAAACCCAGAACAATCATACTCAAACTGTTAAATTATAAAGACAAAGAAAAAATTTTGGAAAACGCAAAGATGCTGAAAGGTACAGGTATTTTTATTAATGAAGATTTTTCATTTGAAACTAACAAAATAAGACGCGAGTTAAGTGAAAAAATGAAGATTGAGCGTAACGCTGGAAAATATGCTATTATTGAGTACGATAAGTTAATAATGAGAGAGTTTAATCTAAAAGCTAAATAAGTAATTTTATTTTTTATTTATGTTTCAAAATTTTATATAAAACCATGTATAAAAATGGAGCAAAACTCTATATTTCAATTTCCTAATGAAAATATTAATGATAATGACATTGAAACAGACTGTTTTGACAAATTGAAATTTGAAAGCAAATACTACTCAGTTTACCAAACTGCACAATATCTTAAAAATAATAAAAACGCATTTTCAATTTTAAATATTAACATCCGAAGCCTAAATAAAAACTTTGAAAATTTAAAAATTTTATTGGACGAAATAAAACATGATTTTAGCATTATTTGTCTAACAGAAACGTGGTGTAAATGCAATAAACAAAATACACAGTTTGATTTAATTAATTACACGTCAATTCATCAACCACGTGATAGTTATGGTGGCGGAGGCGTTAGTATTTTTGTCCACAATTCAATTGATTTTTTCCCTCGTAATGACCTTTGCGTTAATGAAACAGATTGTGATTCGTTGTGCATTGAACTTTATAATAAAACCACAAAAAAAATAATTGTTAATGCTATTTATAGAAAGCCATCTGGTAACTTGAAAAAATTTAAGACTCACTTAAACACATTTTTAACTAAAGTCAATAAAGAACGGAAGCATATTTACGTTGTCCGCGATATCAATTTGAACTTGTTAAAACAAGCTTCAAACAAAATTAAGCATTTTATCGATAAACTTCTTCAACATAATGTTATTCCAACAATAAATAAACCAACCAGAATAACTAAGAAATCTTCTACTTTACTTGATAATATAATCACTAACAATTTTTATAACAACTATATTTCCACAGGTATAATCAAAACAGACTTATCAGATCATTTTCCTACTTTTTTAATAACTAATAATATAACAATTAATAATAGTTCTTCTAAATTTATAATATACAGGCGGCAGATCAATAAATACTCCTTACAAAAATTTCAAAACCTTTTAAAATATAACGTTGATTGGGACCTTATAATGCAATCGGTAGAGGTAAATAATGCCTATGAACTATTTCTTAAATTTTTTTGTGAGCAATATGAAAAAGCTTTTCCGGAGAAAAAAATTGTTATAAATACCAAGTCATATCAAGCTCCATGGATGTCTAAAGGCTTATTAAAATCTTCAAAGAAAAAAAAAAAGTTGTATGAAAAATTCTTAAAAAAAAAAACGTATAAAAATGAGACAAACTACAAACTTTATAAAAATATATTTGAAAAAACTAAACAACAATCAAAAAAAATTTACTATTCAAAGTTGTTAAAAAAAACTAACGGAAATGCCAAAAGTACGTGGAGCGTAATTAAAGAAATTATTAGCAGAAAAAATAATGGAATAAGTATTCAACCAAAGAAACTCTTAGTAGATGGTAAAATTATATATGACAAGTCAATAGTAGCTGAAAATCTAAACAGCTTCTTTCTTAATATTGGTCCAAACTTAGCTGAAAAAATTCCTTCAGGCTCATCATCGTTTGATTCTTATTTAAAAATATATGATAAGGTCATGGACGAATCTAAACTAGATATTAATGAGTTACGATATGCTCTAGATAATCTTAAAAACAACACAAGTGTAGGTTTTGATAATATAAGCATAAATGTTGTTAAATCAGTTTTTCATATTATAGAAACTCCTTTATATCACATTTTTAATCTTTCTCTTCAAACTGGAACAGTTCCAGAAAAATTAAAAATTGCACGGGTCTTGCCTATTTTTAAGTCTGGCGATGACACAGATTCTTCAAATTATAGACCAATATCAGTTTTACCATGCTTTTCTAAGCTACTCGAGCGTATAATGTATAATAGGCTAAACAGCTACTTAACAGTAAATAACATGTTGTACAACAAGCAATTTGGCTTTAAAAAAAATCATTCAACTGATCACGCTTTGACCGAGTTAGTAACTCATGTAACCAATGCCTTTAATGATGACCATTTTACATTAGGAGTATTTATTGATCTGTCTAAAGCCTTTGACACAGTCAACCATGTCATTCTTTTAAAAAAACTTGAACATTATGGAATAAAAAATAATAATTTACTATGGTTTAAAGATTACTTATCAAACAGACAGCAATACATTCAATATGAAAATGTTAAAACGACAAAAAGTATAATAAAATGTGGAGTTCCTCAAGGCTCAATCTTAGGACCGTTACTGTTTTCTCTTTATATAAATGATCTATCTCATACCTCGAACATACTAAACTTTATTTTGTTTGCTGATGACTCCAATCTGTTTTATTCTCATAGGGATGTTAAAACCCTCTTTAAAGTAGTTAATGAAGAAGTAATCAAAGTAAATGAATGGTTTATTTGTAATAAACTTTCACTTAACGTCAACAAAACTAAATTCATTCTATTTCACAAACCAACCAAAACAGGAAACCTTCCTTTAAAATTACCCAATCTTAAAATCAATAATATAAATATTACTAGGCAAACAACTGTAAACTTTTTAGGTATTATTTTAGACGAAAATTTAACATGGAGGAAACAAATAAACACTCTTGAAAGAAAACTTTCAATAAACATTGCAATGATGTATAAAGCAAAACCATTCTTGGATATAAGATCTCTAAAAAGTTTATATTTTTCCTTCATACATAGCTATCTAACTTACGGCAATATCGTATGGGCAAGCAACAGCTACGCTAAGTTAAAGAAAATTTATACTAAACAAAAACATGCATGTAGAATTGTATTTGGAGTTAAAAGAACTGTGCCTTGTGAGCCACTTTTACGTAAACTCAATGCATTAAATGTGTTTAAAATTAACATATTCCTCGTCATACAGTTCATGTATCAAATAAAACATGGACTGTCTCCAGCGATATTCTATCCTTATTTTAGAGAAGTAAGCCATAAATACCCCACCAAGTTCTCAGAAAATAACTTTGTAACTCAAAAGTATAATCTAAAGTTATGTTCTTATTCAATTCAGTACAGGGGTCCAATTTTGTGGAAAAACTTTCAGCATATTGTTAATATTAAAGAAAAAAAACTTCCGCAATTCAAATCTAAATTAAGACGTTATTTAGTACTTACGGATTTTAATATAGCAGATCTTCTATGTCACTTTTAAAGCTTTCAAATTTATTAAACTAAATTAGCACCATAAATTTAAAAATCTAGACCATTTAACAGTACTAAGAATTTCAATGTCTTTATCATACTTTCATTGAATATATATATTCTCTTAAAGTTACCTACAATTTTCTTGATATATTTTATAATATTGGAACAGAATTTTTATCTGAATTTTGAACTATTTTGAAAGAAAATATATATATATCGAATCACATCTAATTTATAACCAAAAACAGAAAATTTTTGTCATTTTTATTACTATATTTTAATCATTTCTTTTTATTATTATTATTTTTTTAATTATATTAATACTTTTTTTTTTTTTTTTTTTTTTTCTTCTTTTTAACTTTGTTTCTTAACATTTTAAATTGTCTTTTTTAAAATACTTTTGCTTATATATTACGGATTATTGTGTATTACGGATATTTATTTGCGTAACTATTGGGGCTCGGTGATAAGGCTATTTTATGCCTTCTTCTTGCTCCAGCCAATTGTACTTTTTATATTGTTGTACTTTGTAAATATTTTTAACGGCGAAATAAACTAATAAACTAATAAACTAAACTAATATGAACACCAAGAAACTTTTCATATTTTTCCCGTTTTATTGTTACGTTGTTAAGGAGCAATTCTGGAACTTTTAACGGTAGAGTCATTGATTGACCTGTTTTATGAAATAGGATGTAGTTCGTTTTTTCACAGTTTAAGGATAGTTTATTTGCTCTAAACCATAAATTAAAGTTTTCCAGTTTTTGTTTTGTTTTTTTTTTTTTTTTTTTTTTTTCTTGTTTAGGTGCCCCAAGAAGTCCTTATGGTCTTATCACAGAGCAACGCGGATGAGCATTTAATTGGAAGTTCACGGCTTCTTCCTAACCGATGTCGCAAAACTTGCTCAGAGGTGGTTTTGAACCACGGATCCTTTGTTTCTTAGGCAAGTGCACTACCAGTGCGCCACGGCTGCTCTTGTTTCGGCTTCTTGTTTCTTTGTTTCACTGCTCTGTCACGGAGAAAACAGTCCGCAGAGTAAATTGTCCGGCCGGTGTTGCGTTAAATAAGTAGCCCGTTAAATAAGTAGACAAACAGTTTTGCGCATGCGTTTCCACATGCGCAGATGTGCTGTTAAGTGTCCGTTAGGTTAGTAACATTTATCGTTAAATAAGTAACCTCGTTCCGTTAGGTACAGTTAAAGTAAATTTGGATTTCATTTTTAGCCATATTTAACTATTTAATTCATTTAAAGTTTATTTTAAAATGTCAGCTCACAGTTATTCTGTTGAAGATATTAAGCTTTATCTTTATAAAGGAGAAATAAATTGCTCTAAATCACAGCGTAAATCATTTTTAAAATATGCAAAAAAGTTCAAACTATGCGGTATGTAATCGTTGTATAATAAATTGTTGAATAAGTAATAATTATTTTTAATAAACAATAATTATTTTTATTGAATAATCACTAACTTATTATATACTTCAGATGGTAAGTTGTACTATGTAACAGCGTCAAAAAACCTGCAAGTTCTATTTAATGACAATGAAAAAATGTTAGCCTTTAGAGATGTCCATGATTCTAATCATGGGGCTCATGTTAGCCTTAACAATACAAGAGCAAAATTAAACGGTTCTTTCTACTGGCTAGGTAATATTATTGTCTTTTTATAATAGTACTTTTTAATTTCTATAAGGTTTTTAAGCTCTTTTAAGTGTTATACCGTTCTTGAACTTAATTGCTAGGCAAATTAAATTAAAACATGAATTGATATCAATTCATGATATCAAAAGATAGAGTACAGCTCTATTTTTTTTAATTTGGTTATGTTTTGGTTCATGTCAAATTTTTGTTTTTGTTGAATTGTTAGGAATGGTTAATGACATTACCAAATGGGTTAAAGAATGTGACAAGTGTCAAAGAATGGAAAAAATAAGAACTGTTGCTCCCGAATTAAAACCTATCAAGGTTAATGGACTGTGGGATTTTTTAGGCATAGACCTAATCGGACCTCTTCCAATTACAAAGCTTGGAAACAAATATATTTTAACAATAACTGATCTTTGGAGCAAATATATCGAAGCTTTTCCTATTCCTGAAAAGTCGGCATTTTATGTTTCTAAGTGCCTTACTACTTTGTTCTATAGGTTCGGTCCTCCAAAAAAAATTCTATCAGATCAAGGTAGGGAGTTTGTAAATAGTTTAAATGAACAATTATTCTCTTTATTTCAAATCAAACACTTGATAACCTCTGCCTACCACCCTCAAACCAATGGACAAGATGAAAGAACTAATCAGACAATTAAGAAATCTCTCTCTAAATTATCTAATGATACCCAGGACAATTGGGATGAATTGTTAGAAGCTGTTTTATTTGGTCTGCGCACATGTGTGCAAAAGTCAACTAAATTTACACCCTTTTTTTTAATGTTTGGCAAAGAAGCAAACTTGTTCTCTACTTTATCACTGAATAATAGTGCTTCCGGTACTAATGACAATAACATTGTTGAAAGTAATGCATCGGATGAGCAAATTCAAGAAAAATTGGGTTCATATGATAAAGTTGTTACAGAAGTAAATAACAATATTTGTCATGCCCAAATAAAAATGAAAAAATATTATGCCTCTTAAAAACTTAAAGGATGGAAATCATTTACATTTAAAGCAGGTGATCAAGTTTTAGTTAGAAATTACAGAAAAATAGGTCGTAAAAGAAGTCGGATGGAACATGATTGGTTGGGACCTGGAATTATTTCAGAGTTAAAACAAACTGGTGCTACTTTAACCATCAATGGTAAAGTTTGGAAAAAAGCTGTTTCTTTATCCAACATGAAGCCTTATATAGCTGATAGGCAAGTATTGTCGGCTGAATTGCTTTTAAAAGAACATGATTATTGTTTGAAAATGACAAATCAATCATATAAAAAAGAAGATTTGAAAAAAAGGAGTTCTAAAAAGAGGCACATATCAGAATTGAAATGTTATGACAAAGATAAAAAATATAAATCTGGTAAAATGGAAATCACTACATCATCTCTATCTGACGATAAAAGCATTTTAAAACATAAAAGATTGATTTATCCTGCAATTTTTCTAGATAACAATTTTTATTCAACATTATCAGCACAGTCAATCAAACAATGTATAGATATTTTAAATAATCCCTTTGGTTGGCTAGATGATACTTTAATTGATATTGCACAAAGTTTTCTTTCGCATCAGTTTCCTAAAGTAGGTGGGTTTCAAAGTTCTTGTATTTTTAATTCAAATAATTTTGGTGGTTTTGTTTCTGGAAAGTTTGTTCAGATATTTAATGTGAGGAATTCACATTGGGTATTAATAAGTAATGTAACCTCTGATAATGGTTCAAGTTCTGTTCAATATTATGATTCCCTTTTTACTGGTTTTAATAAAAGTACTGTTTAATTACTAGTACACAGAGTTGCACAATCAATGTTGATAAATGAGGGTATTGCATTCATAAATTTAGAAGTCATGAGATGCCAGAATCAAGACAACGGAAATGATTGCGGGCTTCATGCTATTGCTAATGCTACAGCTTTATGTCATGGCATTGATCCAAGTGGAATTCTTTGGGAACAAAACAGTATGAGATCTCATTTTTTGAAGTGTGTTGAGAATAGAAAACTAGAGATGTTTCCTTACATTTTATTAAATGATACAAAAACCTGCTCAATATCATTTCAATGTGATGATCTCTGTCCTTGCGCATTAAAATAATGATTCTGTTTTGTGTCTTCAAGAAAATATTTAAATGATAAGCTTGTACAATATATGTGAATGTTTATTTACAATATGTAATACGTTGACAACATGTGATGAAACATCAAGTTTTCAGTTATTTTTTATGTTTAAAAAACTTATATCAGAATCCTTGTAAATATAATAATCCCTATAAAAATAATATAATAAAATTATTGGTTTTAATTTTTATTGTGGATCGCTATTTTCTGAAGTTTGTGTTTTGTGAGGACATTTGCTGTATCAAAATATTGTAAATAAATCTAAAAAATCAATTGCCTTTTTTTGAAAAAAAAAGGATAGTATTTTAAGTCTAGTATTATTTGAGTCAGTACTTTAGCTTGTTATTAATTTAGTTTTAGATTAGACTTTACTTTTGTTAGACTAGAGTTTGCTCAATTTTATATTAGAGTTATATATAGAGTTTTTAAACTGAATATATTAAGGAAGCTTTTTAAAAATTTGTAAATTGTTTTTTCAATTTTAAGTCACTTTAAAATTGATTAAAGTATCGCTATTTTAAATATTTAATCAAAACTTTTAGTTTCATTTACATTTGTAATATTCATTTGTGTAATATTAGGACACTTGAGGTTGTTGAATCCATTTCAGGTTACAAGAGTATTTTTAACTAACTTAGTATTACCTTTTTCTTATTATTTATTTTGAATTCAAAGATTTTTAAATGAAATTTTTCAATAAAATATTTGCATATTTAATTTACTAATTTAAAAAAACTTAATAAATGCATACTGCATTATTATTTTCTAGTAAATAATTGTCCTTTTTTTTAGAAATAACAAGCTAAGCTCCTTGGTTACAGGCGGTAAAAGATAACCTTTTAGGTAAACTCAATCTCTGATGTTTGTTTGCAAAGACAAGTAAATTCCAATCTAGCAGAGGTAAACGTTAAGGGACAGATTTAAAAACAAAGTAAATGTAAATTAATTTTTAGCTAATAAATTTTTATAATTTTATTATGTTATCGTAATTAATTGTAAATCTTTTTCCCGCATAAATTTGTCTTGGATGTTATCCCATGTGTTTTTTCATTGGAATTAAGAGTTATGGAATAAAATTATTGGATTTTGCTAATTTTTGCAATTTTTCATGAACTTACCATTCCAGATTAAATAATGCGATGAAAGTAACTGTTTCATTGAGCATTTTCTATCAGCTGCAAAAATCTTATTGATTTTTTTTTAAATATTTCTGACGTAGGCTGCTTTATTTGTATTGCTGTTGCTACAAAACAACTCTTTAAAATATTTACCTTTTCAATAATTTAGTATGATGCCTTGGAATCTTACTATTGATTTTTTAACAAGAAACTTTTCTGAAGTAAAATTACAAAATTTAGATTAAAAAAACTCATTTTAACTTTAAATTAATATTCCTTTTAAACATAATAACATTACACTTATCTGAAATATTTTCACACCTTGTAGTATTATTATGCGATATTTGTTTAATGTCAAACTATCCTATTGAAATTTGAATAAGGATAGGGAAACCCAGAGCAAGATGACTAACGTTTTATTATTCTGAATTTTTGCAAAGTATTTTTCAAAATAAAATAAAAATGAAATATCCTCAGAACAAGTCAGGGTATTGTTACCATAACAAATGAAAACTTAGTAACTACAAAACAAAATTGTTAGTTCTTGGCCTTGGTCTTGTCTTAAGGCCAAAAAAAAAGACTTTGGTCTTGGTTTGGCCTTGAAACTTTTGTCCGTAAAAATTTCGGCCTAGGCCTTCAAAAAAAAACAACATAAAATTAAAGAATTAAAGGTTTTCATTCTTTCTATTTAAGCATTTCTGTTTTTAGCTTTCATATATTTCTACAAGTATTTTTCCTATTGATTTCGTAAAATTTTGCGCATAACCTTGGTTTATTTTTATAAAATGTGGTTTATTGTCACAGCAATTGTTACCTTCAGTTTTGCTAATAATTGACCTTAACGTAAGCCAAAAATTTAAGTCTTTGGCCTTGAAAATGTTTGCGTAGGCCTTAGCCTTAAAAATCTTATTCTTGGCCTTGCCCTTAAAACTCTTGGCCTTATCCTTGACTTTGTCACTTTTGGCCATGGCCATGCTACTTTTGGCCTTGTTAACAACATTGCTACCGAGCACTTTTTCTAAAGTATTGCAAAATAAACACGCATTGCAAAAAGCATTCCAAAGAAGGATACGTCATTAGAATAACATCTATCAGCAATTATCCTAACTGTAACATCATTTTTTTTTTTGATGGAAAAAAAAAACTTATGCATATAAAACGACGTTACCAATGTTTAAACAAAAAAAAATGTTATTTTAAATACAAACTACAAAATGAAAAATATGCGGTTTCATTTCCATCCATTTACAAACGTTTATTTTTGTGATTGAAAAATTAATCGTGCCTTAATTTTTTAAATTTATTTTTACTAAATAAAGTTAATGCTATAGATAAACCGTAAATTGGTTTTAAAATAACATTGTAAAACTTACCTTGACAACGTTTTTGTTTCAGTTTGACATAAAGTTTGGCTAAACGAAATATGCTTTGATTGCTCAATTTGTCTACTTTTTTAACGAGCTACTTATTTAACGCATATAGGCGTTAAATAAGTATCCGTATACTAACGCATGCGCAAACATTACATTTTGTTTACTTTTTTAACGGGCTACTTATTTAACGCAACACCGGACAGTTTACTCCGGAGTAGAATGTCCTAGTTGGTCCTATCCGTCCGGTTAGGACAATTTACTCCGGAGCAAACTGTCCTACGTTGGAGTAAACTGTCCTACCAGAGTTGCTAAAAAGTCGAAATCTAAAACGCCGGAAAGCCGAAATGCCAAAAACAAACATAAAATTCTGTTTCCTTTTGGGTAAGGAAACACAAAATTCTGTTTCCTTTTGGGTAGTTTCTTGCAACGGAATTGCCAAATGTTTTGAATGTTTTGAAAATGTTTATCACAACTTAGGTACATATATTATAAAATAGTTTTGAACCGTTACTGCCTGCTCTTTGATGAAATGTAAAGAGAAGTTATTGACAAGTTATTGCGTATTTTACTTGTTTAAAAGTATAAGTCATAATTAATTTACAGAATAAACACAAACAGTTTGTTTAAATATCAATAATAAACGTTTATTATTGGTATTTAAACAAAACTGTTTGTTTAAACCTTTCACTGGGAATTGGTGTCTAAATGTGAAAAGAAAAGCTTAAGTTGTTGTACTCAATGGTTTTCTTTCCAGACACTGCTGAACTTAGATTTATGGATGTTTTAGCCTAAGAAAATATAACTTCTATGTAAAATGGAAAAGTTCACTAATATGTTTTTCCTGTGATATTGCAGTTAGAGTCTTTAAAGTTAATTCAGCATTTACAGGTAATTTTTCTGTTTTATAATTAGGTAAAAATATATTTGCGATTTTTAAAACCTTGATAAAAAGTAAATATAAACTATAAATAAAAAGTAATAAAACACAAAAATCATAGTTATAACCTAATTTTTTAAATCAAATCTTAACTTTTGCTTGAACATCTAAATTTCTCTCATACATAAAACACTTAATTTCTCATTAACAACTTAGTAGCTTACTTTCAGATCATTAATAAGGATTTTAATCATCTCATTCAAGTGATGATTTTTTAACAGTAATTACCAATATGTTTTATTGTGCATTAGATAGATGCGTTAGGGCTATTGCTCTTAACGCTTTAAAGTCTTCGATAAAGTCTTCCATTGTTGTCTCTTCTTATGTAGATGTGATCTGTGTGACGTGGAGAACTATATTAAATTATTGAATCATTCCTTAGCAGTTGTAGTATAAAGATTGTCCTTCCTTGATGTTCTATTCTTAGTTTTTTTTATATTGTTTTTAATCTACGTTAATGAACTTCTCTATAATCTTACATCTAAGGTGATATTTATGCTGGTGTTACCACCATTTGTTCTTAGCTTGATAAAAGCGCAACACTCTCTGATTTTTTGGAGGGGCATTACAGCTTATAAATGATGTCATCACAGCTATAGCATGAAGCTTTCAGTGCTTGGATAATTTTGAATTTAAAATTCAGTTATTTCAAGCTAAATCTAGATGCAATAACATGTATCTATGAACGAATGAATGAATCATCTACTTAGTGTCTTCTTGGATTATTTCTTACTTCTAATGATTCTTGGAAATCATATGTAAAATTGATTGCAAAGTTAGCATCTGCTAAGGTTGCATCTGTTTTTCGTGATCCTTAGTGATGTACCAATTAATCAGCATCGACTAAATTGGCCACTTTTTTTTTTTTTTCACAATCAGCATTGGTATTGGCATCAGTTTTTTTAATTAAGTTCTTGATTCTCCAATTGATGGCAGATGAACCAATTTTAAAATTTTATCTTGCATTTTGAAAATAATTAAATGAAATTTTGATAATAAAATAAACTTAACTAAAATTTATGTAAAACAATGTCATCGTTGTTATTTTGTGTTCTTGTGTCTGCGCTTTGTTGTTTTGATGTTTCAAATAAAGCCATTTATTCAAATATCCATTATCTTAAGTATCTCTTTAAATAAAGCTATTCATGTTACAAGCTTTTCATCTTCAACACACTCTCCGCAAGTTTTTCTACTTCTACCTTTTTTTTTATTGACACTGATAACTTTCTAGGCTCTGATATCCAATTATCTGCGTTACAACACTCTACATGCCTAAACCACTTCTATATTTTTAAACCTCATTTTGGCACATCTTACCAGATATTATTACTATTCCATGTTCCGCATATCCAACTAATCATCTTTTGTATTGTTCTTTCCAGACACTAGAGATAATCAACATTCATTGCCGATGTTACACTACCATATACCATATACTATAAAATAACGTGTGAATTAAGTTAGAAAAGAGGCCATTTTTGGCTTCATTTTTAAGTATTTTTTATCAAGCCATTTAAAGCTCTGCAACCTGCAGAAATAACTTGGCTTTTTTTTAGTTATATCCTATAAACCTTTGAACATTGCAACTCTTGTCTTTTAATCTAGGATTCTTCTGCTTTTTGAGATTTTGAGAAATAATCTTTATCAGCCTTTTACTATCCATCGGCATTGGCCAAAAATGTTTAATCTGTACATCACTAGTGTCACTTTCTTACTCCTGATTATATTCTTCATCTCTATAAATCCCCAATCCATCCTAGCATAGAATACTGTTGCCATATAAAGGGAAATACATCAAACATGTCCTTTCTGAAAAAATGCATCGTAAACATAGTTTAACCTGCTCTTTCAGCTAACCTTCAACCTTTGTCACGCCTTTTGTTCTCTTTTCTATAAAAAATACATAGCCTGCTGGTCTAGAGAGCTAGAATCTCTTGTGACTACAAAAAATCATTATTTTACTCGTCATTCAATGAATGTGGCTGTTCATAAGTGCAAAATAAAAAATCTTATGTTTCAGTTTTTTGATTGGTGTTTACTTTTAATTTTCCTGATTGTATGAATTATATAAATCAGGAAAATGTGATCTTCCTGATTATATGAACCTGGAAAACATTTATAATCTTCTGTAAACTGTCATTTTGCACTATATAACCTTTTTCATGATTTTTCTAGTAACTTATATCTCCAATAGTGGTTGCTTCTAGCCTTGACAATTTTATTCCTGATCTATCAGTTAAAAAAAAGTTAAAATAAAAATAAAAACAGTGATAATTTTGTTGTTAGAAGTAAAAATATTAAAAGATATTGCTTTTTTTTTTTAATTTTTTTTTTTTTTTTCAATTAATGATAAAAGAATTTAATTTATACATTAGGTGGCCACCTGTTTTAATTATTTTTCAGAAACAAACAACAGCTTGAGAGAAATTTGTATGCATATATTGAAATTACATAGACACAATTAGACATTAAATTTTTTTTGACTATTGCGTTAGCACTTTTATTTTAACAGGATTACACTAGATTCAAACTCAATTATTCAATCTTTTTTTATTTTTAGATACTAAGCGGTGGAAGTTGTTTTATATCCGCAGATTGAGTAAACAGATTAAATCCTCAACAGTTAAAATAACTGTGATTGTGCAGGAATACAGTTATGTTGTTGCATATTGGATTTGTAGAAGATGATAATGTATAATGTCCACAAGGCTTAAAAGATGGCAAATAGTCTATAAATGATCAGGAGAGTAAGGGCTTTTCGTACATGGCTAGTTTTGTATAACCCAAGATCATTTGCTGTGAATAGCTCCTGCACTTGATATTGCTACTTAATATAAAAAACTGACGGCGTATGTACTAAAAAATACTAAAAAGATTTTAAATATGTCTATGATTATATATATTATATATTATATAGATTTTAATATAATATAGTATGATAGGTTTAGCAATATATTATAAATATTTACAGAGGCGTATCATTAAATAAGTTTGCATTTTATATTTTCATTTTATATTTTCATTGCTAAAAAGTAAAAAAAATAAATTATTACTCTTTGCAGACTGTTTACGGTAAAACTGAGACATTGTATTTGATTTTAAAGAATTTTGAAGAAAAATAATTATTCAGTAGTTTTTAGTTAATTTATCTATCCCTTTACCATCATTCCAGTTAATTTATCTATCCCTTTACCATCATTCCACATACCTTCGTCAACTAGTTGACCATATAATTTTTCGAGATTTTCATAGAAAAAAAATTTCCGGGATTTTCATCAAGTCAGCAACTCATCTATGTTATATTATTGCTTTTCTTTGTCTGTCATGTTCTTAAAACTGCTTGAAATAAGAGTTTCTTTGTTTGAGTAGATTCTAAAAGGAAAGTATCGCTGTTACTTGTTTTGAGCGAAGCGAAATAAAAGCACTCCAAAAACTTGCATGCTTAAGACTAAAATTAAAAATCTTAAATTTGGAAGAAAGACCTCTAAATATTAAAAAAGGGCTCCTTAATTTGTTCTCCCTCCGACCTCGTAGGGGGCATTAGTGGGCTAGCCACGGCTTGGGTTGGATCATTTATTTAAAGCATCTAAATAACTCTATTTATTAATGGAAAATTCATTTTTAAATGGAAATACATTTAAATGTTTCTTTTATGTATCATTGTATTAGCAAAACTGTTTTCTTGCTGTTCGATTTTTGTTCAATTTATTCGTGTTATTTCATGTATGTAACAAGATCACGCGACTTTTTCTTTACTATTATGTTAGCACCATGTTACATTGACATTTTTACAAAACCTCCGGTTTAACGGGTAACGGGTCGTTTTGTAAGAACACTATTTGAATATTTTTCAAGTTTAAACCTTAATATTTGGATAGGTTTCAGGTGTCACATAACTTTCTGTGCATTTTCAGACTAAATCCCTATGATACTACATCCTGCAAAAAATGTATGTGCAACTCTCCGCGTTAAGAAATAAACATTAAAAATTAACAAAACTTTATATTTTTGTACTTTTAAACTGATAATAAGTCAATCGCTCAGTTTTAAGCAATTTTTTATTTTTTAAACAAAGTTTTTTGGGTTACGTGTGATATTAGCTATAACAGTTATGTGAAACTTCTTCCCTAAACTTTTTCCCTAGTTATGTGAAACTTCTTCCCAAAAAATGGGTTCAAATATGGCAAAAACTAAATTTCTAGAACAAATTTCAAAAAATCTCAAAATTTTAAAGGCGGATTCTGAGTGAAGGAAACTTTTTTAGAATTATTTTTGTCCTAAACGTTTTTCTCTATATTCTGAACAATATATAAAAAATTTAAGCAATTTGGAGGGGAATACTTCCACATTTTCCCGAATTTGCCTGATTCTTACAAAAAACGGCTTTTAAAGTCACGGTAGTGAAGTCCGATTAGTTGATTTTCAAGTCACGTCATCAACTGTGACAAGTTGATTTTAAATTTTTTTTCAACAATTCTCATATCATTGCTTTTAATTTTTTCTTTAAATTAAATGTCACGACAATGTTGCACTACTTTTATAGCTTTATGCTTTTATGCTTTAAAACTATTCTGTCTAATAATTTATTTCTGTCTATAACGATAATGTTACATAGACTCTAAGGTTGACGAATTTGTTGCTTTTTAGTTCTCTTCAGACTTTATAACAAGTATGAATAGAGCAGTTGTAGGTTTTTTTTTAGAGGATAGTCGTTGTTCCTAACAATTTGATTGAAATAGTTATCAAGAGTCACCAGGGTAGTTTTTAAATTATAAAATATAAAATTTGGGTTACCACTAATAAAAATATGGTAAAAATAAGGATTTTCCACACCATCTAGTAAGGGGGCAGTTTTGAGGCTTATTGGTTTAAAAACAGACAAACACGCGACTTAATATTTGCAACACGCACATAATTTTATAATTTGCATCACACATTTATTAAACATTTTTAAAAAATGTGCAAAACAATCTTTTTTTTACAGTCTTTATTACACTTAGAAATGTAAAACTGTCAAGCAACGAATCAGACATCCCATCTATTTGAGGGCCATTATCAATCCATTCTAACAAAAATTTTATTCAATATTGTAGGTAATATAACAGTATTACTAAAAACAATTACACAATGATAAATTTAAATTATACAGTTTTTAATTAAATATGTTTAGTATTAAAAGATTTATAGCTTGTAATTAAAACAAATATGCTTAATACACGCTTTTCAAATTCATTGCCATATAAGCACAAGTTGGTTGTTGGTATAGGTAAAGACATTATGAAATACTAATATTTATGAAACAATTATAGTTCTAAATTCAAAAAGATATGATGGAAAGCCAAATTTTTGAAGGTCAAAGCCAAGACCAAAGGTTTCAAGGACAAGGCCAAGGCCAAGTTTCATAGCCGAGGATTTAACCTTTGGCCAAGGCCAAGGACTAACAACTCTGTAGAGAATCAAATAATCATATGTCTCTCTATGATTAGTATAATCATAGAGAGACATATTATATCAATACATTTTATAGAAGGTATAAAAAGCAATTAAGCAGAATAGCCACATTTTCCTATTTTTATAAGGTTATTTGGGAGTTTTAAGGATATTTGGTTTTTTAGGGAGGAGTGGGAATCCTGCCAAGGAATGGAGTAACAGTTTTTAACAAACAGGTATCAGCAATATGAAACTGCAAAAATAATTACGATTAAAGGTGTTCGTACTTCAGTAAGTACTGAAGAGACACTTGTACCTTCACAACTTTATTTTCAGCATTTTGGTGCCCTAAAGGATGGACTTACATCACAATTTTTATGCATTTGAGATATTTTTCTAACTCTTAAAGTACCCTTCAAATAATTTTTATTTAAAATATTTAAATAAAATTTATTATTAAAGAGAAGTTATCACGCAGAAAATCCATTTGTATTATACAAATTTAAAAATTTTAAGATAAACAAAATATTTTTTTCTATGTAAAGTTTACATATACTTCATTTTACTTGTCTATGTAAATTTTACTTGTACTGTTCACAGCTTTACAAAATAAAATTAGTTTTTGTCACAAATATTTTTTTTACACTGCTCTAACGTCTACACTACACAATTATTTAAAACTTTAAAACAAATTATATTTTGTCAAAAAATGCAATTGCATATCGAAAAATAAATTTTTTTATAAGTTCACAAGGAATTTACTTACGAATCCTAAAAAAATAACAATTCTTCTCCAATTGAAATAATTTACTTAACTATAAATTGTTTAAAAATCCATAAATGAACATATCATTAAAACAACATACCTTTGAACTGAGTTTCTCTTGTTTGTCACCATGTCTCTGCACCATGTCTTTTGTTAATTTGTGCTGTTTTCCATTGCTGTTAGTTTATGAATGAAAAGGTAAACATCACTTTGTGATTTTTAACCATTGAATTCATTATTAACAGAACGAAGTACCTGAAAAAATTTTGAAAAACTTGATTTTCAACAAACTTTACAGTATCAACTTGATTTTCAACAAACTTAACAGTATCAACATGACTTTCAACAAACTTTACGCTATCAACATGACTTTCAACAAATTCTACGCTATCAAGATGACTTTCAACAAATTCAACGCTATCAAAATGACTTTCAATAAATTCTACGCTATCAACATGACTTTCAACATATTCTACACTATCAACATGACTTTCAACTAGAGATGTGCCGGAACCAGTTTATGTCGAGTCTCCGATTCCGGGTACCCAGCTGAAAAAACCGGGTCCGGGTACTCAGCACCGAGTCCATTTTTTAAAAGTTGGAATAAAAACTTGGCAAAATTATCTTGTGTTCTAACAGAATAAAAAGAAGCTATTTTAAAACTTTTTTTCCCATTCTTTTTATTCGTATTCTCGAATTATTTCATTTAGCGTTACAGTTTTTGTATCCGTATAAATTTTTTTGCAGAAATGTATAAAAAAATATTTTAAGTGAGATTGTTTTAAGTTAATAGAACTTTGCGGTTATCGACTACATAACACTCTTAGACTTATATCAAGAAGTTTAATGGTTAAAGTTTAAACAAAAGGAAAAATCAATTTAAAGATACCCGGTGCCGGGTACTGCAACAAAATGGCCGATACCGGGTACCTGGTAAAACAGCCGAATTGCCGAATTGTCCAAACCGGGTACCCGGCACATATCTACTTTCAACAAATTCTACGCTATCAAGATTACTTTCAACAAATTCTACGTTATCAAGATTTCTTTCAACAAATTTCACGCTATCAATATGGGGGGGGGGGGTTTAATAGGCTTGCGTTGGGTAGGAAAATGTTCCAAAAACTATTAAACATACTCCTTCCATTGTATGAAGAATGCAATAGTAACAAATTTAAAAACAAATCAACATAAGAATTATGTTGATTTGTTTTTAAATTTGTTACTATTGCATTCATTTGTTACTATATTTTTTTTCTTAAATAAATATGTCAGAAACACATATTAAAATGGACAAACTTACGAAGCCAAATATGTATCTAATTTTCATTAAAAGATTAATTGTTCTAAATGTTATTAAATATTTTCTAATCTATTTAAATTTTAGATTGTTTGCAAAACATTTTTTTCATAAAGATATTCGTAAATACTACCAGT
>NC_061161.1:45705570-45845570 GCF_022113875.1 Hydra vulgaris | reverse complement strand
TTTTCTCCGTGACAGCTCGGCATTCATTGTTTCGAACATCGACTTTAAATTACTACAATTAAAAATATATATAAAATATATATTCTAGTCGAAATTTATATCTTTATAGTGTATTATGACAAGAAAGATATTTTTAAGAAAAAGCTTTTTTTTTTCTTAAGTCACCAACTGGATGAGTCTACTATAAAAATTAATTTAAGTTGAATTTTTTTATCTTTAACTCTTAAACTTAACAATTGTAAAAGTTTGTGATCTGTAAATAGGCAAGAATATTTAATTAAAGAAAAGTTCTCACTAACAATACACAGATTTATAGTCTCATTTCCGTTCCGCAAATTATCTCAAAGTTGTTTAGAAAAGTAAACATTTCTAAAATTTGAGAAAATTTGTGAAAAAATTTAAGAAGCAGAATATTACATATATTACTTTAATATAAAATCTTTGTTATAAAATTCTTTTAACGCTGACTATTTTTCCTAATCAAAGTTATCATTAACTTAAGTTTAAAACAATTATCTTACTAAACGATTTTGTGATAATTTACGGAACGGAACTGAAACTATAAATCCGTGTATTAAGCTTTTTGGTTAAAAGTAATTGTTACTTGATTCTACGTAGATAAATAGTAAGGAAAGTATTATGATGTATTTGCAGCAAAAAGAAAAGAATAGAATTTATTAATTTGTGTCTGGCCTTTTTTGTTTATGTGTCTTAATTTACCTCCCAAAGCCGAGAAAGCCACTACAGTCGAGGAGGCTGCTAGTTGTGGTTACAATCTTCTCTCAACTCTACAACTCCAAAACACAAATCATGATGAACAAGATTGCTACGCGGAGAAACAAGTTTGAGGCGGTACTACCAGGGAGGTGGTAGTGATCTAACTCGAAACTTCTAGATTGAGGCGAGCCCTCTACCAATACACCACTTCTGCACTACCGTTAAATAACAACCTAGACGGATGTTATTCGACGGTTTTAGCGGTGTTATGCATAACTCCGCTAAAATCGTCGAATAACACCCGTATATACATGTATATAGCACAATAATAATAAATTGTGACATAAACTTAATTTACTATTTCTTTCTATGTGAATGTTTTAAATAATATCCACTAAAGAAACGACACACTTCATGCAAAAACTTTATTTTAAAAATAAGATCAAAATATCCTTACACAATATAATTAACAAAATAAAATAATATGGTTTCTAAGTCCTTTTGAAAAAATTTAACTTGGTTGAAACTTGGGCATTTTCGGAAGAATTGCAATTTTTCCACATAGACTAACAAGCCTATATAGTGTAGAAATATAATATAACATAAATAGCATCAAAAAGTTGCAATCAAATAAAAAAATAAGAAAAATCTGCTTTTGTCAAAGAAAAGTACTTAACAGATGCATTGATCAATATGTGTCAATAAATTGATTTACAAAATGAAGTCTAACTGTGTGCTACAAGGATTTGAATCTTTGAAAGCCTAGGTACTTTAAGGAGGTGGAGGGTACTCAAAAAAGCGTATTGCAAAATATGTAAAAAAGGAAAGGGGAGGGGGACAAAAAAAGCGTATGTACTTTATGGACAATCCCTTACCTATTAACTATACCTTATATTGATAACCCTAGTTGATAAATGAATAATTTATGATAGTAAGAAACAAACTACAAAGGGAGCAAAACAAATCATCACGCCAATAGCGAAATAAAGAATAAGCAACAGTTGACCTAAATTAACCATTTATACAACTTTAGACATCTATAAGATACTTTTAAAAATAAAAAAATAATGAACTTTTTAATTATTAACTAAAACATAAGATACATAAATAAACCAACAAAAAAAAACATTTATGTATATTGATTAAATTCAAGTATTCACAAAAACCAAAAAATAGCAAAAATAACAGGATACATTTACAACAATGATAAAACTAAAGCCACATCTTTTACGACAGTCTAACTCAGTTACAAAAGTAAACATCTCCAATTTACCATTCTCAATACATTTCAGGTAATGTTGCCTAACTCCATTATATTTTCATATAATTAAACTTTAAACTTAGGTTGATACTGCAACATAAAGCTGTTGCATTTCCTTTTACGAAAAGATCACAATCATTTTTATGTGCAACTCTGTGCACTAACAATGGCGCATTATCTGTACTTAAACTATTAAAGAATAAATCATAAAACTAAACACACTTCGAATGTGAAACAAAATCAGGACACGTTACTTAGAAGCACCAAATATGATTTTCTAATGTTAATCATTTGCATAATACTGTAACTTTCTGAAAAACCATCAATTAAAACAACTAAAAATGCACAAAAAACCCAGATATTTTAAACTTTGAAACCCAGATATTTTAAAAAACTTATATAAAAGCAAATTTTGTGCTATATCAATCAAGGTGTCATCGAGCCAGCAAGACGGGTTTCATATAATATCTAAGGTCTTGTCTTTAGACTGTATTGACAAACTTTAAAGAAAACTTTGAACTTCTACAGCCCAATTTACAATGATACTATCATTAACAAACAGCTTTAAAACTTTTCTATTACTAGTTTAAACTATGAAAATTTTTCTCGTTAATTGGTTTAAAGGAAATAAGCAAGCTTTATCAAAATAATCAAAAATTTTAGAGTTTTTTAAAAAGTACCAAATCTACAAAATAAAGTAGTAACATAATTTGTTAACTTTTTAATATATTTACATCAATGATCATTAATTGCAATAATATATTTGTTTCCAAGTTTTGTTAAAGCAAGAAGTCCAATAAGGTCTAGGGGAAATTTGTATATCTTGGGCCAGATTTCAATGCCCGAATTCAATGCCCTAGACTTATCTAAAAACTATTTTATTAATTACTTTGTATTACTATAGGTATATTGACTTAAAATAAAAAAAGTCCATCAAGTAGAAGGGTTTAAAAATTAGTGACCTTAAGTACAATAAGCTTTTTTTTGAATTGTTGCTAGGGTCAATTTCTGAAAATTAGGTTTAAATCCATAATAAATTTACAACTAAGATAGACACATAAACTTGAAAAAAGTTTATTTTATCTTAGATTGTTTTCAATTAACTTATCTAGTGTTATTTAATTAAAACACTTAAAAATACAGTAAGATGGGATAATTACCGACTTTCATAAGGAGTGGTTTTGGCGTATGATATTTCGGAGCCATCTTTAAAGGGGATAAATGAACGAAAACAATGTCGATGTCAATTGATACCAGAATGTTTTTAACTTTCTACTTAATTAATAAAAAACAATGTATAATTTTTTAGATAGAAAATATTTGTACAATATGATTCATAGACCATTGTTTATCTACAAGTTGCACTTGACACGAGTTACGGATCAGAATAAATAAATTTAAAAAGTACCCTTTTCTTGCTTAAAAACTAAAGTGGAAGGCAAAAAGACGTTTTGTACTCAAAACTTGCTTGGTTTCTACAAGTATCTCACCTCTAACTACCTCTTTAAATATAAAAGACTCAGCGCACCCTTCTATCACTTCATCTATTTTTAAAAAGTATACTTTAAATAAAAGAGAATGCAGTATAGAACAAAAAAACTGATGCAATTATTAAAAATTAAATGCAGTTTTGTAACGAAAATTGCAAGAAAAGTTGTAACTGTTAAAACGAACCTGGCGTTAACGTTGCTTGTTAGTTATCAAAATTTTACGGGGAACAAATTTGTCTTGTTGCAGTTTTGTTTAAAAAAGATTCCACATATCTTTTATTTTGAAATGTTGGTTTCAAGAATATTACTTTTAAATTGTTGGTTTCAAAAAAATGTTGATATCCTTTCATTTTTATTATTTTATTATAAAAGACTTCCATGAAGCAAAGGAAAAAATATCATGACTTTAAAAATGACATTCTCAAAGTAAAAAAAGACTAAATTTCTATGTTTTGTCAAACTAAACTTATTTCAGTATGCCTTGCTGTTAAAAAAATGTAGAAAAAAAGTTTCTAAAATAAAGGAAACAAACTTTCAAATCATATTGGTGCAATGTTTTGTTTTCACGTGTAAAATTTTCATCACTATCTTAGCTATACCTTTACTAAAATGCCTTCTTTTTTGCTTAATGCATCTTTATTAAAGGAAACCGAATCTATATTACTAACTTAATCAGATCACAAAACGTTTACCACAAGTAATATTATTTGAGAAATGGAAGGAAAAATTTATACTGTTCTTAAAAATAACATAATTAATAACATAATATGTATTTCCAAAACGAAAATTAACTGCTACAAAATGTACTAAAAAAATTGTTATACTAAAATTATTATATAAATAATAACAAGGAGTGTGTTGAAGCAAAGAAAACAATTTTTTATCTTTACAATCTATTTACGATATTTAGTAACATTTACAAAAAGATTTTACAGACATAAATCTTAACTTAGAGAATGCGCTGCTGATCCTATTGAATATACTGATTTTTAAAAAGTTTAACAAAATTCTGATGCATGGCTAAACGAAAGAAATCAAAATAACTGATGATTTTTTTGTTGTTTACAACAAAATGTTTGAAAGTATAACGTAACAAACTATTTTTCAATATCTGATATTAAATAATATAGATATAGAAATATTGCTGAAAAAAGACAACTTCCATATGCTTAAATACAATTATGTATCAAATAACATAACACTTTTCCTTGTTTACGTATTTTTGTAATGACAAAAATCAAGAGTGTTGAAATTAAAAATTCCAGATTGAACCTTAAATTGTGTACAGTTTATATCTTTATCTATATCTATATCTATAAATTGTGTGCAGTCTATATGCATATCAGTTTGAGGATGTCCATTCTTGAAAAATATTTTGGGAAATCTTTTTTAATAAATAGGATAATCTCAATAAAAGTCAGCTTTTTTAAAAAGTGTCACTAAAATGCTATTCATGCAACAAAAAATATTATATGTGCTTTTGGTAACTAGTAAAATATAACCCATAACTACCAATGCATGAAAACAAATTAAAAAAAAAATTATTTAGTTATTTTATCTAAAGCTCAATAACCAGTGCTTTTACAGTTTTAATACACAATAGTAAATATGGAGTTGTAATATCAAATAATACATTGCACATTCCAATAAATAAAAGGATTTTAATTATGAAGGATTATTTTATCAATGGTTAGTTTATGGTAACTTTGTAATAATAATTGATTTTCAAATTTTTGAGAACTTTTACTTTTATATGTAGAATTATATATATTTTTTTGATTGTATTTCTGCATTAGCTTTTTCAAGTCTTATATTTAATGGTTTATTGTTCTATTGAACAATAAACCATTAAATATAAGACTTTAATATATAGATCTATAATGAAGAAAATAACATAAATTAATAAATAAAATAAATAACATATTTTTTCATCTATTATATTAGGATTTTGAAATTATTCTTTAAGTAGGAAACTTTTGAGATGATACGAAATAATAGCATGAGTTTCTTGGCGATTTAGATTGTTAACAATATCCAGTGTTGTTTTATATTATTTTTATTTATCGGAAGTTATTGGTTCCTTATTCTGTTTAAATCCAACTTATAACTTTTTGTATTAATTTTTATGAATACTATACTGTATTACTAAGACGGTGGGCTTATTTAAGTTAATGAGTTGAACTCTTTTCTCCATAAAAAATGTATCTGTTCGTCCGAAATACGGAAATTAAGAAGATTGGACTAAAACAAAGTATTATTCCATATTACTTTAATTAAGTTCTATCTCCTTTTTGTATTAACGTTGTTGTAACATAAATATATAGAACAAAACCACTTTATAGTGTTAATATCTAGTTATTCCAACAAAAAATTTCTAATATTCGTATATTAAAGTCGTTTATAAAAACTAAAACAACGAAAAACGGCTTATAATTAACTAAAGAAAACCGCCATTTTGTTCATTTATCCCCTATTAAAAAGTCATATACTATACCCACACGCTGTGAAAGTCCCTAATTTCGCCACTAAATCTTTCAATTTAACAATTTGAGAACTAAATATGAAAATCGAATTTTTTTTTCTTGTTAAATTTTTATTAAGTTTACATACTTTAATTTTTTTTCTTTAATGATTAGAACAGAAAAAATGGGGTGGCGAAATTACACCAATAAAATCTAATTTGGGGGAATTTCGCTACCTTTATTATTTACAACATAAATTTCTTATTTTAAATTATAAATCTTAAAAACACATTTACAATCAGTTAAATAAAAAAATCTAAAAACATTCAATAAATGGGGGCATGGAAATTGATACCGAATAGTATCGGGACATGTTCCCCCTCCACCTTTTTTACCTATTTTTTTTTAGAAATGTATGATATTTTAGGAGATTTGTTAATGTACCAGCCCCAGCTATCTTTTCTGGATTATGAACTCTTTCTCCTAGAGTCCTTTGAGATATACAGTATAATTCTGCAGCTCGCTCGCAACTTAGTTCATCAGCTTTAACTTTTGCTCTGCGCTATAATTGGTGACGGATTTTCTCTTGTAGTTTCGCAGCATTATTGCTGATAAATGATCGATTTGATTAATATGAATAGATTATAAGACCAACATGACCTGAGAAATTAATTACCAAAACAAGAGGAAGGGAAATAATATTAATTATACAATCAAAGCGCATTTCTATTAAATATAAATAGGTGGCGAAACTCCCAAATTTAGCATTTCCCTAATAACTTTGGAACCGATCAAAATTAGAAAGAAAAAACAATACAAAGATTCTTTAAAAAATTTCCAATATTTTAGTCTTTTAAATTTTGAATGGAAATAAATAATTTGATTTTTATGAGAATTTTATATTTCCTGTTTTTTTATAGATTATTTTTGTCAATTAATTTTCTTATCAAGTTTTCACAAAAAGATTTGTTTTTCTTCTTATAGAAATTTGAAACATAAAAAAACCTTATTCCCGAGTAAAGTTATAGTTATAAAAGTAGATATACACTAACTGGTGGCGAAAAGGTGAAATTTCTACTCTATAACAAAATAGTTCTGAGCAAAAATGACAAATAAGTTTATGCATAAAATGGTAGTCCCCAAACAACTGTGAATTTTGAAATGCTGAGGCGTAGTACAAAATTAACGTCAGAAACATATAATAATATAAAAAACAATAATAATCATAAGTTATATAAAAGTTTAACTTAAATAGTTTATTATATATACACATACCGCAAAGTTGACATTTTATCAACTTAATAATTTATTATTCCATCAGAGACATACTGCTAAACATCTTCAACAGAGTAATTATAGACTGGCATTTTAGATATAATTTAAAATACTGATTATTGCCAAAATTCTATTTGAGTCTACACCTAACGGAACAAGGCTACTTAACGACAGGTTTACCTAACGGAAACTTTACGCTATATTTGCGCATGCGTAAAAATATACAAGGTTGTCTAATTATTTAAAGATCTGGCAAAATATCGTATTTCCAGCCGGAACCAGAATGAACCATATATCACAAGTTCCGGCCTGAATTGTAATAATGTACCCAATGATATATACACTGTGTCAAAAAAGTTTTCATCCACCTATCTTGCACATTTTAAAAATGCAATAACTTTTTATTCAGCAAAGATGCAAGCATGATATAAACTAAATTATATCATTTAAACATTTAAGAAATATTGTACAAAAAAAGTTTTTTAAAGTAATGAGTTACAAATAAAATACAGCATTTTGGAATAAAAGATAGACATCTTTGTCTCAAAAAAGTTTTCATCCACTTTACAAAAATCAAATAAAATTGTCATACGAACTCAATTTATTAGTGTTTTAATAACTTGTGTTTCCACCACGAGCTTTTATTATTTCGTGTAGTCTGTTTTTCATTTAACAAACTAATTTTTTAGTAAATTCTGGAGTGATTAAGCCCCACTCTTTCATAATTACTAATTGGAGTTGTTGTTGATTCCTCACATCGTGGGTCCTAATTCTTCTACCCAATTCATCCCACAGATGTTCAATAGGATTCAAATCTGGAGATTGTGGGGGTGTATGAAGTTGCTTAGCTATTTTAAATATAAGCCATCCCTTGACACGTTTGGCAGTATGTTTTGGATCGTTATCTTGCTGAAAAGTAAATGACCTAGTAAGTCCCAATTTGTGGGCACTTTCTTCCAGATTATTTTTTAGAATGTTTAAATACACATTTTGATCCATATTTCCATCAATGAAAACCAAGTTTCCTACACCTGAAGCACTCATACACCCCCACACTAAAACACTTCCTCCGCCATGCTTCACCGTTGGACACAAGTTTTGTTTTTTAAATGCTTCATTTGGTTTTCTCCAAACTTTAACTCTTCCATCTGATGAAAACACATTAAATTTTGATTCATCGCTGAAAAGGACCGATTCCCAGAATGTTTGTGGTTCATTGATATAAAGTTTTGCAAAGTGTAGTCGTTTGGCTTTGTTGACTTTGCTGATATAGGGTTTTTTCAATGGTACTCTACCATTGTATCCAGCTCTTCTTAAGGTTATTCTAACAGTTTCAGGGTCCACTTTTAAATTGTAATCATTTTGCAGCATTCCAGCGAGTTTTGGAGCACTTATTTTAGGATTCTGGATGACTGTTCTTAATATAGCTCGTCGATGCAATACTTGAATTTTATTTGGACGCCCTGTACGTGGCTTATCAGCAATTTTTTTGGTGGTTTGGTATTTCTTAATAATAGACTGCACAGTTGCACGTGATTTCTTTACTATTTTTCCTATATTTCGCTGTGATTTTCCCTCTTTCCATAGTCTAACAATAAGCAATCTAATTTCCTCTGCAACTCTCATTTTTATTAATAATCTAACAAAAATAAAAAATATAAAAAACTCATATAAAAAAAAAAAAAAATACAAAAATCTTACTAAATCTAATTTATATTTTAAAAATGATACTTTAATACTGATTTAATAACAAATTGAGGTTGGAGTGCAGGGTGGATGAAAACTTTTTTGGCGCAAAAACAGGTATTGTTTATGTTTAAATGTTGTATTTTAATTTCTATTCATTATTTTGTAAAATCTTTTTATACAATACTTCCTGAATGGTTAACTGATATAATTAAGTTGAAATTATGCTTATATCTTTGCTGAATGTAAAGTTATCACGTCTGAAAGATGTACAGGATAGGTGGATGAAAACTTTTTTGACACAGTGTATATACCATAGTCATAAGAAATATATAGTCTGGAAGCAAACAATAGCGCTTTGTTTATGTTTTTGTTCCAGAAATTACTAGTTCTCATTCTTCCGAAGGTGCACAGTAAACAAAAACATATAAAAGCGAAAGTATCGATCTCCTTTTTTTCTTGTTACTTTTACATTAAATTTAAACAACTGTAATTTATTTTAGTGAATTGATTACAATTTTCTTTATTATTATTTGTTCTTGCAAGCTTGGCATTGTTAAAAAAAAATTTATTCAAAATTATGCAAAATTACATTGTCCCATGTCAATAAGACGTTGTCTAATATTACTAAAAAAGTTCAAAAGTCTATAATATAAATTTTCTTCTTCAGCCTAAAAAATGACTTTAAAATAACTATGAAAATTAAAGACGAAAAAAATATACCTACATACATAAATATATACATATATATATATATATATATATATATATATATATATATATATATATATATATATATATATATATATTATATATATATATATATTTATAAATATATATATATATATATATATATATATATAAATATATATATATATATATATACATATATATATATATGCATATATAAATATATATTGATATATATATATATATAAATATATATATATATATATATATATATATATATTGATATATATATATATTGATATATATATATATATATATATATATATATATATGAATATATATATATATATATATATATATATATGAATATATATATATATATATATATATATATATATATATATATATATATATATGTATATATATATATATATATATCCTTATAGTGTAATCGAAAGAGACAAAAAAGTCTCTTTCGACTACAATTTTTTTACCTCGTCTCTTAAGTTGCAATTTATTGTAATCGAAATGTCAAAGCAATTAAATTAATGCGGAAGTACATTAAATTTTATTGGTTTTTAAAAAAATCGCAATAATAATGAGTAGAAAGTTTTTTTTAATTAGTGGTGTTTTTGTTTTTGTTTTATTAAAAAACATTTTTAAAACATGCGTAAGTGTTGCTACATTGACTGACAAACAGCCTGACTTGCAAGGGAGTGCTGCTACATCGACTGACAAATAGCCTGACTCACAATGGAGTGCTGCTACATTAACTGACAAATAGCCTGGCTCGCAAGGGAGTGCTGTTACATCAACTGAGGGTTTGGTTAGGGCAAGCAGTCTATCATTTAAAAAAAAATTTTTTTTGAAGTTTTTTAACATTTTCTGGTCTTTATTAATGAATATAGTATTAATGTGGTCTTTAAAACAACAGTTTATGGGAAAAACTTTGTGACTACCATGCAAGAATATATATATATATATATATATATATATATATATATATATATATATATATATATATATATATATATATATATATATATATATATATTTTGTACTTGACACGTAATGTCAATTTGTAGACTCATAACATTTATCATACACTGACCATATTCGGACAGAATAATCTTTGAATAATACAACAGTTTTTGTGTACTTAGCTCAATTTGATCAAATGTTGTACTTAACACTTCTGTGCATAGCGCCATCGATATGAATTTCGATCAATGAATTTAAATGATCAATCAATGAATTTAAATCATTGATATATATCTATCTAGTTGTGTCAATGAATTTAAAAAATGTTTAAATGATTTTTGCCCCTTGATAATCTAGAAATAGAGAAATATTTATGTGTTTACACAAGAATTTCCAATAAAATATATCAATTAGGTTTTTAATTTTGTTAGACTTGACTAGAATAGCAATGAAAGAAATAAATTTCCTAGATACAATGTTAAACTACAAAAATATTAAGCAAAATATTTGTAATATTAATTTATAAATGCTAAATATTTTGTCATTTTCAGAATTTTTTAAACAAACAAAAATTTTTTTTACAAAGATTTGAAAAAACCATTTTTAAAATATATTTTAATTTAATATTTTCAATTGGCAATTTAATAAAAATCTCACTCAAAGCATATCCAGTCTAAAATGATTCTGATATCATAAACAGTAAAGTAATTTCAGAATTTTGAAGCTAGTGAAATAAAGCTAACACTTAATATTCATTATAGTTAAATATTTAAAAATATCAAACTTAAATACATATGCTTATACGACCAAAATTGCACTATGGTCCTAAAATTTATACGCAACATAAAAAGTAAAGGTAACTTGGAAAATTTACTCACCGTTAACAAAAATTACTTCTTATTAGTCATGAATACTAAAATCCAATCATTGAAAAAATATTTTCTTTCCCAGTATGTCAAAGAGCAAAGTTTTTCTACCAAATTCAAGCTTTTGTGTCAAAGAACAAAAAATCAATCAACATTAGTATTGATTTTTGATCTATTGACACAACACAATAAACTATTTTACAAACATCTGTAAAAAAAAGTGAAGATAATTAAATAACTTATTATATAAAATCATATCATATATATATATTCTGAAAAATAATTTCATGGATATTTACAAATAGTAATTCGACTAATATACTACTAGCTATATATATATATATATATATATATATATATATATATATATATATATATATATATATATATATATATATATATATATATATATACATATATATATATATATATATATATATATATACATATATATATATATATATATATATATATATATATATATATATATATATATATATATATATATATATATATATATATATATAACTTTAACACTTCCAGATTAATAGATTTGTGTATTATTAGAAGAACCATGAAATATATTCTTTCTCTAATTTTCAGTCAATGCAACTTGTTTATAAGTATAATATATACATATATATATATATATATATATATATATATATATATATATATATATATATATATATATATATATATATATATATATATATTATATATATGTATATATATTATATATATATATATATATATATATATATATATATATATAATTATGTGCAATATGCAATTTACTTTGATATATATTATTACAATATATATCAAAGTATATTACATTTTGACAATTTTAAAATATATTTAACAAAATACAGTGCTTAATGTTGTTAAAAGAACAGAGCAAGTATAAAAATCTACTATGCAAAACTAAAGTAGTTGTGAATATGTTAATATATATATATATATATATATATATATATATATATATATATATATATATATATATATATATATATATATATATATATATATATATATATATATATATAATATATATATATATTATCTTATTTATAACTACTTCAGCTATGTAAAATAGATTATATATATATATATATATATATATATATATATATATATATATATATATATATATATATATATATATATATATATATATATATATATATATATATATATTATATATATATATATATATATATATATATATATATATATATATATATATATATATATATATATATATATATATATATCTTATTTATTACTTTTTTAGCTATGTAAAATAGATTTTTAAAACTAAATAATCTTTTCTTAACAGATTAGAAAAATAATTAATGCTAAAAATTTTCAAAAACTATATAAATTAAATCTTAAAACCAGTCTTCAGTTCAAACTCTTAAAGAGATATAGTTTTGTTTATCTTTCTGTGCACCTTCAGCGGGTCGTTGATACGAGTTTCGGCAAAACAATGGAAACGGCCTTTATTTCCAGACTATTTATTCGGTAATGGGAGGTAAGAGCGAAAAGTTTAAAAGCGAAAGAACGTAAGAGCGAAAAGTTTGAAAGCGAAAACCGGGAAATCGAGTATCGCGATAAGTTCAACAGCAACAACAACTGAAATTTATTGAAATTTTTTCTGATTTTGTTATTATCTCAATATTATATTATAGATTATTTAGCGTTTGGATTATATTTTTTTTAAACTGTTAATATTTTTATAATTATAAGTTAGTTATAGTTTAGAATTATTTATTTGATATTCTAGCTGAGAGTTATAGTTACAGTTAGAGTTTATTAGATTAAATAAATAAAAAAAACTTATTGTATATAGTTTAGAGTTTATGTATATAGTTTTAGTATAGAATTAAATGCATATAGTTTAGAATTATTTATTCATTTGGTATTCTAGCTGAGACTTGAGTTACATTGCGACAAAAAGGTATAAAATCTTGCATAAAAATTATAATTGCACTACAAGTTAATAAGTTATAGATAAAAAAAAAAGATTTGCATAATTTCTTATTGATATTATTTAATTTTAATTTGTTTTTTGAAATTTATGTATTAGATTTCAACCAAAAAATTGTTTTAATGTTTAAATAAAAATTATTCATAAAATTAGAAAGATACAAGTTTATAATGTTCTTTTGTTTTGATTAGGTATGGTGAGTTAGGCTGTCTACCCTTAATACTTTTAGAAATGATGAGATAGTTAAACCTCAAGAATTGATGTTTAAATTTTGAGTCATAAACTAAAAGCCAGGGCAAATATATTAACACAACATATTTGAAAACGAGACATATAAAGGTTAGTTTTTAATATAAATTATTATCTAGTAGATAATAATATCTACAAACATTACTATTTATGTAAATTAAGGCAAGCTTTTATCAATAAATAATTCTTGAAATATAAATGCTTAATTGGTGGTGTGCAAAGACCTTTGCTTAATACAATTGTGCTAAATTTCAGTCTTTGAATATATTGTCAACTTATGATACAATATTAAATTTAAAAGTATTCATCAATTCAAACATCTCTATAAATATTTATGTCTTATCTCTATAAATCTTACATCCATCCCTGCATGGAACACTTTTGCCATATCTTAATCAGATCTTCCAGTAATGGCCTTTCTCTTTTAGACAAGGTACAAAAAGGAATTGTTTTTGCACCTTGACCTTTGAAGCCAACCTCCAACCATTAGAATATTATCATAATGTTGCTTCTCATTTTATTTTTTATAAATACAATTATGGACACTGCTCTAAAGAGCTAGCGTCTCTTGTATCATCTACTAAAACTCACTATTGTGTTACTCATCATTCAATAAAGGCTAATCCTTTAATATGACTGTTCCTAAGTGCCTAAAAAGTTCTAATCTGTTTTTTCGTGAAACTTTTTTTTCACTTGCTTCAGCTTGTTTGTTTTTTTTCATATAATTCGCAATCTATTAATTTTTTCTGTTAGTTGTTATTTTACTCTATAAATTTCATCTTTTCTCTAATAGTAGGTGCTTGCAGTCTTGTTGGAAATGAAAATGTTAAAAAAAAAACATTTCCAATAAAAGCCCTCCAATATATTGTAATAGCTGGGATGTTATGCATTTTACACTTTTTTTTGTGTAACAAAATTCTTTTTTTAGTAATAAAAAAGTTACCAATACAATAAACTTAATATATGATATAAAATTCCCAAAGAAGTAAACTTAAATTAGATTCATATAGAGCCAGCAGTCATTTTCGTTTTAAAAACTATTTTATCTAGTTTAAAAACAACATAACAGTATACTGAACATTAAGTAAATAAGATAATTAATGCTATTACAAACCAATCTGTAGACAAAATAATAAAATATTTGTGCTAAGTAATACAAATGTAGAAATAAAAACTTTACTATACTGAGATCACAAACAATTCATATCATAAATATTTACAAATCATGTAATTAAAACATAAAAAGTAAATAAGTTTCTCACCAATCAATCATCACCATTGAAACTTTTTAAACTAATTAGCCAATTAGCCTTTTTCACAATTAATGACTGAATTTTTAATTTTACATGCAAACAATCCAAAAAACATTACGCAGAATAATTTTTGGGATATTGGCATGTTTTTATATTTCAATAAAATGTAGAACTGCCTTCAAAAAATCTTTTAGGCATCAACCAAGAAGATTCACACAGTTATTAAATCATACTCTTAAGTTGTTCTAAAAAAAAAACCACATAACAAAATAAGAAAGTAGTTAAAAATAAAATAATCTTCTACTACCTCTTGTAAAATGAACTATAAATAATTTTGACAAAAATGTTGCTGAAATTCAACAGGTGGGAAAAAAAAGGACACTGTACAGCTTTCTGTTTACAGAACAAATCAAATCAAAACAACATCATAAAAAAATTGTAGCAAAATAAAATACCTAAAAGTTGAAACAACATATTCCAAGTGTAACAACATCGATCAAGATAATGCCATACATAATGGTCACAATATAAGTATCTTTATTATAGAGACTTATATTGTGATTTTTGACTAATAGACTATAAGTCAAATTTCAGGCAAATGCACCATACAAAAGCCATTTTTGTCATATAAATAATGTCACTAAGTCATTTTTAAATACAACATATAAAAGTCATTTTTGACACAGGCTTTAACTTAAAAGCCTAAAGTTTAAGCTATAATTCATATTTCTAAAGTGAATGTCTGATAACAATTATTAAAATTATTTTAAACGAAAATATTAAAATACTCACTTTGCCTTGCAGATAATTAAACAGTAAATATAACTGGCCGATATGCTGGCACATAAAAGAGAACTACTTCTAACTAACTAAATTTTTTATGCGAAAACAACTAATTTTCCCTATTATAATTGGTATACACACTTAACTTTTACGCTTTGTTTTGGAGCAAAATTCTAAACAATTCAATTGTGCCCTACTCAATTTTCTATAAAGTATAAACTTTTAAAGTTTATAATAAACTTCATGAACTTATTTCTGAAATTGACTCACTTCAATTGTAACAACTTTAAGATGACACAATTCAATGAAAAAGAATAATAGGTTAACTCATATGTATTTATATAAAAATAATAATGTTACCAATGTTATTAAAATGTTATTAAGATGTTACCAATGTTATTAAGATGTTATTAAATCTTAATAACATCTTAATTTAAGATGTTACTAATGTTGTTAAAAAAATTTTCTCGCTTAACCAATCGCATTCGCTTTTAACTTTTTCGCTTTCCCGACCTTTCGCTTTCAAAACTTTCGCTCTTAAAAGTTTCGCTTTAAAGACACCGAACCAATTCCGGATGCGTATAGAATACAGAAAAACACATACACAAATAATACTAACATTAAAATAATTATTTTAATGTTAGTATTATTTGTGTTATTTAAATGAAATCATTTAAACACCATTTTCGATATTTAAATGAAATCATTTCAACACCATTTTCGATGAGATCCTTAAACATGGCCGGAAAATGTCGATTAGTCAGGCTTTGAAAGTCATTTTTAGTCAAATAACTTTCGCCAATTCTCTTCCATGCGCCTTTTACTGTTTTAAAAACGCCAACATCTAGTGGCTGTAAAAAATGGCTGGTATGAGCCGGCAAACGCCAAAGTAAAATATAATTTTCTAAAGCTTTTTTTTTCAACTCTAAGCTCATATGTGAAGCATGGCCATCAAGTATTAGAACTTTAAATCCTGAAAGTTTGTTTGCGTGAGGCAAAAAAACTGTTTCAAACCACGACAAAAAATGTTCGGATTCCATCCAACCTGAACTACTACTGTTATAATAAACATTCTGGGCACCGCCTTTGCACCAGTCTTTCATAACATGTTTGCCTTTATAAATTATTTGATGAGGTAAATAATTACCGAATGCGATATTACGATATTTATTCATGAAACCGGAGTACCATTTTCTAGTCGGTTTGCCGTCTTTGAATAGACTACGTTGGTTTGATTCTTTTAAATAGTTTTCAACAACAATAAACACGTCTTTTCTATTCAAGCCGAAACCTATATCACTCATAAATTTTAATAAATCAACAATAATAGCTTCAGTGATGTTGCTCATCTTTCTTGGCGCTCCTCGATTATTAGATGATCCTTTTGTTCTGTCAAAAAGTGTAGATTTTGCCACATTATAACACTTAGCAGCTTGTACGTATGACATTTTATTTTCAGTAATAGCTTGAATAGCTAGCTGGATTCGACTCTCTCGCTCTTCTTTTTGTTTAAAATTATCCATATTCTTTTATACAAAAATACAATTAACACAAATGCGTTAACTTTATGGATGCTAAAAAAAAATAGCTTTATCTCAATTTATTTTTCCCTTGTGGCTATTTTATTTCTTATTATTTTAAGGTGGTAGTATGGTCAAAATACTAAAATCATTTTTTCTAACCAAACAGTATTGATTTCATAACATATTAAAAGACTGCATAAAAACATAAAGTTCAAAAAAAAAAAAATTTTACTTTTGGACCCAGGTTTTGGGTTGTGAAACCTAACAGTCAATAGGTGCTGCGATAAATATTGAGACAATGGTAGATGCTATAAAACTCAAACTTTCAGTGTTTACTTGTATTATATTAAAGAACTCATGGAAGCAGAATTATAAAGTAAGCTTAAAGCACCAAGGAGATACAGCATATACAACTAACGGGTCAAATTTTACCCCCAAACAGCCCCCTTTAAAAGTCCATAACTCTGTCAAAATATAATATCAAAAAAATATACTGCTCCAATGAGTTTATCATATATATTATTACAACTGAACAAAATTTTAAAGAACCATAACAAGTAGTTCCCAAGTTATTTATCGCACCGTGCTAAAAAATGTTGTTCTGAGAAAACAGCAATTTAAAAAAATTAACATTGAAAAAAACAAATTAAAATATAAAATAAGCTCTCATTCTAATCTTAAAGATTTCTAATTACTCTTCAATGTATTAACTAACAACAATATTAATAAACTAAGTTTATAATGAGTTTTAACTAATTTTTTAAGTACAATAAAGAAGTTAGTATCCATGTTAAAAAATATATAAAAACTTCGAACTAAAAAAAAAATAAATTATGATAATCAAATTTAAATTTTTAAAATAAGTAGTTATATCAATTGAAATATAACAAAACCACTCAAAACTGCCAGAGCTTTAAGCTACTTCTTTACTTTCTTCATATTGATCACTAAAATCTTTTTATTTTGCCCTTATTTGTTTCTGACATTGCTTTACCTCATCAGTCAAATTTTTTTTAGCAATATTTTTAACTATTTGACAATCTCTTTGTTTGCAAAATGTAATACAGTTTTTGTTAGGATTTATACCAAGCTCTAAATAAACATTTAACAAACCAGTTAAATCATTTATTGAATTTAATAACAGCTGATGCTGCACCTTTCTCTAAAGCAATTTGCCCCACACAAACATTTTTGGACTTCGATTCAAATTTATTGCATTTAAGGCTTCATTATTGTTTCGAGTTTTTCCATGAAGGCACTTTTTAACAAGCTTTTATCTGATAATCTATGAATACTGGTTATGTCCCTAATAACAATAGGCAGTCCAGGTTTTTCTTTATTAACATATGTTTTATCAAATTTATATCCTTTATATTTGTAATTAGTTTGAGGACACATAGCATGTCTTACATCAGAAGATAATGGCTCAGAGTAGTTAAATAATACAGCTTCAATAGCTTTTATTAGTTTATTAACAGATTTCCCACAACATTGACAAATCACAATTCCAAAATAATTTTGTAACATCGCAACTACTGAATGTTATTATATATCAAAAAACTTTTCAGAAGTTTTACTTGCAACTTTTTTACTAATATACAATTTTGTTTACCATAAAAGTTTAATGCAACTCAATAGCAACAAAGAACTTAAACCTTTTTTCTTTTTATAATCTATATTAATATTGATTGAATTGCTCTCAGTCAGGGCATGTTCCAACTAAAGTAAGAGTTTGTACAATTATATTAAGATCAATTAAAACAAAATTAGACTCCTTTCTTCTTACTTTGAAATAGTTTACTTTAGGTTCATTACTGGCAATAACATTGCTGGTTGATGTTGTAAAGTTAAGTAAAATGCTAAATTTTTAGCATTTCTATCAATTAATGACAATTCTTGGCTCGCAGAAGTATCTTTATATTTTGGGAAAAAAATTGCCAAACTTGATTTTTTGAAGTGCTTTTTCTTTTTTTAAACACTCTTAAGGCACCAGTTTTTCTTCTTCTTAAAACTTCAGTTTTCATATTAATTGATTAGAAATAATAAATTTATTTTAATCTACACTGAATAGTTTATAAAACAACAATAAACAATCATACTCTAGATATATTCAACATTAGTAACTGAAATAGATAACATGTGTTTATGTAATGATAGTCAACAAGATAACTGCTTATATAAGTGCTGGTTTAATGTTTTTTACGGCAAAAAAAGAAGCCAAATTCACTTAGTAATTTCTCTAAGAAAATACTTTCTTCAGGGAGTTCAATAAGATGATATACATGGTGTTTACCTTGTTGCTATGCCGTTGCTAAGGAGCAATATTATATAGTACAACTTTTTATATAAAAAATAGACGGTTTTATATAGAATACATCAAAAAAATCGTTTTCAGCATGAATGAAAATGTTAAGAAGTTATATTAAAAAAAAATCAAAAAATTGGAAATTTTTGACCATACTACCACCTTAATGAACATAATATATTTCATTATGTGCATGAAAGTGATAAAAAATAAAATAGCCAATTGTAATTAACTGTATCCGGGACTCAAAAGTGTATTTGTTTATTGCTGCTGGCTGATTTGTTTATTATTTTTTCTAGGTACATAAAATAATAACTACCTCTATCCGGAATTAGGTGTCTTTTTTTTTTGGCTGGAAGCAAATTTGTTTTTTATTTTTTTCAATTATTTCAAAAGGAAATTTAATTTTTATTTTGGCTAAAATAATCAGCATAAAATTCTGCACAAAATAGTGTTTTTACTTTTTTAATTTTTTTGTTGCAAGTCAAAGTTTTTTTTTTCCTTTTTTTTGTTTTTTTAGTTATGAGAGATTTCAAATTGAAATCTTTCATGATTGCATTAGTTTATATATATATTTTTTTATATTTTTTGATTTGTCTTGTAAAGACGTTTATTAATTAAAAAAATTATTCATAAATTCATTATATTAAGGGAGTTATGAAACTTTTTATTAAAACCATCCGGGATTAGGTTACATCCGGAATTAGGGTTACGGTAGTGGCCTCTTGATATGAGGCAAATTTTTTCGGCGGAAGCCATATTGAATACTGGCAAAACATCGTAAATAAGCGATGAAGCTTTGACTTGGTTTTACAAGAAACTATATACTACCTGACCTGTTTAGATTGGTTAAGTGCTTCAGCACATATGCAACAAGTTATTTTCTTTTTAAGAGTTTTAACAATGTAACCAGCTATATAACCAAGTATTGCTTGTTTGTATATCACATATGCAACAAGTTATTTTCTTTTTAAGAGTTTTAACAATGTAACCAGCTATATAACCAAGTATTGCTTGTTTGTATATCAATGTTGAAATCTTTTCTAGGCTATTTGATAAGTTTGCAATTATATTTTTATCTTCATCTTTTAATTCTGTTTTTATCATTAGAGATCTTGTTTTACTCCATTTCAATGAAAATATTGAACCAGCTGAATTTTTTTCAAAAGTGAGACAATTTGCATGCTTTGAACCAATCAAAAAGTTTCTTAAAAGAATTTTTTTGAAGCTTGACTTTAATTGTATAATATTAGGATTATTATTAAATCCATTTTTTCCCCTAATATAAGCAAACAATAGTTCTAAGTGATCTTGAGACACTTTATAGGTCAACACATATTTGAATGAACATTCGGATCTTGATAGTAAATTTATAGACATATTTTGGATACTAGTTGCAGCGACAATGAAACCAAACCAGTTGATTAATTGTTCTTATAAAATCTAATGTTCCTTGAGCATCATGAAAAGAGGGATGACCAGATAGCATTAAAAATTCAATAGCATCTTGTTATGATAATATGAAATATGGAGAATATATATAAATATATATGTTTTGTATGATATTCTATATACTTTATGTATTGTGTTATTTTGTTATAGACTAGTATAATTATAGCTCTTTTGAGCCAACATAATTAATATAGTTATTCTTTACAATCAAAAGAGCTATACGATATACGGTAACCTAAAAAATCTAAAGTCTTAGTTGAAAATACACACTTCTCTTCATTAAATGTAATTCCAGCATCAATGGCAGCTAATCTGAACTTAAGTAGATTTTCATCATGTTCATGACTATTACCGCATATTGTAATGTTATCAATGAAAGGAAAGCAGTCAGTTAGTTTATATTTTCTAACAAAATCATCTATTTTGTATTGAAAGCATGCAGATCCATTGGTAACTCCAAAAGGCATTCTAGTATATTGCCACAACTTATTGTCAGCTTCAAAAGCAGTATATGGTCGATCTTTTTTTGATAAAGGGATTTGGTAGTATGCTGAGCGAAGGTCGAGAGTACTATAAATTTTGTATTTAGAAATTATATTCACAATCGTTTCAATCTTAGGTAGAGGATATGCATCTAATTGAGTATATTTATTAATAGTTTCAGAGTAATCAACAAGCATGCGACGTTTAGTCTTTTCATTTACTACTAAGACCTGGGCACGCCAAGGTGAATTACTAGGCTCTATTATTGCTGCTTGAGTCAGGCAATGGATTTCAGATTTAATAAATTCTTTATCTCTTTGAGAATAATTTCTAGATCTAGTGGCAATCGGTCGACAATCTTGCGTGAGATTAGCAAATAATTCAGGAGGTTCAGTTTTCATTGTTATTAAAGCAGCAAATGTTATGGGTGGTCTTTTCCCACCATACTTGATGGTAATACTTTCATGCAACTCTTGAAAATCTGTGCCAAGAATAACATCTACACATAAGTTATCCAGCACATGCAACTTGACTTTGTTATAGATTTTGTTTTGAAGAGTTATTGAGATTTATAACAATATCCATCTGATTTTGCAGATAAGGCAGCTGATGCCATTCCAATTACACTCTGTTCATAAATAATATTTAAATGGAGTAGAGTCACTAGTTTGTTGCTTATAAAACTTTTGTTTGTACTTCCACTATCAATTAATGCTTCTGCTTTATATCTATCATTAATAATGATGTTATGACAAACTCTGAATAGAGAGTTTGCTGAAGCTGATATGGTGGCACAGAAGTAATCATCATCAATTTTAGGAATAGCAGCAGAAACATTAGATGATCTGCAAAGTTTTTCAAAATGACCAATCTTTTTACATTTGTGACAGATAGCTTCGCGAGCAGGACATTTAGTACGTGGATGTCTTATGTTTCCACAAAACCAGCACAATTGTTTTGATTTTGCTGTAGCAGCTAAGTGATTATTAGTCATGGACTGTTTTTGTAAAGGTGATTTGATTTCCTGAATAGAGGCAGAGGTAGGTATATTCAATTGTGAGTAAAAGGTTGAGTTTTGTTGGGCCACGTCTAAAGATCTAGCTTGGTCAAAGGCTGATGAAAGGTCTAATATTTTGTTTTCTAGTAAACGTTGGCGTATACTATTGGAGAGTAAGCCATTTATAAACGCATCGCGAATCATTTCAGATTTATATTGCTCAGCTGTAACAGCAGTGAACTTACAGTCCTTAGATAAATTTTTAAGTTCATTGAGGAATTGATCTATTGTTTCACTTGGTTTTTGCTTCCGTGTTGACAAAATGTGTCTGGCAAATATTTCATTCTTTGGTTTTATGTAGATAGACTCGAGAATACTTGTTGCTTGTTCAAAATCATCACATTCTGATATGAATTCATATACATTAGGTTCAATATGGTTTATTAGAAGATTAAGCTTAATGAAGTTATTATCTACTGTACTTACAAAATTGTTAAATGTTCTTAACCAATGGTTGTATGTTTTTGCTGCATCTGCTGAGTTTGGATCTATACCAAGTCTGTCAGGTTTCATGAATCGATCCATCTTTCTTTTATTTCATAATAATATTCTAGCTCTTTTGATTTATAGTATGGCTCTTTAAAACCAGATCCTCAGAGACTTGCTCCTCTCATCAAGTTGCCCCCACCTGATTCCCCCACCAAAGTCTTTACAGCGAATTATTGGAATGTTTTCGTACTATGCAAAATGGATAAGAAAGTTTTCAGATAAAATTAGACCTTTAAACTCTGTTACTCAATTTCCACTCAATCAGCAGCAAATATCAGCATTTGAAACATTAAAAAATGAACTTGTTCAATTTTCCATGCAAACCATTGATGAGAATATACCTTTTACTGTGGAGACTGATGCTTCTGATTTTGCCATATCCGCCACACTTAATCAGGATGGAAGACCTGTTGCCTTCCATTCACGTACCCTTCAAGGGAGTGAACAATACTATTCATCAGTGGAAAAAGAAGCTCAAGCGATAGTTGAAGCCATAAATCATTGGCGTCATTTTCTTTTGGGTCGACATTTCATTCTCATCACTGACCAACGATCTGTAGCGTATATGTATGATTATAAATCAAGCAGTAAAATAAAGAATGATAAAATAATGCGTTGGAGAACAGCTTTGTCTCCATATTCTTATGATATCCATTATCGTCCTGGCCAATGTAATAGTGGTCCAGATACATTTACTCGAGTTAAATGTGCAGCAATAAGTTCAGAATCTTTATATAATTTGCATGCTGCAGTTTGCCATCCCGGTGTTACTCACTTCCATCATTTTATTCGATCAAGAAACCTCCCTTATTCAGTAGAAGATGTAAAACAAATATGTAGGGATTGTAGAATATGTAGAGAAATAAAACCCAAGTACTACCGCCCAAATGATGTGCACCTGATTAAGGCGACTCAGCCATTCGAACGTATATCTATTGACTTCAAAGGCCCATTACCTTCTTCAACCCCTGAACAGTATATGCTAACAATTGTAGACGAATACTCACGTTTTCCATTTGCTTATCCTGTGAAAGATATGACAACTCAGACAATAATAAACTGCTTAGCTGATCTTTTTTCAATGTTTGGAATGCCTAGCTATGTTCATTCGGATCGTGGATCCTCATTAATGTCTTCTGAATTAAAGCACTGGTTCTTATCAAAAGGGATCGCAACTAGTAGAACAACCCCTTACAATCCGACTGGAAATGGGCAAGTTGAAAGATACAATGGAATTATTTGGAAGACGATATTACTTACTCTGAAATCTCGAAATCTGCCTATATCATCATGGAAAAGAGTTTTGCCTGATGCACTTCATGCTACAAGATCTCTATTATGTACTTCTACTAATTGTAGTCCACATGAACGTTTTTTTTTAATTTTCAAAGAAAATCATCATCTGGGTCTTCAATTCCTTCATGGCTTGTTAACCCTGGACCTGTACTTATAAAAAGAAATGCAATGCAAAGTAAATATGAAAATGCAGTGAATGAGGCTCAGCTCATTGAAGCAAATCCTCATTATGCCATTGTGAGATTTCCTAATGGTCATGAGACTACAGTGTCTACAAAACAACTGGCTCCTATCGGAACAACTCCTATAGTACAAACATCAAATGACGATTTAGAAATAACAGCTATTGATAACTACCCCTTAACCCCTAATGGTAGCAATGAAACTCCGTTAGTCTCCGAAGAGGAACTAGAAAGCAGAGGGAAACCTATAGAGCAAAGTACTCTGCCTCCTCGTAGATCTTCACGAATTTCTAAAGCACCAGAAAAACTCAACTTATAAATACACCTGAACACTTTAAAGAGGAGGGTGAATGTTATGATAATATGAAATATGGAGAATATATATAAATATATATGTTTTGTATGATATTCTATATACTTTATGTATTGTGTTATTTTGTTATAGACTAGTATAATTATAGCTCTTTAACATAATTAATATGGTTATTCTTTACACATCTGCTACAGAATTACTTGTGTTTGGGCAGCTATTTTTACATTCATTTTATGCCAGATAGCATTAAAAATTCAATAGCATCTGCTACAGAATTACTTAGTGTTTGGGCAGCTATTTTTACATTCATTTTATGCCTATGAAAATTAATATGGCTATTTATTATTATTCTAGATAGATGGTACAACATTTGCTTTTAAACGAGGTTTCTTTGCATTTTCATAATTGTAATCTTCTTTATGAAAGTGAACACTACATATATAACTATATTTTGTAGGAACAAATGAATCACGTTTTGTTGCCACAACCCATTTTTGGCATAGCTATTATTTAAAGGGAATTTATGAAACGATATCGCAACACCTTTATTAAATCGGTTCACACAACCATAAGCAGAGCACGATATAACCATTCCTTTAGTAATAAAAGTAAATTTTTAAAAAATATTATAAATTTTTTTTCGCGTGTTTTGCCAGTATTCAAGATGGCTTCCAATAAACAAATTTACCTCACAACCGCGGCTCGAGTTAGATATCTAGTTAATATATATCATTGAATGTACCAAGGCCTTCTTAAACAGGCCGTGACAGCTCAATTTCCGTAAAATTAGCGAAGGCCGACTTTTTTACGGAGAATTAAAGTTTCAATGAGGATTTTGGTTGTTTGAATTAAACTATAAGTTATGGATTAAAAAACTTCCAAATGCAAACTTTGTGTTTACAGATTATAAGCGAATTTGTGCTCAGCACTGGCCTAAAGATGCAGAATTAAAAAAAGTCAAAGGTGGTAGTTTTGTTCCAGTGCATCCTCCATCAGTCTTTAAAGGTAGGTACGCGCATTTACGTCATTTACTGAACCGATTTTTGTGATAAAATCTTGTGACTCGTTTTTTTCACTTTTTTTTAGGCAGCGTGGGGTAGACGTAGTTTTGTGGAGTTTCTTTTTAGAAACATATATACACATAGATACTTTTTGGAAAGAAGAAGCCACCTTTATACATGTATTTTCTATTTATGTGCCAAATTTCAACGAAAAAATATTAGGGAGCAGATATGTAACGAGGTGCTTTTTTAAATATACTGCTTTTTTGAAGTAGGGTTAGACTAACGTTTTTAGTGGTGTTTTTTTTTAGAAACATATATAAACAAAAAGTATATTTGGAAAGAAGAAAGGTTAGGCTTGATTTTTATAGTACTTTTATTTATAACCACTAAACTTTTTTATGGTTAGTTTTGCTAAAAACTTTCGTGAAAATTTCATTGATGTTCTCACATTAAGTTCTTATCGAAGGAATGAAGTTTCCGCTTTTTTTGTTATTCAGGAACTTTTTTGCATGCATTTTCTTTGTACATGCCAAATTTCAGCCAAAAATATTAGGGAGCAGATAGTATAAGAAGTGTAGGACTTTTGGTACCTAAATTCGTTTTTTTTTGTTTTTGTTTTTGTTTTATCGGTAAGAGAAATACGGGGAGGATAGGGGGGGTGGCGAATGGTAAACAAAAAAATTCTTACTACATTGTATTATTTAATTTTTAATATTAGATTATTTTAATAAATAAAAAATGGTAAAAGTCATAACAAAGAAGACTTCAAAAAGTAAGTTAATTTCTTTTTCATGATAATAACAAAGTTTGTTTACATCATCATGAAGTAAACAAAGATTAAGGTTTTTAAACTTATCATTATTGTTTTGTTATTTAAAAAATTTATAAGTTTTAAAACATTCATCTTTGTTTACATATCATCATGATATGTAAACAAAGATTAAGGTTTTTAAACTTATAGTATAAGTTTAAAAACCTTAATCTTTGGTATAAGTTATACCAATGATAGTATATATTAAAAAAGATTAGGATTTAAGATTAAACCGCTACTTTGGAATATTTTATTAACTAATAGTATCAGATGCCAATGTTGTAAATACACCATATATATAAAAATATACAAATGACATTATTATACTTTAAAGTAAAACTTTATTGGCTTAAACCAATACAGTTTTTGACAAAATATTTTTAGAATAATATTATTAATGATAATTTTAGAATAACATTATTATTTTTTTAGAATAATATTATGATTTTATTGATATTTTAAGAATAATATTATTATTGATATTTTAAAATATTATTATTATTGATATTTTTATATGAATAAGCTTATTATTAATAAGCTTATTTTTGTAAAATTACAAAGATACTTTTACAATAATATGTTTATTCTTATAAAAGTATCTTGTTAGTGTTTTTCTAATATACAGTAATATAATTTTAAAATACAGTAATATAATTTATGTTTTTTATTATTTTTTTTATTGCTTTTTTTTTAGTTACATAGGTTGTTGTACGTAAAGCAGAACTGATTTGATAACTGTTATTTTTATTGACTGTTGACAATTTCAAGATATTTTTTTTTTTTTGATTTTATAACTTTTTTGTTATCTTTAGGCCAATTTGCACAGACTACAGCTGGTAAGTTATTATAGCATAACTTCAATTAACCATTAAAGAAATATACATAAATATGCATTTCTTACTTATTTATTTATTACTTGTCGTGTATGGATTTCCCATTTGCTGCAATATTAATTTTTTAATTTTAGTATCTACCTCTTGTACTACACCTGGTAAGTTACATAACTCTTAATTTTTAATTTGCAAACTTTACAATATGTTTAACTTTAGTTCCTTAGTCAGCTGCTGCAACTAGTAATTTAAAAAAATAATAAATTTAATATGTGTATGCATTTCTCGTTATTTGTAATATTGATTTTTTGTTACAACTTTGTAATTTTAGTATCTACCTCTTGTGCTACACCTGGTAAGTTAAACAACTATTAGTTTTTAATGTGCAAACTTTATAATATGTTTAACTTTAGTTCCTTAGTCATCTTTTGCAACTAGTAATTTAATAAACTATTACATTTAATATGTATATACATTTCTTGTTATTTGCTATATTGTTTTTTTGTTACAACTTTGTAATTTTAGTATCTACCTTTTGTGCTACACCTGGTAAGTTAAACAACTATTAGTTTTTAATGTGCAAACTTTATAATATGTTTAACTTTAGTTCCTTAGTCATCTTTTGCAACTAGTAATTTAATAAACTATTACATTTAATATGTATATACATTTCTTGTTATTTGCTATATTGATTTTTTGTTACAACTTTGTAAATTTTTTTTAAAATAGTTAGTATAATAATTAAGTCAAGATTTGTGGCTTGCAAATAGGTACAGCAAGTTTTGTAGCTTGCAAATAGATACAGCAAGTTTTGTGGCTTGCAAATGTGTACCGCAAGTTTTATGGCTTGTAAATAGGTACAGCAAGTTTTGTGGCTTGCAAATAGGTACAGCAAGTTTTGTGGCTTGCAAATAAGTACCGCAAGTTTTATGGCTTGCAAATAAGTACCGCAAGTTTTGTGGCTTGCAAATAGATACAGCAAGTTTTGTGGCTTGCAAATAGGTACAGCAAGTTTTGTGGCTTGCAAATGTGTACCGCAAGTTTTGTTGCTTGCAAATAAGTACCGCAAGTTTTGTGGCTTGCAAATAGGTATAGCAAGTTTTGTGGCTTGCAAAAAAAAAAGATAGGCGGCTCTGGCTTACCTTCACGTGGTGTCTATTGTTAAAAATGATTTATTTAGTTGCATTGGAACTTAATTTAAATCATTTACTAAAAGCCAAGACATAAATTAATTACTATGTTTCGAAACATTTGTTTTTTTGTTTGTTTGTTTTTTATAAGGTTGGTTGGTTAAATATGATTATTTAAATGAGAAAATGTATACTCGTGCAATCTGGTAAAACAATTCTGTATTTTGCTTTCTTTTTTTAATAATTGCATGCGAAAATGTTGAAAATATCATTTCTATGTGTTTTCTTTTTTACGTTGGTTGAGGGGAAGGGGGAAAACCATTCCTCTCCTCAAATTGTACATCACTAATGTATGTTCTATAGAAAAAAAATATTGCTTCATGTAATACAACAATATTTTCAATACTAATGTATGTTGTATAGTTATAAAAGATTATTTTTTCTTTTTAACAATACATTTGATTATTGAAATAAAGATGACGTTATTTTTTGTTAGGTAGGGAGGGGGGGAGAAGTGGTGCATTAGACTTCCTTTATTTAAAGTCAATGTGTGCATCAATAATATATGTTGAATAGTAATAAAATATTATTTTTACTTGTTAACATTTAGTTATTGTAATAAAGATTTAATTATTTTTATTTTTTGTTATGCGTTGGGGCAGGGGCGGGGGAGGGCGGTGCGACATACGCCCTTCCCTAAAGTTAGTGTGCACATCACTAATGTATGTTGTATAGTAAAAAAATATATTTTTACTTTTTAACAAAATATTTAATTACTGTAATAAAGATTAAATTATTTATTAGAATGTATGATTATTGTATTAGGGTGTTATAACATCATAACCACATCTACGGCCAACTCTAAGATCACCTTATTTTGTTTGGCAGTGTTCTGGAATCAAGTTATGGCAATATTTTATGCATAAAATCTAACAATTACATTAAAAAAGTGCTTATTTTTGACAAAAACTTGTATTTTCTTAAGGGTTAGATGGTGTTTCATTACCCCCTCTGGCTCCCAAGATACACCCTACGTCCAGGCACCTATATGAACTTGTAGCCCATTAGTGCACCTATCTTTTGATACCAAGATATAGATATTTGGATAAAAATTGACAAAGTTATAATAATTTAAGTGAAAAAAATAATTATTTTGACCACAGTTTCTTCAACAATTCCATATATCTTAAATTTGGTACTAAAAACGTTATAACTTTTTTTAGAATTGTTCGTTTTTAATAATTTTTTCACCTTTAAAATACTGTATTAAAGGCCTTTCTAATGATATATAACATTGCACTATATGATTAATTTAAAAATTTCAGTGCGCGTACCTATTAAAGGTATACCAGTGTCTTGTATTCCAATAGTGTCTAGAAAACGAGATGTCACTGGGTTAATATGCTCTGAAAGAAATAATTTACCTGATGAGTTCGAAAACTTCAAAAAAATGGACGTTATTAAATTTAATTCAATTGTAAAAAATTTGAAGTCAATAATAAATAACTGTGAAGAAAAATTTTATTTTGTTGAAAAAGAAAAAAATATATCTTTAATATCATATGAACATTGTGGACCAGTACCTAAGTTTTCAATATATATAACTTTAGAAGATTCTGGAGATATTTATTTTACTGGATAAAGCCAACTTTTACAAATTAAACTGTCTTTTTTAAACAAAGGAGTTAATAAATATTATTCTCAACTGGAGAATGCTGTTAGTTATGTTATTAATAATGAAACAGATTCTAAGCGAGCAAGTTATATTAGGCATCAAGTAGCTTTATTAAATAAAACAAACAATACACCATTTTCTTTAGAAGACATTTCTGATGCATTGCATCTTTATTCAAAATCTCGTTTAGTATATTTTGATCTCGTTGAAAAGCTTGTTTTGCTACAAATTTTACAACAAATTTTCAAACAAGCGTGATAGAAGAGATAAATCAACAAATCATAATTGCAGGTGGAAAGCCTCTTGGGTTAATAATGGATAACTGTTGAGTAAACCAAAAAACATTTCAATATTTTAATGCAAAAAAAGTTCCAGCATACTATCTTTTAAATGACACTGTGCATATTTTAAAATGTATTCGAAATAATTGGATCACTGAACAATTACAATATTTAAAATATAGATTGCTAAATGATAACGATACTGTGCGACTTGCAGAATGGAAATTTATAATTCAACTTCATGCTGCAGATAGTCGAATAGTTAAGTTGTCACCCTTAACACAAAAAGCTGTGTCACCAAAACCGATTGAGCGACAAAATGTTGGATTAGTTCTTAAAGTTTTTTGTGATGAAACAGTTGCAGCATTACATGTATAATTTCCTGAAGCTGAAGATACTGCACTTTTTATTGAAACAGTTGTTAAGTGGTGGCTTATTGTCAACAGTAAAGCAAAAGGTCTAGATATTAGATTAAATGATATTCGAAAAAAGCCTATTTCTGCAGTCAATGAATGGCAAATAGATTTCTTAGAGAACTATATTTCGTATTTTTGCTGAAAATTTGAAATGTGTAAATTCAAAATTAAGAGAGAAAAAGTTAACAATGGATACTGCAAGTGCTTTGCAAAAAACTTCTAAAAGATTAGCAAGCTGTATCAAGTATTTGTTGAATTGCAGTGTATCTTATGTATTGTTAGGACATATGCAATCAGATGCACTAGAAAAACAGTTTGGGAAATATCGGCAAGGGTCAGGTGGCACATATCTGATAACTGTGCAAAATGTTATTCAAAAATTTAGAATCGACAAAACTAGAAAGTTGCTAGACAAGCATACAGATTTCACAATATTTCCTCCTGCTCACCACGACTGTGATAAGTGTGAATTTTATGTTGAGTTTAATATGTCAATATGTGAAAATTGTGAGGATCACTTGCCAAATGAATGCAAACAAGGGCTTTTATATATTGCAGGTTTTATTGCTTACAAACTTCCAGAATTACACTCAATTTTAGAAGAAAGAGACACCTTTGATATGTTTCAAAAATATGGAACTTTGATCAGTTCTTTGAACAGGGGAAGCCTTCTGACAATTTAGTCTACTTTGTTTTTTATTGTTTTTTTATATTTGAAGTGACACTTGTGAATAAAGTTTCACCATTGCTGTGCAAGAAAGGAATAATTGACATTTTTATTAACTGCAATAGTAAATTTCAATTGCTTGTTCAAAAAGTTTGCTGCATTTTGGCAAACATTTTTTTAAACAATTATTGTAAAAAACACTCTAAAGATTTTGGGAAGGAATGATTAATAAAACAAGCAAAACTTTTAACTTCAAAATAAAACACTTTGAGTCAGTAAAGTCAAAATAATTTTAATAAAATAAAGTTAATATATTTGTTTGTTTTTATCAAAAAATTTATTATTTGTATTACAAGTGTTAAACAGCTAAAATAAACATATAGTTATAAAAACGAGATTTAGTCATTTTTAGCTAAACTCCTTAAATTTTTATTGTAATTAACTTATTTCTAAACGTAAAAAAAATTCCTACAATATTTGCTTTCGAAATTCAATCAATATGTTTTGTCCTAATAAAGCCCTTTATTTGTTTCTGCAAAAGCAAAGATAAAAAATAATTTTAACCGTAAAAAAGTCGGCCTTCGCTAATTTTACGGAAAATGAGCTGTCGCGGCCTGTTTAAGAAGCCTTGTAATGTACATAAGAGTGCAGTGAAAAAATTAAAAGTGGAATATTTATATGTAATAGCAAGAAAAAAGTTGTTTTTAAGTAAGTGTTTAAACATTGAAAAAAAAAAGTTTCAAAATTTCAATGTCTTCAGCTGTCTCATAGGGGACAAAGTTACTAAAAAGAGGTCTTTTTCATGAAAATTGACTGTTTTAGTCAATTTTTTTTTTTTATTAAAGATTATACTTTTTTGTCAAATTCTTTCAGAAAAAACTGTAATAATTAAAAAGAATGAAATATATCGCGACGTTAGAATTATCTTGTTCTATCTCCACATTTTTTGGTTTTGAGATAAAACGATTTAAAAAACGAAAACTTTAGGAGACGGCGTATAAATTTTTTTTTATAACTAATGTTTTTTCCGCACCTTTTTTACTTATAACTTAGGTTTCAATTCAGTAGAAAGACATTATTTTGAGGAACACAACACTGTCATTAACTCAATTTTTTCAGAAAGTGGAGATAAAACAAGATAATTCTAACGTCGCGATATCGCGATTGATTGTGTATGTCAAAATAATTAATGAATAGATATATTTGTTTCACCCTTTAACTTGATATAGACTTGCTGACTTGCTAACTTGCTAATCTGCCACAGTGACGGAGAGAGGGAAGGGAAAGCTTTTTTCAGAAAGTGGAGATAGAACAAGATAATTCTAACGTCGCGATATTGCGACGTTAGAGTTAAAGGGTGAAACAAAAATATCTATTCATTAATTATTTTGACATCACAATCAAGTTTTAGAAAATCTGTTATTACACTCTACCAATTTATTGGTTCGGAAGCACGATGTTCTGACTTTGTGTTAAACACTGGCATTATGAGACGTGCATGTAAACGCCATCGGATAAAACCATCTCAAGATTTTTCTCGACATACAGCCAGCGAAGCCTCAGTTACGAGCTTAACACACCGCTCCACTGGTTGAATATTGCATGGAAGTCTTTCAAACTCAATTATTGATTGTCCGCCACTTTCCAAAAACAGTTGAATATCTTCCTCGGACACATCAGCTGTCAACGGTGGCTCGGTTATTTTATTTTCTTTCCAGTTGGTGAGTTCTATGTAATCATGTGCATCTAAGTTAAGCTTTGGTAAACTGAAAATACGCAGTGCGTGATCTTTTTCCTGTCGCGTTTTAAGAATGCGCCTTAATCCTAAATCACGAATTTGTTGGTGTTAATCACTAACCATTGCTAGTAAGAGATTTTTTAGATGACCAAAATAGCCGTTACGTTGTAATACAGGATCTACTATATCTCGCAGTTCCTGCGATGAATAACGTGACGGTTGAATAATTTTAAAAAGATGCCGCGCACCATCTTTGCATGAAGGATGCATCTTAATACTAAACCAAACAGGAGAATAAACTCTTACGACATAAGTTACTAAATGGATTTGTTGGTGGATCCTAGCTCGCCACATACAACCGTAGAAGTCTATTCGCTGTTGTCAGCCATCGAGAGGGATTTAGTACCCCTGGAGTTTTTTTTGATAGGGCTAGTAAACACTCATCTTTGGATATTGCTTTGCACATTTCCCACATATATTTTTGACCTGTGCTCAAATCTTTAAGTTCAACTTTGGGAAGAGTTACATCAATCTTTTCAAATTCAACAACCGGTAATATCTCATAATAAATAAGTGCCTTACAAATTGGGCCAGAAAATGCTTTTCGTTATATAGTTGATTCATCCAATTATAATATAAATTAGCAGATGTCGAAGAGGATGTTCGTTTGCATACAAAAGGCAAACCAACCATTGCAACGGTTAATTATATTCTTTGTCTATCAACCTTATTGCGCCACTCTTAATTCCTGTGTTTACGACAGTTCCGTCACATCCAACTGCTACAAACTTTTTAACGTCATTATTTTTGATAGTTATAAAGTTGACTATAGAAATTTTTATCAAATAGGCAGACGATTCAAAAGGTGATAAATGCCCAAGGTATTTAGACCCTGGTTTTTCGATTAAAGAGATAACCCTTCCTTGATGTTTTCAAGAGTTTTGTCTTTTCGTCCATTAAAATTAATTCCACGAACTATTTTTGAATTTTTAGAAGTTTTTAGTTGATCACGTTTTCTCTTACGCTCCCGTCGTATTTTACTCGGATCAACAACATAAATGGTATTTTGTTAATTAACAACACCAAAGTCTTCCAAAACTGCATTTGCTATTGCAGCTCCGGCTCTATCTGAGATCCCATACCGGTCACAGACGTTTGCTAATGCAGGAAGTGGTTGCCGACATTGAAAATACAAAGAACTAATAATGTCAATGGAAGAAACATCGGAAATATTACCTTTATTAATGTAATTATCATCTTCATCACTTTGAGCTGTAGATTGACTTTCAAAATCACCAACCGTAGACACAGATAAGGCATTGCAATGCTTATTTCTACGTCGCTGCTCAATACTTTTTCTTTTGAACTTCATGGCCAGTTTATTTGATGCAAGTTTATCAACATTGCCAATGCACATCAATTTGAGAGTTCTCTAATCTTGGATAAAATTTTGCTCTGCAGGAGGAACCTTGCGAGTTTTGTTACATACAAACTTCTCAAACACACACTTACAGATGTCAAACAACTTATGTCTAGCATCTTCTTTAAAAGCGTTTACTTTGCTATCATAATTACTGCGCTTGATGTTTCGCAATAGTTTTATGTATTAATCATGATAGGAGCGAATCATCTTTAATACCAGTGTATGAGTAATCGTCGGTAGTGACGCTTTTAACCATATTTTTTCAACAACTTGTGCAACTTTTTCAGAGATTTCTGTTATAGTAGGTTCTTTCGTAGCAGCTGTTGGTTTCAGTTGATGTTTTACAAGCAAGTAATATTTCATTACCTCTTCATATGTTGGTAAAACAACTTGCGACATCTCTTTAGGTATAGAAAGACAGGATAAGTCAGCATTATCCTCGTTCTCACTAACCTAATGGCCATTAAAACGTGGTCTATAATAAGCAAACTTTATATTAGATTCATAAGTAATTATTGATTTATACATTAATCTAGCAAGTGATAATTAAAAGCTAAACTAAAATATCAAACATTAGTAACGATTTCTTGATATGTAAAGACATATTGAGAAGTATTAAAAGAAATATAATGAACCGCTTAGATAATTATTTCTAAATAATAACTAAAAAAAGGTTAATAAAACACATTTTACGTCATTATAACATAAAGTTAACAAAAGGGAGACATAAAAAAATGTTTTTTTTATATGTATTTTTGTTTGAAATAACTTTGTTATGCAATTCAATGAAAATTAATTTTCCAATTCAATTGATCAAGTCTTTTCTTCCATTTCATTGCGCAAATTAAATGCTTGTTCAAACTGTTGTTCTCCATTGTAGCGAAATGTATACAAACTTAATCATATAAAAACGACAGACTTGCTCAGATAACTGAAAATTTCATTAAAGATGGTGACTTAGCAACTTCACGGTAAATTTTACACCTGGACAAGCTTAAAACATTTAATTTTTAACATTTATTGAACAGTTATAAAGGTGAAATAACCAAGACAACCAAAACAGGTTAGGTGAAACCAATGGCGAATTAAGACTTTTCAGAGCCCTTTTTTATGTGTCACTGCGTGAAGATAACTAAAAAAAAGCTTCTTTTTTTATAAAGTTGATTTTAGGTGCCCCAAGAAGTCCATACGGTCTCATCTCAGAGCACCGCGGAAGAACATTTAATAGGAAGTTCACGCCTCCTTCCCAACCGATGTCGCAAAACTTGCCAAACTTGTAAAAAGAACTAGACGGTGTAATTTATATGGTGGTAGCTCTTCTGATCTTTTATTACAGATCTATCAACTTATGGTAATGTAGCAAGATTTTTCTACAAATTAAAAGATTTAGATGGTATTAAAGACAAAAATGTTATTATTCAAAGAACGCTTTGTAGTTTTAAAGAAATATGGTTCAATTGCAATTCCAAATTAGTTTTGTTACCTGAAAAAAGTTTGATTGTTAAACTTTTAAGATTTTGTAATAATGTTATTTCTTGGAATGGAAATAAAATTAAACCTTTGACCAAAAAGTTGTTGGAAAAAAATAAAAACTTTTTGATCTGCTAGCATGTAACTACAAGCTTGAAGTTCTTCCTTGTGATGATAGGAATATCAAATGCTCAGGTTATTCAAATGTGCATCTTTACTGTAGTTGTGTTGGTAGTAAAAAAGTAAGTTATACAAATTTAAAGTAATTTATTTTAAATTAAACTTTAAATAACTTTCTTAATTTTTATTGATAAACGTTTTTATATTTTATTATTATTTTTTATATTTTTAGATAATAATACGTTTTACACAAATTAATTAAAAATAATATTTAAAACCAGAAATATTTATTTAGGTTCCTTTGGAAGAGCGCTCCTATATAAAAGACCAAAGGGAGAAAATTGGTACTAAAGGAAAGTTTCAAATAGGAGGTATCGATAACTCTGTTTTATCATCTTCCTCAAGAAAAACAAAGCAAACAAAAGCTTCTGATAAAGAAATTTATATTAAAGAGTTTGACACAATCATGGATTCAGATCAGGTAATAAATTTTGACCTGAAAACTTTGATTGTATGATAAAAACTATATATATTCTTAAATTTCTTAATTCTTTTAAATATAATGCTCCAAAGTTAATTAGAGCATCTTAAATGTTAAAACAATTAAATGTAAAATTTTAATTGTTATGGTTTTTAATTTCTGGAAGTTTTGTTGTATTTTTTTCTATAATTACAGAGTGAAACTTCAATTTCATCATTAAATCAGACTAGATCAAAGTACTATAACACTACCCACTATCTCAAATTTGCTTTAAAGGTAATTAGATGTGGAATACCAGGTGAAGCAGCTGCCGCTGTAGCTAATGCTCTACTTCAAGATATTGGTTATCTACATCTCAATGATATAATTGACCCAAGTAAAATGAAGAGAGAGAAAGAACGAGTATGCTTTAATCCTAGTTTTGAGCAATCTAAAGTTTCAAATTTAAAGGCGATTGGTTTAGATAGCAAACGTAATAAAAACTCATTGGTTTATGAACAGAGAGATATTGACGGTGAAATAAAACTTTGTAAATATACCAGCATTTATTCAGCGGATTTTGAGGTTGGATACTGAAGTTCAAAATATTACATTGCCCATAATTTATAGAAATTCTTTTTGTCTCCAACCTTAAAATTTTATTGCTGCTCTACTTTATTCTGAAGAACAGGTTTATAGAACAATTGCTGTTGTTAAGATTTTGGAAACAAGAAAAACCCTAATTAAGGATCCTAAAAATGGATTAAAAGATGGTATTAGGGTTAATGCCATTCCAGTTATTGATTGTAGATGTAAAAACTGGTCAAAAATAATAAATTTGTATGATATAGACTGTTTTGAGCCCCCTTGTGTGGAAGATATATCAAATGAGGAGCTTTTGAATATGATTCCAAATCAGGGAAAGACTCCCAACTTTCCGTGCCACTCACAAACGGTTGAAAGAGCAGTGAAAATGACTTCTGATGCTAACGGAAAATTAATTAACCTCAAGAAAAGAAATGCTGATATTCTAGCTAAATGCCAAAGTCAAAAGAAATGAAAATATTTTAAAACAAAGAAAGAATATCCGTTGTAATTTGTTATCATTTCTTTAAACTACTTTATTTGGTAATGTTTGTTTATTATTATTATTAATTTGATTCAGCAGTAAAAGTATAATATATTTAGTAGTAGTCAAAAAGGGCATAATTAAATCTTGTATTTTTGGGTGAAAGGGGGGGAGGAGGATTGTTAACACCTGCCCGGCCATCTAGTCACCACCTGTAAAAATAGTTTTCTTCTTTTGCTTCTGTATATTAGAATAAATCCTGATAAAAAGTTCTGTAACAACATAACATTGTTCTTTATGTTAAAATCCGTTTTTCAGTTAATGGCTAATGATTATAGAAAACCGCTTATTGTTTTAGTTATTTTTCCAATAGCGTAAAATCAAACTAGTCAAGTAAACTAATGTTTACTTGACTAAGAAGGTGCTTATTACACGAGAGGGGACATTAAATAATTATTGGAAAACTTTCACACCGACAGCGAGTTTATTAAAAACCCCCGTGTAGTTTTTACAAGCCCTTAAAGAATTATTACATTTTATTTAAAAAAAAACAATGTATTCAAAATGTAAATCAGAAAATACATGTTATTCTTCATCATTATCTTGGTCCATTTTCTTTAAGAAAGCAGCCTTTTTTTGTTTAACACGATCTTGTTTCTGAGCAAGAGACATCTTCTTTCGACCCCATCTACAACAGATTTTAAACATAATCAGGAAAATATAAGAAAACAAAATTAAACTTTTTAATTAAGACTCTATAATAAACAAAACCTATATTATAGCTTATTTACTTATCGAAGCTAGTATAGAATTATAAAAACATAAATGGTTTTAGCAAATAATAAAAAAAAAATAAACATAAAATAATTTATATTAAAACAAATTCATAAACTTTAGAATAGGTGTCAAATCAGGCAAGCTATGTACCCATCAATCAAAAAACAAATATAAAGGTCAAGTCAGAAGACATCAACCTTAAATTTGAATATTACTAAAAACCAACAAGGTTTCTTTAACATTGCTTTTTCTACTTTTTATTGGTTCTCTAATTGAGGATCCACGATTAAAAACTCACCTCTTTCCTTTAAAGTGTTTCTTTTCTGAGGGTTTAGAAGAAGGATCAGCTCGAATAGCTGCATGACACTTTTTGTACATTGCTTCAATCTAATTAACAACATCAAAATAAACTAATTTATTAAATTTAGCTACATTTGTCTAAGAATTAACTATTTAATTATAGAGCATATAGTTGTATAGAACACAAATTAAAAATGGCACATACAGTTCCAGGAGTTACTCCTTCTTTGATATATTGTGAAAATTGTCTTTTAAAGGCTTCTTCATCTTCTTCTTGTAGCGATGTCATGTAATCAGCAACATTTTTTCCAAATATATGATTACGATGTACTTCAGCATTTAAAGCTTTTCCAGCATCGTCATACCCAGGAAAACGACGAGTACTAATAAGCAAAAAATGTTTTAGGTTGCTTAACTGTAGAACTACCTTAAGGCGGACATGTATTTCAGGTACCCCTCTTTTGCAAGCATGTAAAAAGTTTTTTATGAAACAAATATTTGTAAACCATACCCTAACTATTAGGGCTAGGCTTAGGGTATGGCTTTCAATAAAATAAACTATATTGTTTGGTTAAGGTAAGAGTATAGTTTTCAATGAATATGTGTAAAACATGATTTGTTTTGTATGAACTAACTTAAGGGGGCCACCTGAAATACAAATCCGCTTTATGTTAAAATAACTATAATAAATATTTATTATAATTTTAGTAAAATGAGTTTATATGCTTGATCTTGTTTGAAAGTGTAAAAAGTGAAAATCAAAAACTACATAAACCAAAAACTTATAACAATAGATTTAAAAAAATAATTGAAGGATATCTGTATGATTTAAGTTTGTTATAATAAGTAAAATTTACTAGTTTACAAAACTATATAGGTTCTTTAAGTATCTATTTTCTGAGGTTTTTGTAGGTCACAACCATTATATGGTAAATCTACAGTTCAGCAGTATAAAACAACTTTATTTTTTTGCTTGTTGTGCTTTTGTGTTAAGACTTGCTTGAAATATTCATTGGCAATATACACATTGACAATATTATAGCCCGCTGTTACATTAACTGTTTTATAGCCTGCTACTACAAGTGTTGCTACTTCGACTATCTTATAGTCCGCTGTTACATAGAAGTGCTGCTACATTGACTGAGGGTTTGGCATGGGGCAGCTATCTTTTTTAATTTATTATTTTAATCAATATTCTTAATGATTAAAAGCCTCCTCTTACTAGAGACTGTTTACTGTAAATTTACCCCCATAAAGCTTCAAGAAAAAAAAAAAAAAAAAAGCACAGCCATTATTTTTTACAACATAGAATAAAAAAGCAACAATAAAAATGTTTGATAAACTTTATATTGGAAATTATGACATTGCATATTGACCTTTTTGGAAACATCATTGCCAATAAAAAAAAAATCAGTTAATGGCATTGATTTTTTTTATTGACAATGATTTCTTTTATTGACAATCAATTAAAATTGACTTGTTAACTGATTAATAGTTAGTCTCACAATTAATCTGAGTAAACATGCAGAAAAAAATTTAATAAGTTAAAACTGACCTGTGAGGGATGTCTAAACCGCCATCAACAGCACCTTTTAATGCACCAAAAACTCGAGCACCAGTTGTTGTTCGTTTTAAACCTACGTCAAGATAGCATCGGAAAGCATGAGGACCATCACTTACTGATTCAACATTATATTCAGCGCCATCTACTTCCTTTTGACCAGCATATGTTTCGTGCAAATTAAACTTTAATAATAATCTTCTGGCTAACAATAAACCAGTACAATAAGCAGCAGCATAATTAGTTAACCCGACCTTAACGCCATATCTTGGGAGCTCATGAGAGTATGCAGCACACACTATCACGTCTCCTTCGATTTTGGCGTAGGCTATCTGGCATGCAATATCTTTGTTCGTGAATCGTACAATAAGACGATATTTTGGAGTGTTATATTTGTTTTTGTCTTGTGTTACCAATCGTTTACGAGCATAATAATCAGTTTTGCCCTCTCTTCGTCTTTTGAACTTAACTTGAAATCTTTTAAAGTAAGCTTTATTTTTGATAACTTTGACAAAACCCTACAAAAAGGAACGAAAACTATATTAGACATTCGCATGAGTATTCGCATTGAAATCTATAAAAATCCCATTAATCACTACTTTAGATAAACCATAACGAGTATATAGCTTATTTTTAAAGACTCCTGATTCTAAATATTGATTTCATTCGGAATACTAAGAAGTAATTGTACCATATTCACAAATTTGATATAGCCAGGTAGCTTCGGTTATGGGGCAACCTATGCAAAAAGGAATGTTACGGTGAAAATTGCTGACTTGCGGTTCGCAAAACGGCTTATTTAGTAAAATTACAGACTGCCCATTTCTAACTCAAAATTAAGTATCATAAATAATTTATGATTATAAAATATAAGTATTTTTAAAATTAATTTTCCTTTTAAAAAAAAATTAACATTTTTAAATTCAAATAAAAAAATAAAAATGTATGAAATTAAAAAAAAAAAATAATTAATAATATGGAAAAGTAAAATAGGAAACCACTCACGTGGTAAGAAAATAACGTTACCTTACCGATGCTTGTTTAAAAAGCGAAATTATAAAAAGATGTTTTGCGAAATTATTACTCTGAAAATATTTTTTTATTTATTTTGTAAACTATTTCTTTTTTAGAAATACATAAAACGTTTAAAATATTATCCTAATTTACACCTTTTGGCTAAATGATTTTGATATACTCAAAAAAAGTTGCAGTGAAAATAATTTTCACAGGTTTCTAAATATATTGATAATCAATAAATTTAGAAACTTAACTATTAATATATATAATCAATTTGATATATATATATATATATATATATATATATATATATAATATATATATATATATATATATATATATATATATATATATATATATATATATATATATATATATATATATATATATATATATATATATACACATATTCGTTATTGGTTTGATTGTTATATTTATTAAGAGTCTTAAATAGAACTACAATCTATGATAGACTTATTGTAAGAGGTAGAAGTTCCTTAACAAATCTATATACTCTTCAATGTTGACAAAAAAAAAGTTTATGCCTGTCTTAGCGTTCTCTGCGACATTTCTTTTCTAACAACTTTGTGGCATTTCTAACGTTTCTTTTGCAACAACTCCATACAATATTAGAACCATTCCATGTTGTTCTTGTTATAACTTCAATCATCTTTGATCTGAAAGTTTTTAAAATGCCAATTAAAAGTATTACTTTTTTCTGATCAGTTCTAAAAAGATCTAGTAGCGTTAGGCTTGGTGTTAATATTATAGTAAATCCAGTAAAACAGTAAAGAAATGTATTACGTGCCAAGTGTTAATAATATAGTAAATCCAGTAAAACAGTAAAGACATGTTTTAAGTGCCAAGTTTCCGAGTGTATAACAAACTTGGTTACAAATAACCAAGTGCTACATTATTTTGCTAAATGTTTTTATTTTGCATATTTCTGTATACAATTAAAATTGTGTTCTTTGTATTAGAAGTTATAAATTTTAGTGCTTTAAAACTATAATAAAAATTAGTTTTAAGTATTAAATACTTTATTTATTGAACATTTAAATTTGAAAAAACTAATTATACAGCACTTTATGTTTTTCATTTATAATTATTTTTCAATTAAAAGATGACATTTTATTTTTAGAAAATAATGAGTGACTCTAAAAATGTTGACTTGAAACTTTCAGCATCTTTAACTCGTTTTGGTTTAAAAGGACGTGGTGGTATAAGTACTGCAAGGTTGCCATCTTTAAAGCCTGCAAGAGATTTAACACTAGGAGGAACACCAAAGCGTACTTTTACACCAAATATTGTTGGGCGTTCAATCAAAAAGGAGGAAGTAAGTGAAACAAAAACTGATTTCAGTCAAAAAAGAGGAGGACATTTTAATCAAGGTAGAGGACGAGGAAGAGGGCGAAATGAAATTATTGCTTCATCAGGAATTTTTAGTCAAGGACCAGCTACTCAGCAAACATTAGCTCGAGCATTAGGTGGTGGAAGTTGGAGTGGAAACAATAGTTCAAATGACAATCCAAGTAGTATCAAATATGAAATAAAGTCGAGCAAAGGTTTTCAAGAAGATGATTTTGAATCAAACAAAGTATTAGATATACTCAATGAAATTGGTGAAATAGAAATGAAAGATACAAAATCTGGGTTTATGGTTCCAATAACACTTCCTCTTTCTTCAAAAGTTTTGCATGAGGTTAAATCTGAAGATGAAAGCGAAGAAGTAAAAGTTGCAACAGCAAAAGACTTTAAAAGCATAAAAAAAAAGTTTAAACAATCTTCTCATAAGAATGAACTTTTTCAAAGTGAAGTAAAAATAAATGATTTGTTTAAATCTGACAGTTCTAATGGAGATTTTTTTTTCTTTCAATTTCCTGATGCTTTACCTATAAAACCTATATCTGATGATGGTGCCATGTTAAAACCTGAACAAGATAAGAATATTATTTCAGCAGAAACCATTGTGACTGAACAGTTAAAAAAATTCACTTTTCAAAATGTTTCTGAAGGTTACATAGGAAAACTACTGGTTCACAAGTCTGGCAAAGTTAAAATGCATTTAGGAAATGTTTCTTTTGAAATCATGCTAGGCACTCCATGTGGCTTCTTGCAAGATCTTGTATCAATTAATGTGGAGAATGATCCAGGGGAAATGATATGCTTAGGTCATGTAAATCACAGGTTAATAGCTGTTCCAGATTTTGAAGCACTTTTAGGAAGCTTAGTTACTTAATTACTTTTTTAAATATGTATTTTTTTTTAAATTTGTTTTTGCTTTATTGGTACAGTTTTATATTTTTAAACATTGCTTACTTTATACACGTGCAATAATTTTTGTTTAATTGGTGTTGATTAAAATAAAATAAAAATACACTCATGCTTAAATAAAATAAAAAAACACACATCTTAAAAATAAAAGTACACCAATTACAGTGACACACTATTTATTTAACTTGAACACATATATGGACAAAAAGATTTAACTATTTTTATTATTAGGTTATATAGCTTATAAATGCCAAATATGCATGCTATTAACACACAGAGTAATTAAGTGATAATTGCGTAGTTAATCCATTTTAAGTTCACAAGTTCTTACTAAACTGCTTCCTATGTGAGTGCACCCACAGTTTAAAAGCAGATTTAATGCAGCATAGTACAAGTGTATATTAAAGTCCTTTCTCCAAGGATTTATATGTGATAATGTTTTAGTAGTAGAGCCCTCACCCCCTTAGCAAGAAGTTCCAAGCTTGATCCCAACCACATCCCTGGTAGTACCACACTCAACTTGTTTCTCAGCGCAGTGGCCTTGTTTGTGAAGGTTTGTGTTTTGGAGATATAGAGTTAGGAGATGGTTGTAACCATAATAAAGTAGCCTCCTTGACTGTTGTGGCCTTCGTGGCCTTTGGGAGGTGAACTAACATCAAAATTTTTTTTAAGTTGTACCATTCTTGTACCAATGTTCAGTACCTTTAGTTGTACCAAATTTTTCGATTGTACCATTAAAGCCACACTTTTTTCAAAAAAAAAGTAAATTATTATTTCCCAAAAAAGCCCCAAAAATTTCCCATAAAGCAAAATTTCAAAACAAAATTTGAATATTAAAATATGGTTACATGTTCTCAGTAATAGTGCAACTTAAGCAGTTTGCAGCGCAGAAAGTCAGATTTTGCCAGCCAACAACCTCATGCTAAATACAATGCATCTAATTTTATGCAATTTTGAAAAAAAAGGATCTCACAGCATGGGTCTCACAGTGTCTGTTGAACTTTAATTCAGATAAAACTCATTTTTTTTCAGCCAATCAAAATCGCAATAATTTAGACCTTCCTATATTTATGAATGGTAATGTACTCGATGAGTCATCTACTCTTCATCTTCTAGGATTAACTCTTTTGATCTTTCTTGGAAACCATATATCAAATCCGTTGCAAAATTAGCATCTGCTAAAGTTGCATCTCTTTATCAAGCTCAACACTTTCTTATTCTGGATTCTATTCTCTATCTCTATAAATCTCAAATCTGTTCTTGTATGGAATACTGTTGCCATATCTGAAGCAGATCTTCTAATGATGCCCTTTCTCTTTTAGACAAGGTGCAAAAATGCATTGTAAACATAGTTGGATCTGCTCTTGCAGCCAACCTTCAACCATTTTCACATCTTCGTAATGTTGCTTCTCTTTCTCTTTTCTACAAATACTATAATGGGCACTGCTCTAAAGAGCTAGCGTTTCTTGTGCCATCTACTAAAATTCACTCTCGTGTTACTTGTCATTCAATTAAGCCTCATCCTTTTTTTGTTCCTGTGTGCTACAAAAACTCTAATTCATCTAGTTTTTTTCCTCAAACATCAGTTCTTTGGAATTCGCTTCCTTCATCTTGCTTTCCTGATTCATATAATTTGCAATCTTTTAAGTCATCTGTCAATTGTTATCTTGCTCTACAATCTTAATCTTTTCTCTTCGAGTAACTTCCAACACTAATTAGTGGTTGCTTGCAGCCTTGTTGGAAGCAAAGATGTTAGAAAAAATAAAATAATATATAAGGTTATGTTTGTGTGTTTATATATATATATATATATATATATATATATATATATATATATATATATATATATATATATATACGAACGCATATTTCAATAAGCAGTTTAATATCACACTGAAATACAGAGATACTGGGAAGTACATACATTGACTGACTAAATAGAAAGAGTATGCAATAGAGTGCAACTATATCAACAAAATGTTTGGGCAGCTACCATTGTTTCTTTTTTTTTTTTTATTTCTTCTTTTTTTAAAAAAAACATAATTTGGTATATATATATATATATATATATATATATATATATATATATATATATATATATATATATATATATATATATATATATATATATATATATATATATATATATATGTACTTACTTTTCTTTAACTATGCTCGTATAATTTAAAATGATAAATTAGTGTTTGTATAATTTGATTTTTCACAGTTGACTAAAATAAGAATTAAAAAAAAAAAAGGAAAATGTTCTGATGAAAAAATAACATGATTACAAAATGCCCATGAAATTCAAAACATTAAAATGTGCAACATTGAATTTGTGGAAAATAAACACGCCTATTGGACACATAGAAATTACTTGTTGTGAAAGCGGATTACATTCAATCATACAAACAACTGTTGCATCACCACCTGATCTTAGGTAAGTTTTGTTTGAATCATTTTCTTTATTATGTTGTTATTATTTATTATCAAAAAATAATATCCAGTATTTTTTCTTCTTCCTATTCTTAGGGCTTAATTCTCCATGATATGCCTGGCTGCATCATTAGAAAGAGTGATTTACTTTTTTTTTTTTTTTATAAATTGACTGAGTGATAGGGTTAGGGCAGGCGTATGAAGGAGTTATGCTGTTAAAAGCATTTTAATACTGAATACTTTATTAATACTTTGCCAAAAAAATCTAATAAAGTATTCTTCTAATAAAGAAAATTACCCAGCGTGTTTTTTTGTGCTTGTAAAATCAAAGTTTATTGTTGATTAGCATGTTTTATGCATATTTTTCTTTGAGAGCCAAGTTTAGCACTACAAGTTAATAGCAATAGCAATAGAAAAACTTTTTTTATCTTTTATACATGTCACTTTTTTTATAATTGCAATGAAGTAGTATCTAGCAGCACACTGTTAGACACAACATCATAATTGTTGTTTGACTGCCTAATATTTTTTGTTTGCATTTGATTGCAATTTTTTTTTATTACAGTTTCTCGTTGATCTTGGAGATCTTCCATAAAGTATGTACACAGGTATGAGGAGAGGTTTCCCCAAAACATACAAATACGTATAGGGGCTATTTTAAGAAAATATTTTGGGCAACGGTAACCCCCTCCTTCATTGTGCCATTGCCTGCGGTAAAGAATTTGCCTGAAACATTGCTGTATGTTGGCATTTTTTCGCAAAAAAAAAACAAACAATATTTGCTGTATATATATATAAAAAGTGTCTCAATTTCTGAATTAGGGCAGCGCCCAAATGTCACCAACTATTCAACACTGTCAAAAAGGGTCTAGAATAGCGTAATAAAAATGATTATTTTAACAATTTTGTACTCAACAAAATACTATCCTTTAATAGTATTTCTTAATATGCTTTATTAAAAAAAAAAAGTAAATTATATATGGAAACATTAAAGTATTATATATATATTGCTTTTTATTATATTTTTATACTTATATTTTTACAGTTTAAACTGAGTTTAAGTTGTCTATACAAACCAAAAACTCTCATTCTAGTTTAAACTGAGTTTAAACATAAACCAATATTTTAAATCAGTTTAATTAAACAAGTTTTATTGTTATCATAATGTATTTATAATAAATTTATAAAAAATATTTCACAAGTCAAATAAATAACAGAGTAAAAGATTTGTAAAACCCGAGTAAGAGATTTGTAGAGATAAAGAATGGAATCAGGAGAAACAAAATGGTGAGTGAAGCAAATTAAGCAGATGCTAACTTTACAATCAATTGTATTTATATTTTTCATGAGAAGTCAGTAGTGAACGATAATCCAAGAAGATGTAAAGAAGAGGACTCAGTGAGAGGGTAGCTATTTATCAATATAAGAATGTTGACAGTTTTGTGCAATTTTTTGCATTAAATAACTGAGTTTTGTTGGAGTTAAAATCAGATTTAAGATTGGCTGCCTGTTCCAAGCAATCCAACTGCAATTGTCTAGAGAGGAGTTTAAAGTTGAATCATCAGCAAATAGAACCACTTTAAATGTAAGGTGGTCAGGAAGATCATTAATGTATATAAGCAAAACACGCCTACGAATAAAAACTCAAGAAAGAAGAGTGGAAGAGCCTTCATGGATGAATTTAATAACATCATTAAAAATAAATTATTTTAGATACACCATATGAATCAAGCTTATGGAGAAGACCAATATGCCAAACTTTGTCGAAAGCCTTAGATATGTCAAGACCAATAGCCCTAACTTCTCTGCCTCCATCTAATTGCACGATAAAATCTTTTAGTCACAGGAGTTAGCAAGTCAAAGGTAGAGTGAGTGGATCAAAAACCTTATTGATTGCCTAACAGTAAGTTATTTGACTCAAGATGGGATGTGAGAAATTTGCTTATTAAAGACTCAAAGTTCTTGCTAATAACAGATAGAAAACTGATCGGATGATAGTTGAAGGGGTCAGAATGTTTTCCAGAGTTTTTCAAAATTGGAACTATAGATGCCATTTACCAGCAGGCAGGAAAATGAGATTCAGTCAATCATTTATTAAATAGTTTAGAGAGAATTAAAAAAAGTTCTGGAGAACACTTTTGTAACACTATGACAGGAATGTTATCTTTTACACAAGTCGTTGGAGAGTTTGATTGAGATATCACTTTAGCAATGAAAGCTGGAGTAATTTAAATGTCTAACAATGGATTAACCTGTTTAACTGAAATTAAAGGAAGAGTATGACCATAAGCTGACTTGGACAGGAATGACAGTTACAGTGTGCGATTGCACACTGTAACTGTCAGTTACAGTGTACGATCAATATATATAAAAAAATATTATAAGCGTGGTCAGTTACAGTGTGCGATTGCACACTGTAACTGTCAGTTACAGTTTACAATCAATATATATAAAAAAATATTATAAGCGTGGTCAGTTACAGTGTACGATTGCTAGGGATTGCAATCTCGCATTGCGTGATCCTGCAATCCCGCGGGATTCCACATTTTTTTAGTGCATACAAGATCCCGCAAAAACTACTGCGGGATCCGCGGGACTTGCAGGATCCACGGGATTTGCGGGATCCGCAGGATTTGCTGAGTTTTGAAATTATTGCTTTTAAATAAAAAAAAGCAATTCTATAAACAAAGACAAAAATAATTAAAGTATTTAATGTATTTGCATAACAGATTCATTTAAAAGTTTACTAGTCATTAAATGCACAATAAAATGTATACTGAGAAACTCGTTCAAATTTTTTTTTGTTTTGTTAATGATTAGTCATAAAATAGTCATTAAGTGCCCAATGAAATGTATACTGAGAAACTCGTTCAAATGTTTTTTGTTTTAATGACTATGTTGAAATTTTTGCTTATGAGTATATTGAAATTTTTGTTGATGAGTATGTTGAAAACGTTAAATTGAAAACGTGATTAATTAAAAGCGCACTACTTTTTAAAAAGACTTCAAAAATTATTTACTTCAAGATTTTAAAACAAAAGTACCTACTAAGCATGTCGCAAATTAAAACTATATGGAGTTATTGAACTAGAGTCTAAAATAAACATCGCCTGCAAAGACGAAGAGGTAATTCTATCAAAAAAGGTCAAAACAATGGACACGTTTTTCGTAAAAGAACTTTCTATGGAAAAAATGGTATCGCGCATGGTTGCTAAAGATGGCTTTACATTTAATAGTTTTTGCACATCTTCAGATTTGTGGTATTTGTTTTCAAAGAGTGGTTTCCGGCTCCCTACTTCTCCTAATACTATAAGATCGATGGTAGTAAAATTCTCAGATTCTGTAAAAGTCGATATAATGCAAAAATTTATATCACTAAAAAAGCTAAATCAAAAGTTTTCAATAACATTTGACGAGTGGACATCACAAAATAGTCTGAGATACCTTAACTTAAATGTACATATGGAGGCGAAACACTTTAATCTTGGATTGATTCGAATCCATGGATCGTGTAATGCAGAATATTGCGTCAAGTTAGTTGCAGGAAGGCTAAATAGCTTCAATATCGACCTCCAAAAAGACATTATCACCATGACCACTGATGGAGCAAGTGTGGTATTGAAAGTCGGTAAAATGATGTCTTGCTATCATCAACTATGTTATGCTCATGAAATACAACTTGCAGTTATTGATATCTTATACAAGAAAAACAACAGAGAAGTTGAAGAATCGTTTACTACAAATGAAAATTGCGAAGAAGATGAACATGAGAACACTGATGATGATGAAGTTATAAATAAAGAATATGGTTTGACAATAATTTTGAACCAACCATCTGCTGAATTGGTTAGCAGTTACAAAGATCTCATGAAAAAAGTGAGAAAGGTTGTGATATTATTTAAAAACTCTCCTGTCAAAAATGATACATATTTACAGAAGTATATCCTACATGAACACGGCAAAAAGCTTAAGTTGATTCTTGATTGTAAAACTAGGTATACAGTATGTTCGATATGTTAGAAAGATTTCATAGACTAAAAGTGTGTATTGAAAAAGCCTTAATTGATGTTGGGTCAGAAATTCAATTGACCCAAGAAGAATGGTCCTAAATTAATGACTTAATTATTTGTCTGGCACCACTAAAACTTGGTCTCCAACTATTATGCAGGAGAGAATCGAACCTTGTCACTGCGAAAACAACTTTTAAATTTATGTTAGATAAATTACAAAAGCAATTATCACTTTTGAGGATTGATTTAGCTGCGGCAATTTGTGAGAGGTTTACGCAGCATCGTAGTAAGAATTTAAATGGACTACTGGCTTACTTACAAAATCCTAAAAAATATGAACAAGAAATTAAAAAAAATGAAAATACTTTTTCAATGCCAAAGAGAATCATTATGCGTCAAGAAATAAAAAAAATATTGACAAGAGTTTATACAATTGAAAGAAATAAAGATGAAGAAAATGAACTCGAAGAAAAAGAAGCTGTAGATTCTATTAACAATTCCCAAATACTTACTCCTACAATTCTATTGCTGAAAAAAGAATTGGAAAATCATATACAGAAAGACAAGAAAAGCTGGACAGAAAATTTAAAGGAGATACCAAATTTAGATTCTTTAGACTTTGATAAATTATTGAAGCAGGAAATGTCTGCCAATGAAAATAACGGAGTAAGAGGCAAGTTTTTAGATATAGCTCATAATTACTTGATGACCATATCACCAACAAGCGTAGAGGCTGAACGAGCTTTTTCAGCTGCTGGCTATATATGCATTCCTTTGAGGAATAGATTATGTGATGATACTTTAAGTAAGGTCTGTTTGTTAAGAGCGCATTTCTTACAATGATACTTTCTCATACTTATTTTTAAAAATAAGTAAAGCTAAAAGACACTCTACGTAAAGCTAAAAGACGTTTTACGTATTTTTATCTTATCCTTTTGTTCATTAAATTAAGAATTATATTGATTAACAAATGAATTGTGTTTTTGGCTTCATTTACCTCATCTTATCAATTTAATAAGTTGAGTATATTTTTTCTGAAATAATTGAAAGAAAAATACAATTATCATTTTGCGTTTTATAACTTGCATAAGAAATCTACCAATCCCGCGCAGGATCCACACATAAATTAAAAAATCCGCGCGGATCCCGCGGGATTGAAAAGTGTGCTGAATTACAATCCCTAGCGATCGCACACTGTAACTGACCACCCTTATAATATTTTTTTTTACCAATTGACCACAATGGTTTTAACAATTTAAATGCTATAAAAAATTGTTATGTTATATATAACTTTTAATTGTTGATCTATTCTAAAATTTTATTTAACACAAAGGCTTTAAATAAAATAAAAAAGTTATTATAGGGATTGTTTAAAATTAACATATTTTGTGTAAATTAAAAAAGTTTTATTTAAATATTTTTAGTGATAAGTTTAAATATAATAATTTGTTTGACACTATTTTTCCATGTCTTCTTATGAAAAATAATTTTTAAGTTACTTTAAATTTTTTTTTAAGTTACTTTGAATTATGAATAAGTTAAATTAAATCTTCTGTTGCAATGAAATGATTTAATCGCTTTATTTTTTTAATTTTTTTTTTGTTTTTTTTTTGTTTTTTTTTTTTGTTTCTATTTTTACAAAGAATTGTTTAAGACTTTTTTATTAACTTAAATAATTAATCAGAGCAATAAGCAATTAAAAAATACATTAAATAGTCTATGGTATTTTTTCAATTTTTTTGAAAAAAATGTTTATGCAATTTAAAAATAATATATATACAAAACATTTTAGCAGTTTAAATAAAATTTGTTTATTCATTAAACTATCATTAGAAGTAATTTATAAAAGCATTTTGCGTAACTTTAATAAAACATTTTAAAAGATAAGTTTTCAAGTAATTTATTTTTTAACGCAATTAAAAATTGTAACAAAAAGTAATTTTGCATTAGGTTTTTTGAATTTTATTTTAATGCTAAAATATTTTATTTTTGTATTAGAAATTGTTTCTTTTTTTTCTTTTTTTTTTAATTTACTTCCTAGTTTAAGTTTAGCTAGCGTTTCTTTTTTCAGCACATTTCTATAATGTTAAAAAATCATTTAAACATCTAAACAATCATGGTCAAGTTGTCAAAAAATAAAATCAATTGCGTGGTCAGCAATAGTGCTCCACTGCATGCCATTCCTGATCAAGCCTGCATAAGATTCATTAGTCAAATTAAACTTGTTGAAATCATTATGTCATTAAACTTGTTGAAATCATTATGTCATTGAATAATTGTAGTTTTTATCTCAGAAGTCATTGTTAGACTTTTATTTTTAAAGGTTGATCTTGGTGCTGCTTATTTAAATGATAAAGCTGGCGCAGTAATGGTACATTAAGAAAAAATACAAAATTAAAACAATCACAGAACTATTACACTTTAGCAGTATACCATATTACAGCATTATGAATAACAGCAGCGGTTCTGCAAAAACAATGGATATAAAGGAATTGTTTTTCATAAAAATAGTTCATAACATTTTTTTCTAAACTTAAACCATAAGCGAATAGACCGCAGTTTTATTAATCAGGAAAATCGTTAGTCGTAATACATAACAATAAATTGGTATAAAAACACAACTATGAACTCTTAGATGCTTAATACACAAAAGGGGATGTTTATTAATTTTCGGAAAATTTTCCTTTCCACACTAAGCTTATTAAGACATCGTTTATTTATTTTTTAATTGAATTAAATATTTCTTTTAATATTAATTGTTAATTCAATTAACTTTTACTTATTATCAACAAAAAAACAACATCTCACAACTAAAAAAAAACAAAAAAAAACGTATATCAGTCACTGATAAGAATAAAAACTTTCAGCGTAATCAAGCTTTAAAAAGCATTGGCCTTTAAAAAATCTCGTAAATTTCGATTTGTCAAAAACTGGGTTTTGTTTATTTCTTGTCATAGTATAAAACTTATATAAGCATGCTAAATCTTATTGACATTACGATGAAACAGCTATTTAAAAATGTGCATTTGACCGCAATAGATCTGGACTAAAATTCCCATCCCCCTTTTATTCCCCCCCCCTCCACTTCTTGTATTAAGCATGTGAGAGTAGGGGAGATTAGGGTTAGTTGCCTTTGTTTTTACTCTCTGAGCTCTGTAGTCCTAACAGCAAAAATTTTTGTAAATATTAAAACGCAGTCTTAAAGGGATCCCAAAGTGCCGAGACAAGTTGTGTTCATATTAAACAGAAAGATTTTTAAAAAAATGTTTAGGTAGAATTTTTTTTAGTAAAACAAAATAATAAAGATATACCAAAGAAAACAAACTTTATTTTTTTACTCAAAGCTTGCTGTCTCCATGTTAACCAGCTCCTCAAAGTCTTTAAAATATACACTCCAATCTACAGACTTTATAATTTATTCAAGCACATTTAATTCTAAAGAGTTTTTGTAAATGACGTCATTGTACAATTTCAATAAGAAATCTTAAAAAAAAAATCTATAATTAAATAAAAAATTTTTTTTTATCTAATTATAGAGTTTTTTTTAATAGTTATAGATTACTAAATAATTTGTTAAGTTACTTGTTATTTTATAAAAGTTTTTTTTCATCATAAATTACTGTAGAATTTCTTTAGTTATTTTATTTTCTATATTTCGTGAAGTTCACATTAAAAATATGAATAGAATAATTCAAATACTAATGCTCATCTATTGCTAGAAATTATTTTTTGTGTTATATATAAAAGTTGAATGTTGTAGGAGTCAGGAAAACATGAAGATGGGAGAGAGTTCCAAAGGATTGAAGTGCGGGGAAAAAAACTAGATGAATAAAAGTTTTTAGAGCATGCTGGGACAGATACAGTAAACGAATGAGACTTAGCTGAATGACGAGTAAAACGAGAATGAATTTTAGTTGATGGAACTAGAGATGATAACTCCTTTGAGCAGTGACCATGATAGTATCTGTAGAAAAGAGAAAGAGATGCAACTTTACGACGATGGGAAAGAGGTTCAAGCTTAGCAGATAGTCCAGGTCCAACAACATTTACAATGCGTTTTTGGACCTTGTCAAGAAGAGAAAGTGAATCGTTAGAAGAACCAGCCCAAATATGACAACAGTATTCCATACAGGGACGAATAAGAGATTTGTAGAGGTAGAGAATGGAATCAGAAGTAAGGAAATGGCAAGCACAATAAAGAGAAGCAACCTTAGCAGAAGCTAATTTAGCAATCGATTTTATATATGGTTTCCATGAAAGGTCAGTAGTAAGCGATAATCCAAGAAGACGTAAAGAGGACGACTCAGTAAGAGGATTGCCATTCATTAATATAGGAATGTTGACCATATTACGGTAGTTGTTTGCAGTAAGCAACTGGGTTTTTTTAGAGTTGAAATTCACAAGCCACTGTGAACCCCAATCTATTACTGAAGTGAGATCAGATTCAAGATCAGCTGCTTGTTCTAGGCGATCGAAAAGAGAAGACTTTTTGTCAAGACAGGGGTATAAGGTTGAGTCATCAGCAAAAAGAGCTACTTTAGATGAAAGGTTGTCAGGAAGATCGTTTATGTAGATAAGAAACAAAACAGGGCCCAGGATGGAACCTTGGGGAACCCCAGAAGTTACTGGAAATAAAGAAGAGTGTTGGCCTTCAAGGATGACTTTAATAAACCGGTCAGAAAGATATGATTTGATAATCTCAAAAACTTTCCCAGAAACACCATATGAAGCAAGCTTATGGAGAAGACCAGCATGCCAAACTTTGTCGAAAGCTTTAGATATGTCGAGAGCAATAGCCCTAGCCTCACCGCCTCCATCTAATGCACGATAAAATCTTTCAGTTACAGCAGTTAGCAAGTTGGCCGTAGAGCGAGAGGATCGAAAACCGTATTGATTGTCTGACAGCAGTTTATTTGACTCAAGATGAGATGTGAGGAACTTGTTGATCAAAGACTCAAAGACCTTGCTAATAACAGAAAGAAGACTGATCGGGCGATAATTGGAGGGGTCAGAATTTTCTCCAGAGTTTTTGAATATTGGAACCACAGATGCCATTTTCCAACAAGCAGGAAAACAAGACTCAGTCAAACACTTGTTAAATAGTTTAGAGAGAATTGAAGAAAGTTCTGGAGAACAATTCTGCAAGACTGTGACAGGAATGTTGTCTGGACCACAAGCTGTAGACGAGTTTAATTGAGATATGACTTTAGCAACAGAAGCCGGAGTGATTTGAATGTCTAACAATGGGTCAACCTGTTTGACTGGAATGGAAGGAAGAGAATGTCCATAAAATTCAAGAGTGGAATTAGAAGAAAAGTTCTTTGCAAACAGTTCTGCCTTATCCCTGGGAGAGGTAACAAGATCAGTCCCATGAATGAGAGATGGAATGTTAGATCTACCCTTGTTAACAATGTTGTTGAAGATTTTCCAAAAGTCTTTAGAGCCTAACTTCTGCGATAAGATGCGAGATTTAGTGAACTGAGAATAATGGAGTTTAGCATCAGAAAGCACCTTTTTACATCGATTTCTTGCAATAATAAATAGCCGTTTGTTCTCAAGAGAGTTGTTCTTTTGAAAAAGATGAAAAAAATAGTTACGATTGGATATAGCAGCCGCACAAGAAGGAGAAAACCATGGAGTAGAATGAGGCTTGACTTGAAACCGACGAGAAGGAATAAAAGCTTCCATTCCAGCCTGAATCCAGGAGGTTATGTAGGAGGCGCATTTGTCAGCTGAGAGAGAAAAAACATCAGCCCAAGGACCATCACGAAGAAAATCACGAAAGGAATCCCAGTCAGCTTTAGGGTAGTAGTAGGTGGTGCGATGATAAGGTGAGCCCAAAAAAGAAGTACGAGAAGAAAGATTTACAGAAAAGTAGAAGATTTCTTAGTTATTCTGGTTGGTTTATTTATTGTTGGGATAACATTTTGTTGAAAAAGTTTATTGATAAAATGCTAATTTTTTTAAAGTATTTATTTGCTAAACTTTTCATCGGGTACAAATTCGAAATTCTTATTTAATCATGCGAGAATATATTTAATGAAATTTATTCTGTAAAACATGTATTGCTTGTTTTATTTTTAAAATTGAACATTATTGTGTCAATTTTAAAATTGAAATCCTTTAATGAAAAACTTTTTATTGTCAATTTTTGGTAGTTTTTTGATTTGTATTTTTAAGAGACAGGTTTTAATGTAAAATACTTGCTAAATACGACATAAATTGGGAGATATAAAATATAATTTTTTTTAACACGCGCTTCAACACATTGACAATTTTAATAGCCATCTGTAATCAATTATTGTCATAAAACATTATTACTTTAATTAATAGAAATCTGTCTATAAATTTGTCAAGTGTAGAATTTATAAATATTTTCTAACTAAAAAATTAAGAATTCAACAAATATCACTAATAAATGATGTCATTTACCAAAATTCATTATTAATTAAAAATTTAAGAATTTGTAAAATGCCATTTTGATAGGAGAACAAAAATGTAATAGTGATAAATGACTTAGATAAACTTGAAAAAAAGTTTACATTGTTTACAAAAAAAGAAAAAAGATTGAGAATATATAATAAGGTGATCAAAGTCTTTTATGAATATTAATTATATTTAAGAGAATATTTATTATATTTTAACATTGATGTCATAATTTTTTTAGGTTTTTGCACTCTATAAAAAAACATTCTTTAGTTTAAATTAGGTTGATTCAGAAAAAAAAAAAAAATTCTACAACGATGTCATTTACTAAAACTCTTTGGAATTAAACAAGCTTGAATAAATTATAAAGTCTGTAAATTGTAGAGATAATTTAAGAAAATTGGCTAACATGGAGATAGCAAGCTTTAAGTAAAAAAGCAATGTTTATTTTTCTTGGTATACCTTTATTATTTTGTTTTACTTAAATTCTGCCCAAACATTTTTTCTTTATCTTTCTTTTTAATTTAAACACAACTTGTCTCGACAATTTGGGATCCCTTTAAAGAGTATGAATTCAGGTAACCTCTTTATTTTGCATTCATTATTAAAAAAATTTTCTTGGGGGACCCCAAAAAATTTTTTTTACTATTTATTTTGGCAACAATTTTAATTCAAAAATTTAATATTACTTTTAGCTGGTACCAAATAATAATTCGTATAACAAGCCAAAACAGTAGCCCGCTTTTTATCTCTTAAAAAAAACAACCTAAAACGTTATTAAAAAAAAAAAAATTTAATATTGTTAAAAATTAAAAAATTAAAAAAAAATAATTTTATAAAATAATTTTTTTTTTCTATAGTAAATGCTATGAGCCAACTAGCCTCGTGAAAATTTTGCCAACTTATTCCGAAGCCTTTTTTTCAATAAACAGTCTAAAGATCCTGAGAAACAGCAGCTATTGAAAAAAATCTGACTGAAAATAGTAAACCAATTGTGGCTGGAATTTTTTAAATATTTTTTTTTACATACGACTCACTATTTTCTTTGTAAAGTAAAATGGAATGTTCCCCGAATTCCGTTTTTTTTTTCAAAAAATACATAAGTCCTGATATCTCCCATGCCCATGCGGGAATCCTAAAAATACTACAGTGAATGATAAAATGGTCAATTAGGAAGGTTCCATGTAATTTTTGGCACTTTCTGATGAAGAACTTGAAAACACAAATACAGAAGGCTTAAAGACAGCATTAGAATCATCTTTTGTAAAAGTAAAACTTTTAATTAATAGTGCAGCCCCTGAAATAGATCATTGCTCTGATGTTGCTTCTGTTAATCATGCTCTACTAAGGGTAATTGAGTTGTGGAATCATTATTTCTCAGTTTAATGCCCCATTCATTGTCGAGAGCTGGGAATTGCAGACTCATTAACAACCCTTGGAATTAGGTTCGGCATTCAGCAATGCCGACCTAACTGCCAATCTAAACGTGTTTGCGGTTCATCTCTTTGAAAAAGCAGTACTAAGATAGTGATTGTTATTATGACTTTGTTTGTTGGTGTGAAATGTAAAAAGTACAGTCGCACATCAGTAATACATTAGACAGAAAATAAAATAGCTAATTTTAACACACATAACCATAATTTAGGAGTTTCAGCCAGTTTTTACAACCAGCAAATAGCTGACCAATATAATGCTTAGATAAAAAAAAAAAAATTTAAGCTTAAAGGAGTGAAAAAAGATGTGTCACGCTAATAGATTTATATTCAACACAGCAAAGCAAGATGTTCTTATCATTCAACGCAAGATGCAAGATGTTCTTATCAATCAATGAATAAGTAAGATTTTACATAACACCATTTTGGTTCTTCACTAATAATAATATACCCATCTACTTTAAAAACGTCAAAGAAACTGGAAAAACTGTTACTATGAATGGTCTATAGTCGTGAACAGAGGTATTTCTTAAAACGTCTAGTATGTTATCTGAATTAAAACATGTAGACGTTGATTTATTTTTAGAAATATAAACTAAATAAAGTGACTACATAACACTCTCATATCACTCAAAGAACATTACTTCATCAAAGGTAACTAAGATAATGCTCTTCAAGAAGTTGCTAATAAATTCTCAATGCTATTTTGAATTTAATTTACAATTAACTCCAAAAAAAAACACTCGAAGACTGCCTAGATCCGGTATTTAATGACCCTATTTTTCAACCAATTGGAATTCTGCTTTAATCACAATTCTACCAGATGTTAAAAATATTTTATATTATATATAGTGCAAAAACATCCTGTATATTGTAAAATTAAAAAATTTCAATGCCTACTTATAATTCAGAATTGGAAAGGGTGTTCTCATTTTCTTTGCACATTTTCTTCAAAGATCAGCAACAATTTCCTTATAATGTGTTAGAAACAATTGTCCATTTTTGCTGTGCCAGAAGTTTTTTACAATACATTTTATGATCACACAATTAAAATTATATCGAACCAATAGCCAAACACCCATTTTCCAATTGCAAGAATTTTGTGTAATATTTTATTTATCAAAATGATGCTCCTAAGGTTGCTAAAGGTTTGATAACCAGAATAATATAGAATTGTAAGGATATTGAGTGAAATGTTGCTTTTATTAACAACTGTTTATGTATAGTTTTTTAAAACATGATTGCAAAAATAACAGTTAACGATATTTTACGAAATGTAAAAGTTTATTTAAAAATAAACTTTTACATTCAAACGATTTTCTTAGTAAACATCAAGCTGACTTTTTAAGATTTTTTAAATTATTGTTTATTCTAAGATTATAGACATAATGGATTTATATATAAAAAATAAATTGAAGCAATACTCTAGACTTAGAAATTTGCATGCTTCTGGAACAAAGAAGGAATTGTTTGCTCATGTATTTTGTGAATGTATCTATATTTGGTTGCCCATGTATTTTATAGAAATATTTATTGTGCCTTTACTAACTTCTACTGAGGAAGTTAAAGAACTCAAAGACAAATATCAAAAAAAAAAATTTAATTAATGAATTTAAATTGAGTGATCCGTTTATCTTAACAGATGGTTGATTACCTAAAGAAGATATAATATTCAATATTGGCTAATGGTTTTGGATCCAGATATTAACTGATGTTTAACCCGTTTGAACTAGGTAGCAATGACCTAAATGATTATAAAAATTCAAAAGCTTTCAGTTTTTGAATAAAACAATTTGGCTTCAAAAATTGGCATATCACTGCACAAGTAAAAAAAGGCCATTTTGTGCAATAAAAGGTGAATGCAGGCAATCACAATGTATTAATGACACATACCATAAACTGTGGTTAATTATGGAAAAAGATAATGCAAAAATCCGATCTTGTCACTGAACATGTATGGCATATACTTTCAAGTGGGGGGGGGGGGGGGTATTTATTAATATTGGTGGGAAAAAATTCCCATCCACCCAAAACTTATTATGATCCCCTTCCTTCCTCAAAACAAAATCAGTCAAAATTGGACTTAAAAATTTGTAAATAATTATTTCAGTTACCCATAATACAAAAGTTTTCAGTGTAAATAGGCTTTAAAAATTATTGACCTATTAGGCCAGGTAAAAAGCAATTGCTTTTACTCAGCATTTTCGGAGTAATTGGTCAGCTATACAGGAATAAAAACTTCAGCAATTTTGCTCAAATTTTTGTTCACGTAAAGCTCAGCATTTACATAGCAATTTTGGAGTAAATTGCTTAACTTTAGTTAAAGTAATTGCTTTTTTTATTCACCTGGTCTAATAAATCTCGGTTTGTCAAAAATGGGCCTTTGATTAATCTCTCACCAAGGTATAAAACTCATATCAGCATATTAAATCCTATTGAAATTATGGTAAAACAGCTGGTAGAAAATACGCATTTGACCGCAAGCCACACTAGAATTAAATAATTTTGTGCATGATTTGTATAAAAAGATTAGTTTGTATCATAGCCGTTGTACTAACAGGCCTTATAAATGCATATATAGAGGTCTGGGTTTAACAATATTCTGAAGTTATTTTGTTTAACAATAGCAAAGCAACATTTTTACTAATTTTTAATTAAAGTACAACTATTATCTGGTTATAGATACAAAAAATGCCTTAAAAATGTTGCGTGACGAAAAAATGTTGCTGTGACGAACTGTAATTACAATAAAGAATATAAAATGAAAAAATTTCAGCTTCCTCGTGAAAAAGAATAATATACTTGTTGGGTGAATGCTATACCATAAGACAATATACCTGACAGTCTAGATATAGTTGTTTGCGAAATACACTTTCCATCTGGATATCCAACAGTAACCAAATTTGGCCATAAAAGGCCTTGTGATCCTCAATCAGTTTTTACATGTATCAAACCTAGTTTAATACCTACTCTTCCACTGCCATTAAGAACAGCTTTTTAAGCATCTTCATTAGTTTGGAACATGCCTGGCGAATTTAATATATTTTTAGCTGCTGATAAAATTACATCCTTTAGCTCATTACATCAGAAGTTACAAAATAAAGAAATTGATTTTGGGTCAATTATATACAATTGTAAATTGGTATTTAGCTGGTGAACAGTTGCTGATCATTCAGTCAACAGACTTAAAAGAAAACTCTTTAATTATCAAATTTATGCTTAATATCAAGAATGATCTTACTTTTGAGCGAAACTTTTGTGGGATAAAATTAGATCTCTATCTGAAAGCAGGGTTTTCATAATTCTTGTTAAAAATTACAAGAAGCTATTAATTTTAAAAAAACAAGAAGCTATTAATTTTAAAAAAACAAAATCCAATAAAATATAAAATCTTTTGCAACATATCCATTATATGACTTCTATTACAGTTGGAAAAAAAAAATACACCACAGAAACTATTGTACGAGCATTTGGATACTTTGCAATTTCAACATCATTATATGGAAGGTTAAGGGAAGATTATGTACTACCAAGTATTTCTCTTTTAACAAAGCTAACTTTAAAACTGGATTCTGTAAATATGATACAGAGTTTTTATACTAAATTTTTCAAAACTTGAAAATGAAATGCAAAAAATGTGTTTGCTATTGATTGACTAAGTATACATCAAATCATCTCTTACTTGCCATGCTGACTCAATTTTTGGAAAAGCAGTAATTAAACCAGGCTTTTTAGCAATGACTGTTATAAGTTTTATGTTAGTTTCATTTTATGGAGGACCGCAATATCTTTGCAGAATTTTCCCTGTTTGTGAGCTTGCTTCTAAATTTCTGTTTAAACAAATTCAATTTATTTTAGAGGGAATAAAGAGTGCTGGAGGAATACCGCTTGCCATAATATCTGATGATACTCATGTAAATCAAGCACAATTTAAAATGTTTAAATGTGTTGATCCATTGTTGACCAAAGACAATATGTTTTTGTTATATGACTTAGTGCATCTACTTAAATCTGTTGGTATCAACTGGATTACAAAAAAAGCCAAAAGTTATGTTATGAACAAAATGGGGAAACTAAATATGCATGTTGGTCTAATATCTTAAGTTTGTTTGGACTTGAAAATTGTAAATTTTTCTCAACTTACAAGTGCGTCTGTTGCACCAAAACCTATTGAAAGACAAAAGTTGCCTACAAGTCTTTTATGATGAAACTGTAACTGCTTTAAAATCTAACATTAATATAAAAGAGGCAGATGACACCATAACTTTTATTGAAATATTTGTGAAGGTCTGGAAAAGGAGTGTATGCTGATATTCGATATAGAGATCCATATAGAACAGTTATATTAACTTTAGAAGATGCCAGACAATCTTTTTTACACAAATGACTAGCAAACAAGGCAGCAGACAATATCAGTTCACCAGAGATACAGGTGCAGCCTTAGTTCATATGTGTCGTGGTTTAGTAGCCCTTACAAAATTTTTGTTAAAGAATTCTTTTAATTATGTAATACTAGGAAATTTACAACTGACCCACGAAAAAATGTTTGGTAAACTCTGACAAGGATCTGGAGAGATTTTATCGATGTGCAGCAAGTCATTAAAAAAGTAAGAATTCAACAAACAAAACTAAGTCTCCATATTGGTAAAGGCATTGATTTTTTATATGCAGAAAGTGGACATAACTGCCAGAAATGTGGATACTTTCTTAGCAGTAATGCTATTGATATATTTGACAATTTGCCTGAGTTAGAGTGCAAATAAATACAAAAGCAGGATTAGTATATATAACTGGATATATTGTGAGAAATGAAGTTGAAGAGTAAGATGAAGCTAAATTTTATTATGAAAAATTCAACAATTATACTGCTAAGGTTTATCGTGGAGCTTTGAAAATACCAAATGACAATGTTTGTGGACCTTATTTTCTTATATTTTGTTTCATGAAGTTGTTAAAATCTGCTGAAAGTCACTCTGCAATATTTTAATGTTAATATCTGAGTCTTTTAACTTTAATACGGAAAAGAAGCATGCTATTTCATATTCAAACATTTTTTTTTTTAAACTATGTTTATTTATATGCACCAAGGTCATCTAAAGAGTTACAACAAAAGATTTCCAAGCTTTCAAAGTAAACCTATTGTATGTGTTTATTTTACTTATGACAACTCTAATGTTACTTATATTTTCTGTTTGTTAAGTAATTTTGGTAAAAAGTTCAGTATTTTAATCTATCTGAAATATTTTAAAAACTTTGTTACAAATTTTATTGTTACTAAATATATTTAATTTACGGATTTTTTGAAATTTAAGCATTTTAAAATTATCCTATATAATATTTTTTTTTGGGCCTAATTGTGTGATTTTGTGAAAGATTTTGCATCTTATACCTAAGGAAAGTTTTGTTTATATAGACAAAGTTTTATAGCTAAGGAATGTTTTTATATCTTTGTAGTAAGCTTGTTATGAATAAATAGGTTCTATTTTTTAAGTAAAATAAATAGATTAGTTATAGTTCACTCTCACTAAATGGAAACGCTTTTTTACAAGCAAATGTTCATGCTACACTTAACTTTTTTTTAGTTGTTGTTTTTTTTTGGCCCCCAGCCCCAGGCTCCAATTTACGTGTTTACTATTTATTCCTGTATAGTATAGACGGCCATAGTTTGGATTGATAAATTGAAATTTTTTATAAAAAATACTTATTTTGTAACATAGCGTCAGATCGGAAGTTTTCACAAGCTGACCAAGATAAATATAGTTTAGAAGAAAAAAAATACTCCCTCCCCCTCCTTCTCACCCTCCCCCACCTCACATTTTTTATTAGGTTTAAAACCCTGTTTATTAGATCTGAACTAAAATTCCCACCCCCTCTTTTAATGCCATCCAATTTCTTGAAGAACTTAGGAAACAATAAAGGATAATAAGAACCACATTCTTCTTTTTTCAAACCTTCATGAACATTACATTCTTGTTTTTTCCACTTAAAAAGTTTATAATGGCTATTCGAATGACTGCACAGTTATCTCTTCCCATTGTGATGAATTAAATGATATCGTCACGATCATTTCACAATGTGATTGTGAAATGATCGTTACTATAAATAAATCCTAAGTTTTTACAAATATTTAAAAAGCTTTTTATCGAATCGTCAAATTTTTACCACCGCAATTAGAGCCCCCGTCGCACAATATGATAGAAATTTAAGTTAGTAAGATGTATTAAATTAAGAATAGTAAAAAATATATTTTATTTGCTTGTTGTTGTTAGGGCGGGGGGGGGGTTTACGGGCTTTTTTGTTTAAAGGCTCCAATCAACGTAACTTTTTTCAAAGTATTTTTATTTGACATAATTGTAAACATATAAGTTTTTGATGTTTGCCCTATGTCCAGAAGTTAGCTTCTGGTGGTTAGCTTCTCAAACACCAAAAAATGCGGGATGCTTCCCAGAATTTAACAACAAAATATTATATTTTCAATGAATAAAATTAACCTTTAAAATAAGAAAACTTGTCGACAAATAATATTTGCAACAAATATTTTTCAAGCAGTACATACTTTTAGAAAAATGATTTATAAAAAGAAAAAACAATCAAATTAATCATTGACGCACTACATTAAGAAACTACCTATAAACTAAAACAATCATTTTAGCTTTTTAATCATCTAGCTTTTATCATGAGGTTTTTTATGCTTAAAAAAAATTTTAAGTACAAAGATACGCGTGTTGTGTGATGAAATAATAATAGCGATTTATATCTGCCAAATAACTTTGTGCGTTGTCCATCAAACATTTAAAAAAAGTTTAGGAGTTTTAAATAAATATTTATTAATCAAATAAAAGTATTCAGTAATTTTATTTTTAATGAAGTTATAGCTTCTTTTTTTTTCTTTTTTTAGCGTAAAGGTTTCTCTAGTACAAGGATGCATCATGGATCTATCAGCACTTGTTAAAGAGGTTTTGAATTGGTTTACTGTTTATTTTAAACATCCGAAAGCTACTTCAAGTCTTTGCATACCAATTATATGCAGTGTAGTTTTAAAAAGTTATATAAAATAATTTTTCATTGTTTTAGACGTTATATTATCGTTTATTTGAAGGCTTTTTTATTATGTTTTTTTAAACACATTTGAAAAAACACTCAAGTGTTTTTAAAATGTGGTCAAAGCTTAAATTTTCATCTTTTTATAGTTAATTTTTTCTTTGACAGGCGATTTCAGAAAAAAAGCTTGGTTACATTTAGCCTCAGAAATTCAAGCCGGTGAAACTGTAAGTTATAAAAAACTTGCAGAGTTAATTGGAAATCAAGGTATAAGTTTGTTCTTTGCATTTTTCTAACTAATTTTTTTGTTTTCAAATAAATATTTTGTTTACTTGGCATACATATTTGTAGGAGCTGTTCGAGCAGTTGGTTCTGCTATGTCAAATAATCCAATAAGCATTATTATTCCTTGCCATCGTGTGATAAAATCGAATGGTGATATTGGAAAATATGCTGGTGGATTTAAAAATGACGTAAAGAAATGGTTGTTAGAGTTTGAGAGAAACTCTTAAAAAAAAAACCGGGGTAGTAAAACAGTTAAACATGTTAACTTTTGAACAGCATTTTGTTATATTCTTAACAAAATTTAGATTTTAATCCCTAAAAATGTCATATTGCTTTTTTTGTGGATAAAACAAGATAAATAAATCAAAACGATGCATTTTTTTATTAAATATTATTATCTTTAATTAATTTACCGTATTCTTTTGTTTTCACTTTTATTATAATCTCGACAAGAAAATTTAATGTGGGTCACGTGTCATTAAATGATAGTCACTCTCGTATTATGGGTAGCGTAATGTTGGGCCATGTGTGCTATGATAATTATACCACTTAAGTTGTAGCCACATGTGACTATAAATACCATAAGACCATTATGCCATTAGATTACCTAAATATATATGTGTGCGCGCGCGTGTGTGTGTGTAAAACAGTGCTAGCTGAAAATATTAACCCACTCGTAATCATTTTAGTCAACTTCGAATAAATATAGATAAAAAACTAATTTTAATTTTTTTTTATGTTTATTAAGTAAAAGGTTAGACCTAATAAAATAATTATTGGTCAGTTGTCAACTTGTATTTTGTTTTAACTTGTTTTTGTTTTAGAAGTTTAATGACTTAAATTGTTCGATAAATAAGATTTTAATCGTATTCGAATAATAAGATTTCACTGGATATATCCGACAAATGAGATTGAGTGGGTGCAAGACGATGTATTTATTTTTTATATGGACATGTTTATCCGCAGTTTATTTTTTAATTTTTGTCATTTTAGACGTGATATTTATTTTGAAATTTATAGAGATTATTGTTCATATATTTCAGGAGTTACATTATTTCTTATTCTTTATATTTTAACGATACCTCATTTTGTAATTTTTCTTTTATTTATTTGTGTCTTAATATTGTAATAAAGAACAATACTTTATTGTAAGGTATAACTCAATTTGTATCTTACAATAAAGAAGTCGCTACCCCTACTAACTATTGCAATAGTTAGTAGTGGTCTGAAAGATATATACATTATTATTTTAACGTATTTTGTTATGAGTGGAGGACATATTTTAAACATGGGCATGATCCCTTTTTACAATAAATGTGGTTTCAAAGTTAAAAAAAAAAAAAACCTTTAAAAGTGCTTTATTTAGGCAACCCTAAGTAAATAATGCTGTTTTATTATCATAATAAAATGCACAGTACAACTAAAGAACGTTATTTATTTAGTTGGTTGATCTTCTTGAATGGACACAGTAGTTACAGGCCATAACGTTATTTCATTCCAAAATCAGAGCTTTTTATCCGTAATATAAACCAAAGTTTTCTTTATATCCACAATTTTCAAGTGGTTGATGCATAATACAGCTGAATAGGCTTTATTAGTTGGTAGTTAAAGTGTTTCGTAAGCAAAATATGTTAGTTATCCAGTGGCGGGTTTTTAGGGTCGGGAAGGGGGCTATATATAGTAGCCCCCACCCCCACCCCATTAAGACCTTTAGAAATATTCTTTTGTAAATTGACTATTATACAGAATCGGACTACAATACTGAAGAATAAAATTGACTATTATATGTAATTATTTTCATATAATTGTCAATTTTATTAGTCAGTATAGTAGTCCAATTCTGTATAATAGAGTTATAAAACTGTATAACAGAATTGTAAGAAAGAGTTGGAATATTTTCGTTTATAAGTAACTTTCTTTTTGAATTTTTTGTACTTAAGTATAATCATCAAGTTCATATACACATAATACGTATATACGTTTATATGAACTCGGTGATTACACTTAAGTACAAAAAATTAAAAAAGAAAGTTACTTATAAATTAAAATATTCCAACTTGGGCCACGAGGCCCCATAGTCAATAAAATTTTCAAATGACATTACACAGTAAACTTTCCAGAGTGTTAGAGAAAAATTTTAAAATATTTGTTAAAAATTAAGTAATAAATATATTTTACTTATTTTAGTTTGAACAGTTTTCCTTTTGTTACCTGGAACTTTTACTTTTTTATGAGAGGATGTAAATTATTATTTTATAGACATCAATAAATACGAATTTCTCTCGATGCTGAATTTATTTTTTGAAATTTTTTTTTACTGGATTGTTGTTACCAGCGTCTTTAACTTAAAAGTTTTTGTTTATAACTTATTTTTAAAACGGCAGATCTATTTTATGTCGATGGTGGCTAACGCAGATTTTTGTGTTGTTGTGTTGCGTGTTTTTATTTGCAAATATCTCTTTTTGTAAATTTGCCAATTGACTGGTCTACATTTGCCGACTGACTTGTCATAAAGGTCAAATTTGCCGACTAAATAAAAGAAAAATTCATTGATGACTCCCCCCCCCCTCCCACCTTACGCAGGTCTTAAAACTAGTATTATAAAACAACCAAAAAACCAACAGTATCTGATAATAATATCAGCTGGGACGAAATGTTTTACTTGTTAATGTTTTTAATATAGCTCTGGTTTTGTAGATGAAATTAGAGTTTCAACAAGTATCAGTTTTTTCACATGAAAAATGAAAATAGCACAAAAAAGCAACAAGTATAAAACCGTAGAGAAAAATTTTTTGATGTAATTTAACAACAGTAAAATGTATATTTTTCTTTCATTACATAAAAATTTAATATATAATAAAAATATTATTAATAATAATATTAATAATACTAAAATAAATGGTCATATAATTGATGAAATTTTGAAATGACTGTTAAGAATGATGTCATTTCAACAATTGATATCTTTAAAATTTTATATCTTAAAATTTATATCTTTAAAACTCTTGATAAAAAGATAGTAATAAAAATGCATCATAATATAGAAAACATCGAGATATTAAAGTATCCTTAATTAATACTTGATAGCCAATCTAAGAAATAGAATAAAAAGATAGCGAACGTTTTTGACAAAATTGAAGTGTCAAAAGCTTTTGCAGTCTTTTCAAACTTAGTTTTTACTTTTAAGAGTTGACTCCTTTTAGAATGCCAAAAAAGTTAAATTTTTTTGGTTGAACCATTTTCATGTCTTTAGATAAATATTTTGGATATACTTTTTTTCAATAGGGACCTCAGAATGTCAGATTAAATAGTAGGTTGTAATGCTTCCTATTTTGGTTAGAAAATCATAAATTTCTGCATAAAAGCATTATTTTCCCTGCTGAGCATATTTTTAAATATTTGGTTCACTTATTATACACTTATTCATATTTTTATTATATACTTTTATAGTATTTTTTTTTAATATACCTTTTTACCACAACAAATTGCTAGATTAAGGAACCTCAGAATGCGAGGTGAATGAAACGTTATATTTAAAAAACGTTATTTTTATTCAATTTCTTATCGGCGTTATTATCGTCAGTTTTCTTTGTTTGCTTTGAAAATTAACGTGTGTTTACTGAAGTAAAGAGCGAGTACACAGGTGTGTTTTGATATTCCTTTGTAGTTGTGCATTAATAAGAAATGGGAAAGTCTTTTAATTGTAGAGTTAAACCAAATAAAAAATCAAGATGCGATGTTAAAAGAGATGTCATAGAGATAAAAAAATAAGCAGTTAAAGGAAGCAGTTGAGTGATATAGAATCAGCCATAAACATGATTGGGCCGCAATTAATTCAGGAAAATTTCCACTAATAACTGATCTAAGAACAGTTAATAAACAACTTGATGTCATTGAAATTGGAGAGGAGAAGGAGTATTGCTCAACTTGATGTCATTGAAATTGGAGAGGAGAAGGAGTATTGCTCGACTTGATGTCATTGAAATTGGAGAGGAGAAGGAGTATTTCTCAACTTGATGTCATTGAAATTGGAGAGGAGAAGGAGTATTGCTCAACTTGATGTCATTGAAATTGGAGAGGAGAAGGAGTATTGCTCAACTTGATGTCATTGAAATTGGAGAGGAGAAGGAGTATTGCTCAACTTTTACCAAAGATGAAGAAAAGTTACTAGTTATTTAAAAAACAAGAATTATTAAATACGCATGATTGAGATATATAAAACTGTTTTCTTATAAACTGTTCAAGTTGAAAAGAATAAAGTCTTTGTTTTTTATTTTGATTTGATTATTGCATTGAGAAAACTAAACTTGTAGTGTTTAGTTTTTAGGCATAGTAGTATCAAAAATTACTTTAGATTTAAACAAGTCAGAGTAGAAAAATAAAATGTTAAATGTTTTGGGAGTAAGAAAGCAAGCCTGTAGAAACCTCCCCGGACGTCATATTACTAAGCTATCACCGTGGACTCTAAACAAAGAAGCTTAGCAAACCTTTATGAAAGCATTGGGATGCAAAATATCAAAAGTACATTTCAATTGTTATAATAACAATTACCAGAAAAAAATTGAGTTTTATTTTAAGTTCACTAGCCACTGATAGCCCATGCTGTAACAGAAGTGAGATCTTTTTCAAGCTCAAATGCTCCCTCTAAACAATCAGAGAGTGTTGGCTTATTTTCAAGACAAGAATAAATAGTAGTATCATCAATTACCTAGATGTGAGAGTTTCTGAGAGATTGTTAATATAAATTAAGAAAAGTATAGGATCAAGCAAGAACTTTAAGAAACCCCTGAAGTTACTAGAAATGAAGAAGAGTGCTGTTAAATAAAACCTATCAGTTATTATTGTTAATAAATCAGCAGTAAAACAAGAAGGTCAAAATCCATATTGATGATTTGAAAATAGCTTATTAGATTCAAGGTGAGAAATTAAGTGTTTATTAAGTAAAGACTCAAAAACCTTGCTTAAGATAGGAAGAAGACTAATGGGACGGTAGTTAGACGAGTCAGATTACTCTCGAGAGTTTTTGAAAATCGGGATAACAATTGCAGCTTTCAAGCAGGCTGGAAAACAAGACTCTGATAAGCATTAGGTAAATAGTTTTGAAAGTATAGGAGAACACTTCTGCATAACTATAACAGATATGTTTTCCGAACCACCAGCTGTAGAAGGGTCTAAGCAAGAAATCACTTTAGATACAGAAGTTGGAGTGATACAAATGTCAGACAATGGATCACCTTGTTTGTTGGCTATATCAGGTAGGATGTGATTAGTGAAATCAAGAGATGAAATTGATTAAAAGTTATTAACAAACAATTCAGCTTTTTCTTTAAGTGAGGTAACAAAATCTGAACCATGCAAGAGAGGTAGAATAACAGGTTTGCCCTTTTACAGACACTGTTGAAGATACTCCAGAAGTCTATAGAGCCTAATTTTTAAAATAAAAGATGAGATTTCGTGACCTGGGAATAGCGGGTTTTGGCATTAGACATAAACCTTTTTCAATGGTTTCTAACAATAGTAAACAAACGTCTGTTTTCTGGAGAATTCTTATAGCGATAGATATGAAAGTAATGCTTACAACTGGAAATTGCAGCAGCACAATGCGATAAAAACCATGGAGAGGGGTGAGGCTTGAATTGGATTTGTCGTGAATGAATAAAAGATTCGTTGACAGCATGAATCCAAATTAAAAGGTTAGAAGCACATTTGTTAACAGGTAGTCCAAAGATTTCAACCCAAGGGCTATCACAAAGAAAATCACAGAAAGAGTCCCAGTCAGCTTTTAGGTAGTTTTAAGAGGTATAATGATAGGGGAATTATGATGATGAGGAAGAACGAGATACTATTTTTAGAGAGATCATACCGTAATCAGAAGCACCCAAGGTTAAATGAGGAGAAACTCAGCACTAGGGAGTCCCAAAAAAAAAAAGCTATCTACTGGTTCCCATTCTATTGACCTAATTTTGTCCTAAAAAAAAAATTAACGGTTAACGGTTTTATTTAGGCAGGAAGTGCTAGATGTAAAATCTGAGTTTTACTGTTTTAATGTTAAGCTGGTTTAACATTAATAGTAAACACAATTTTTTTACATTTTAGAAAATTAAAACAAAACAATTATATGTGTATAAATCATTTCCAATTGTTTTCTACTATTTAACTTGATAGTTTATATTTATAAATATGAAAATACAAAAAAAAAAAAAAAAAACATTAAAACTAATATTTATTAACAAATTAAAGATTTTATTGCGGTGAAACATTTCTCAAAAAATACAACTTTTTGAACAGTTCCCCAGCTCCTTTTTAATCATAGTCTTAGTCAAGTTTTTTCTAGACTTTTTTAACTACAAAAAATACATTTTGAAGGTGATTTTCATCTCTAGTAGCTGAAATATAATCTTTAATGAGCTTAATGTTTCTTGCTGCACTATCATTTACAACAGGTTTACAAACTATACCATAATCATTCCTTGAAAACATCATATCAGTAGTTGCATTAGTCAAAAATGTCTTAGCTTCCTCTGCAACAGTGCGAAGAACTAAGAGCCAATCTTCAGATCATCTTTTTTCCAGTTCAATTTACATAAATTTTTCACATCATTAACTTTCTCACAGATTTCAGGTCACTGTTCTTTAGCTTGACATTAAGAGCTCTTCTTGGACCTTTAGTTTTCTCACCAGTAAGAACAGCCATTTAGTGAGATACATTTACTTCATATATGTGTTTCCTACACATTATCCACAACATTGGCAATTTCAAAATATGTGTAAGAATTCGGACTGCTCATTTGACTCCGCCTGTATTGCTTGCTGTTGTATCACAGCATATACCAATGATCTAATCTTTACATCCATAATATTTTAAAATATTGTGCACTTGTTCTGCTTGGTCAACTCCCTTTGAAGAGGGACATTGAACAACACCGAAAGATGGTCTTCCATGGCATCGTCATCCGGGCAACTCACTGAAACTGCAAGCTGCTCAATTTTTTGAATAATGTTAAGCCCAGTAGTAATTTGTTCCAACAGTTTGGTATCAAAATGAAGAATATACCGTTGGCCTTTCAGATGATTAGTTATTGAAATCCACTCCAAGTCTTCTTCAAGCTCTACATATTTGAACTTTTTTCTTAGAAGGTGATCAAACCATGGAAAGAGTTAAACGTAAATATTTTAATGGAAATAATTTGCTATTACTTAAGTTACTTTATATCGGAAAGAAAATCTCACTGCTAAATAAAGTGTTATTTAATGAACTTACTTTATATCTTCCAGCTTGGCGTTATCTGTTTTCAATCTATCAGCAATAATATCTTTTTATAAGTTCTTAGTCGAGATGTTATAAAGCTGATAGGATATTGTGAGGAAATCTCTCTAACTTTGATTGCTTATCAAGGCTGCTGTTCCAGTTTAGAAAAGACAATTTAATTACTTTCTTGTATTTTAAATTAAGTTTAATGATTTTGGTCTTTATATTGTAACCAGAAATCACAAATTTCTTGTCAAACCCAGCATTATCCCATATTTTTTTAATCCTAGTTACCAAGCAAGAATTATCAGGATCTGTACAAACCTCATTTTCACAAACAAGATCCTTGGATTTCGATTTCAATTTGCAACCAACATTAGTAGAAGTAGGTTTGTATTTAACCTGTGACTCGCAAAGGATAAATTGATAGTATCTTAGAATAAATCACCATTAGATTAAAGCTGTCTCTGAGGTAAACCCCTCATGGGTACTTCAATAGGTAAATATAACTCAACCCCTCTGAATTTTTCCGTTTTTTCTTATTCTGTACCATCATCTTTATTTTAGCTGTTCTACCCATTTTTTTATGAATTTTGAAATAATCAGTTTTTTAACTAAATTTATACTAAATTTTACACTTGAAACAAAAATCTATGAAGTCGTTATTCCCTCTCGTATCATATTTTATCTAAGTTTACCGTTACGGCTTTTATAACCGTTTACACAAGAATTTTTTCGTGGACAAATTAGAATTCCTTTGTGCACAAATAATTCCATTTAGAAACTTTTTCCTTCAAAAAAAAAATTTATGAACCAATCCATGGGGAATTATACCAACTAATAATATTCTCCAGAAGGAATTATATCAATCGCTAACAATGTTCATAGGGAATGATGTTAATCTTTAATAATATCCTATGGGAATTGTTTGTGTACTAATTATTACATCGTATTAAAACAAATTGAAATACTAGATAACGCTGTTTTTATGTAAATACACATGTGTACAAAACCGTAAAATTCAGAATTTACATCTATCACTTCTAGTCATTAAAAAATTAAAAAAAAGATTTTAGTAGCTATTTAGGACCTATAGAATGGGGATCAGTTGAGAGCACATTGAAGTTTTAAAAAAAGTGTGTTTTTGGGACACCCTACTGAGCACTGACTAGGATCAGAAACAAGACAAGACAAGTCGAGTAGAGAAGGTAAACAATTTGAATTGTCTGAAAAACGATTTGGAAAGTTGACTATATAAGTCAAAGATTGAGAAAGGCAAAAGTTGTGGGCCTTAACGCCTGCATATTCACTGACACTAGAGCCAAGCTATTCAATGTTATGTACATTAAAGTCACCACCAACAACAATCAATTTAATCAAAAATAACATCAAAAAGAGTGCAGTCTTGAAATGAAGAAGATATAGAATAAAGAAAAAGGCAATAGTGTGAAGTGGTGGTAAACGAAAGCAAATAGAAAAACGGTCTGTGAATTTAAGCCTAGTTTCCCGACAAATGGGTGAATTTTTACGAATGTAAATGCCGAGACCAAGCATGTGACAATTGGAGTTTTTACGAATTAAAGGATGATAACCATCAACACTTCACAGGATGAGACAGCTGAATTATTAATAAAATTTTTTTGCATCCTCATCATTTCAAGAGTTTGTTGCAAAGTAACTCCAATCTTTAAAATAGGGGATCGTATAAATATAACAAATTATCGCTCTATTTCAGTTCTTCCAATTTTTTCAAAAGTTTTAGAAAGAATAATGTACAATTGAATCTACTCTTACAATCGAATCTACTCTTAATGAAAACCTATCTTGGAGAAATCATATTGATAATAACCTCCTATAAAATTGCTAAATGCATCGGAATTCTCTATAAAGCAAGAAATAAATTAAGTAAACACCAGTAAACACAATTATATTATTCATTTATACATTGTCAAAGAAGCTATTATAATATTATATAGGGAAGCCTCATAGAACAATTTCTGTATCTTCATCAGAAACACGCAGAAAACAATCTTTATGTGGATTTGTAAAAAATGAAAACCGTTTAAGATAATTTGCAACATCTAATCAAAGTGAAACTTATTGGTTCAATGCCGAAATTAGCAACTGCATGTGTTCTCTTTGTAACACTTCCAGTAACTAATCGAGTGAACGCTCCTTTTCAAAACTAAGATCATTGAAACCTACATACGGTCAACAATTTCTCAAGATTGACTTTCTGGATTGGCTTTACTACCAATAGAAAATAAGGAAGCTACACTTTTGGACAATGTAAAAGTCATTGGAGATTTTGCAAATAAAAAATCACGTGTAAATAAATGCTGAATGAAAAGTTCCTTATATTTTGAAGCAAAAATTATAGAACAAAATTTTATAAATAAGAATGTAATCAATAGCTCAACAACCACATTTTCTTACACCATTTTTACAGTACAAGTATAACTGATGATGCCGAAGATACGACGTTGATAGAAAAAAAACTGTTAGTGTTAGGAGCAAATTTTTTATTTCTCATCCAACATTTCCCTTTCTTGTGTCATTAATCCGCGTAATAATAAAAAAAGTTAACGCGTCCTTAATCTGTTTGGAATAAAAGAATAGCTTTTTTATTGTTTTAAATACGTTTAAAAGCAAGAAGTAAAACATTAAAAACAAGTTGTAAAACATAAAAAAAGGAAAATAGTAAGTGTAAGTTTGAATAGATCTTAATAAATAAATTACGGAGCGCGATAAAGAAAACGAAGAATCGTTTTCATCATCATTATATTCTTTATCACTTTTTACTGACACAAAATCAGTGGCGTCACTACGGTGAGCGAGCCGCACCGGGTGACACCAGCACGCCCTGACACAGAGGAGTGACACCAAATTAAAAATAAAAATTTCACAGAACTGCTCATGCTTGTGTTAACTTATTTATTGCGTTTGCACTAACTAATAATTTTGCATGTTTACGTTTAAGTAAATTTTAATGTTTATGTTTAAGGTTTTCCAAAATATGATTTTGTCATTAAGTATTCCAAGAAGTTTAGTTGTTTTGGTACTTTTGATGTTTACATTTTCTATATTTAGTGAAAAAGTATAGTTGGTGAACAACTTATTTTTTTTTAATTAATACTATTTATCACGACCAATGTTGAGACGATCAAGACATGAACTTGATTTTATTTTGAGTATGAAAATAATGCAAACAAGCCAATATTTGAAACATTAAAATGTAAGATGAAATGTAATCACAAAAAAATTCTTTTCGGAAACTAAAGGTTATTTTAGTGTGATGACAGTGTAAAATATTTAAAGTATTTAATGGTATAAAAAAAACTTTTTTAAGGTTTAGTTTAATAACTATGTGATATTAATTACTTTATATCAGAGTTGCTAGTCCTTGGCTATGGTCTTAAAACTGTTGGCCTTGATTGTTTTAGCTTACAAAAAAAAAACACAAAAAAAACATAAAATTAAAGAATTAAAAGTTTTCATTCTTTAATTTTATGTATTTTTGTTTTCGGTTTTCATATATATCTACAAGTATATTTTCTTATTAACATCGTTGAATTCCGCGCCATAACCTTGGTTTATTTTTATAACATGTAATTTTATTGTCACAGCAATTGTTACTTACAGTTATATTAATAATTGGCCTTAACGTATCACAAAAATTTTTAAGCAATAAAACTTTGCCTTCGTAAGACAAAGTTTTATTTGGTCTTGAAAATGTTAACGTAGGCCTTGAAACTCATATTCTTGGCCTTGACCTTAAAACTCTTGTCCTTGTAATATATTGCCTTGGCCTTGCTACTTTTGGCCTTGTTAATAACTCTGCTTTATATTAATATTTTTATAATAAAACACATTACAAGTTATGAAAATTTTGAACTTTTATTATAAGAATTATTATTAAAACTGTATCACAGTAATTTTGTTACTTGGTTAGATTTCAAATTTTATCGGTAGATTTCTTTCTAAATACTTTTAAACTTCAGTTCCGACGAATGACTTTAAAAGCAGCAGATTTAGTTCCGTGAAATAATGAAACATTAGGTTAAGCATATAAAATAAAATCAATAAAAAATATTACCATATACATTTTTTATAAAACATTCCTAATAATTAATATATACATATACTTATATGTATGCTATTGTTTGATAAATTTACTAAAATAATTCCTAACTATAAAATTACCTGTGTAAAATTTTTGGAAAACACAAAAATAACTCACGCAATACTGACCTTAATTTAAAAAACAACTTAAAAAAATAAATTAGCAACTAAACAAAAAATTAATGTGATTTTTCAAATAATTCTAACATTTTTTATACAATTACACTTCCTCGTAATGCCCCAAGTTCTGATTTGTTAGCAGTTTGGCCGAATTACTACTTCTCTGCCGTTTTCGGAAATCATTTATTTTTTCCGTTTCAGCATTAAGTTCGTTAATCAGTTGATTTTTTTTCTTCTCAAAATCTTCGCTAGAATTTTTAGTAAACGAATCAATAAAAAATATATCTCAAGCTTTATGATTAGTAAGCAAAGTAAATATAATGAAATAAATTATTTTATTTCTAAAAACTCATAAATTATGAATGCACGAGCATATATTTATTAATACAATGCATAAATTATGGTCGATGTTTAGTTAAAACAATTTTATCACCTTTTCTTTTTTAACTCGAACTCATTTTTTGCCGTCTGGAAACAATCAGCAAAAATGTTGTTACTATTGTCTTGTTTTGTTTCTTGTTTAGTTGAAGTGTTTCGTCCATCAAATAAACTTTTTACCTGAAGTTCATTTTGTTTTATTAGCGTATTTCTACATTCGTCGTATTGATTTTTTCCTTGTAACTTATTTTGAGACAACAGTAAATCACTTTTTTCGGATTGGTCTTTTGTTAACGAACGCCTTGGGATTTGAGGACTAGTAACAAATTTACGAGCATCTGCAGATAACGAGGATAGTGTATCTTGAAAGAGTGAACTGTCTAATTCTAACAAATCTGACGAAGGCTTATAAAAAGGAGAACTTTCTTGGGAATTATGGGTAATATCATCTTCATTGTTCGGAGTGGAATCAAAATTACTATCGTTTATTACAGGAGGGCGTCTAGATATTATGGGTGTTGAAAACGGTGGCGGACGAGGCGGTGGAGCAATTTTAGGTTTTTTTTTATATTCGATTTCAGTAGATTTGATTGTAAAATCCTGTAAAACTGTCGTTTTTTGATTAATACCACATTGTTCTTTAAACAAATTTTTATTAACATCTTCATTGATGAGAGAAGTTTTATACTAATAAAAAAAAAGAAAAAAGCATACTTTTTCAGTTTAAAGAATTAATTAACAAAAACAAAAAAATTTATAATTACTTTATTCTTTGGACTGTTATTATAGATTGGATTTGAATCAAATGAACTATCTGAACTATCTTCAACTGAAGACTCTGACGAGCTCATATCAATAAAAGCATTTACGTTTGGTTCGCTATATGTTTGAGGGCAATGAGTTTCGATTCCAACAGAATCTTGAGTTGCGTGATATATTTCAAAATGATCTTTTTGGGAATTTTGAATGCTTTTTTCCGAGTAGTAAACGGGTTGTAATAAGAGTTCCTTACTTAACAATACCTTTTTGGTCTACAATAACACATTCAACTTTTAAAAATATTTTTTAAAATAAAAATACTCTAAAATTATTCAAACATAAATAAGTTGGCTGACCTTTTCGCTTCCATTCCAAATAAAGACATTTTCTGAGCTCCCTGATAGAGAAGACTCGGGAGAACTGATATCAATAAGATTAGATATGTTTGGATCACTATGCGATTCTTTAACATTTGTTTCAATTTGTGAATAGTCCTTTCGAGCTGCGCGCAAAGATGAAGTCTCTTTAGAAAGTAAAGGACTACGGGTGTCAATTGGTTGGGGTGGACGCGGCGGAGGAGTCTTAGCTGGTTGAGGTAGCTAGGATATTAACAAACCTATTCAATAAAAACTCAACATAAATTAAAAAATTCAAAATAAAAGTTTGCTTACAGTTTTACGATTAAATGTGGCATATAACGAATGTCTGTCTGCTTTCAATGGATTAATCTTTAGTCGTGAATTTGGCATAGTGTTAATTCGTTTTACCGACACAACTGATTCAGTTTCTGACTCCTCCACTTTTTTACTTTCCTGTATAATAAATACAAATGTATAATAAAAACTATTGAGATTTTTTTTTAAATAAATTATTTAATACTTTAATATTTTAAGTTACCGTCATTTTCATTATGCCTTTATAACCATCTTTGACTTTCGTTTTTAGCTTTTTCTAAATATCCCAAAAATTACAAACTTTTTTCTAATAGTTACACAACAAAAATATATAATTTTGATAGCATAAATTAATTTTGATAGCATAAATTAATTACAGCGTCAAAACCTCAATTTTTTGTCTTACGTATTATTTATTAAGGATATAGAATAATTTAAAAAACACTTGATTAGTTACAAAATTTGCACTTATTTTTTTACATAACATCTCCAGCTCGTCAACCCCGACCATATTATTTCTAACCCGTCGTATATTATATGTAAAAAATTGAAAAGAAGTCTACAAACTTTAGATTTTAAAACTAATCTCGTTCAATTTTGTAGATTTTATATGTTTTTATTTTCTTATTTTTTAATACCCTCATTAAAAAAATATACTAAATATGCATTCACACTAGCATAATTAATATACTAAATATGTCAACAAACCAATATATTTTACCAACTATTGAAGTAAATTATAACTAAAAATGAAATTGAAAGGAATTTCACACTAAAGTTACCAAAATTTACATTTAGTAGTAAATATATGCTTTAAAATGAGACTCCAAAAAGGTTATATTGATATCTTTTCAATTCAAATAACCTAGATTTGACCAGTATGGTGCAAATATAGCAACACATCAGGGTTTAAAAAATAACTAAAAAAAAAACAAACAACTAAAAACCGTGGGGGTTATTAAAAAAAAACAAAAAAAAAATGTTTTTGAATTAAACACCTTTTTTTTTAAATTAGCCGTGTTTAATCAACTTTTTCAATTAAAAAAAGCATTAGGCATTTCACTTGAATTGAATTATATCTTCTATCAGTAATAGTGATATAATTCATCAATCGATACATCATTATTTAGTGTTCTGTGTATAAAAACAAGCTTTGCAGCTTTTTCTACCCCCATCTTGTTTCTTATGTTATGACTGAGTATGTTATATGCTATAACATTATCAATCGTTTTAATAAAAAAACAATATAAAAATACTGCTATTGAATATAACGTTGTATGTAATAAAAATAATTGATTGTTGTATGTAATAAAAATAATTGATTGTTGTATGTAATAAAAATAATTGATTGTTGTATGTAATAAAATTAATTGATTGTTGTATGTAATAAAAATATTTGATTGCACTTTTATGTATTAATATAAAAGTTTGTTCATTTTTCTTTTTCTTTGTGAATAAAAATGTCATCAAATAGGAAATTTTGACAAACCTTAATAATAACAAGAGGGGAGACAACAAATCATTAAAAAGGATTTATTTAACTTTTAATAAGTTGAATACTTAAAAAAAGTATTCAACTCATTAAAGTTAAGATAAAAGTTTTTCATAGTTACATTACACTTTTTGTTTTCACTAAGAGCTATTTGTATGCGTTTCATTTTGTGTTTTATGTTTTATATTTTTGTTTCGACTTGTTTCTTTACTCTCAAGTGAACTTGAACATGTTAATTGTTTTTTGGAAAACATGCATATATTTTGCCTGCATTTTAACATAGCATTTAACTTAAAATGTAATACGGATGAGTTATATGGAATAACGTATGGTTATATGGAATATTTATCGCTGTTTGAAATTTTGTTTTTTTATTTTTTACAACATAATATTACATAATAATCAGTGCTCAAAGCAGGGCGGGATCTGGCAGGATGCCATCCTGTCACCTTTTTATAAAGTATAAACCATCCCCCCACTTTTTTCATAAATCTCTATATATAACAATGATTAGGCAAGGCGGTATTTTTAATTTACCAAATACCATCCCCTTATTTTTTTCCTCCACTTTGAGCACTGATAATAATCAAGTAAAAATTTTTTTAGTACTGGCTAAATTATATTTTTTATTTTTTGATTTTCTAATTATATTTTTGAAAATTATATTTTTTAAGTTTGAATTTTTTTTGAAGTTTGTTTCATCCATTAATTATATAATATGAGGAGTTTTTAAATAATGACTAAATAAAAAACATCAACATATTTAAAACATTTTACTAAAAAGTTTATATTATGCGCAGGCTTTATTTTGCTGTGTAAACTGACTTACACAGATGTGGAGACAAGCACAGGCTGTAGCCTGCCATTTTTCCTGAAGCCTGTATATATAATCACATATATACAGCCCTTAAAATTAGGGTCAGCATTTGGCAATGAAGTGTTTGAAGTCGGCAAAAAATCGCTAACCTTGTTTCTTTGTTTTATGATAAAACCTGTCTCAAATTTTTTTGTCTCAAATTTTTTTCACTGACCTGATGCTGACCTCTAACAGATTAAGGTCAGCAGTAATTGCCAATTTTAATCTGTTAGAGGTTTGTTCTCATTTTTCTTAATTCAGGGGGTGTATATATGTATGTATACACATAAATATATATATATATATATATACACACACACACACACACACACACACACACACACACACACATGCACACACATATAAATATATGTATATATATATATATGTGTGTGTATATATATATACATATATATATAAATATATATTTATATATACATATATATATATATATATATATGCATATATAAATATATATACACACATAAATATATGTATATATATGTATAAATAAATATGTATATATATATACATATATTTATATATACATATATATACACATGTATTTATATATACATATATTTATATGTATATATATATATATATATGTGTGTATAGACACACTCACATATACAATGTTGACCACATCCCTGTAGTACCGTGCTCAATTTGTTTCTCCACTAGCCTTGTTCCTCAAGATTTGTGTGCCAGAGATAAAGGGTTGTAACCACAACTAAAAGCAGCCTCCTTGACTGTAGTGGCCTTCATGGCCTTGGGGAGGTGAATTAAAAAAAAAAATTAATAAATAACATATTGTAAATTTAATATACATGAGTAATTAGTTTTCAGAAGCATCGTTATGCTTTTAAATATTTACATTCATATTAAGTATTTACATGAAAGATATAGGTCTATTTGTAAACATATTCCTTCTTTACTTTCCTGCTGTAAATTTAAAGTTGTTTAAAAAATATTATTTTGGTTTAAATTGATATTTTTCAAATGGTTTATACCATTTGGTTTAAACCTATTAACCCTGCAACATATAAAAGAAAGTTAAAGGTACAGTTAAGCATATATATAAACAACTCTTATACTTATAGATATTTTAAGTTTTTTAAAGATAAATTATTTGTAATATTAGTTTAAATTGTTATATCTTTGGAATGCTGAAGTATTTTTTTTTTAAATTTAAAATCTATCAATGAATTTCTATATTTTTAATGATAGTATATAAAAAAAAAAGAAAATAGAAAGTGGGACTAGGGAATGGGGCAACACCTGCCCCAACCACCAGGATAAATTGATTTTCTCCATGGGACATACACCAAATAATTTGCTTATTTCATAATTTTGTCTGCATGCTGTTTTTGAAGTAATCAACATTTTAACCTAAATGATCAATATTTAAACAGTGCAAACCATCCAGTTGAGAAAAAAATACTGATATAATAACATATGATACATATAAACATCATAACACATGTAAACATCATATACAATTATGGATGTATACAATATATGTATATATATACATATTTACTTATATATGATTTATACATGTTATATAGACATGTAAATAGAGATGTTAATACTATATGATAACAATTTAAACAACCAAAATAAACTTGTTATGAATATATATAATAAATAATAATAATAAATGAATGCATATAATGCACATAAAATAATAAACCACATTAACTAAAAAAATTTAAAAGCAACCTTCATTTCTTTGACTTCTATTTCATTAACCTATAAAAACAAACAAACAAACAAAAAACATAAAAAATACCATAAGTATATAAAACAATGGTAAACATTTAAAATTAGAAAGAGGGTTCTTAATTAATGGGAGAGTCAGAAATATTTCTAAAATTGAATAATTGGGGAGAGTCAGAGATTAAAAAAAGCAAACAAGGAAAAACAACAAACTTTTTACTAACAAATTTCCTCAACATCTAAAATGGCTCCAGCAAATAAAATTAACACTAAAAGTAATCACTTAAGAAACTTAACACACTTTATTACAAAATAAAAATCCATTTGTGTTGAATGGTAGGGGTCCTAATAAACTCCAAGTCATAGATGAAGAAAATTGGAAAAAAAACTCAAAAATAATAAATGCTCTTCCTTGTTTATTTGGAAGGTGAGTGTACATGGTAAAACATGGAAGCTTGTTTTATCATGCCTACTTTATTTTATACTGCGGAATATTCTAAAATTTTGAAGAAAAAAATAGAAGGCCAGTTTTGTTGAAAGGCGGTTGTGAAGAAGCAGCTGTGGAATATCAAAGAATATGCTTAACAAATGTTGTCTTGTGAATTGTCATTAAAATTATGAAGTTGAAGTAACTACAGTTGTATTTTCTTTTCCAAATAATAGTTAAAAAAAAATTGGATTAAATTTGTAAATAGAAAAGATTAGACACCTACTAATGCTTCAGTTGTATGCATCAAGCATTTTTTAAAAAAATATTATAAGAAAGGTAGCACGAATCAACCTTGATTGATAAAAAAAACTGAAGCCTATTCCAACTAACTTCCAACCAAGATGCATATTAAATTATTTTACAAAGGTTCACCTTTGCCATTGCCTAAATGGTTTTGTCAAGGAAGAGATTGTTGTTTATCTTGTAGAAATATTGATGCCTAAAGTTGTGTAAAACATTTAAAATTAGAAGTAAGATATCTCAAGACATTTACTTGATTTTGATGAATGTAAACTGTGAAGAGTTTTTTGCTGGAGAGAATTTTTTTGCTAGCGATGAGTCTGGAAAATTGTATAAGGGAATGGTTTATTTTATGATAGTTGACCTTAAACAAAATATTCCATATGTGATGAAATCGTCACCTGAAAAAACAATCAATGTTGAATGATTGAAGGATGATATTTTAGAATATCTTTGTATGCTAACTGAATGTGAATTTAATGTTCGAGTTATTGTGTGACAATCATTCAAATGTTTCTTGTTTTGAAAAATCCTTTGTACATCAAATCAACAAGCCAAAGATTTGTTTTTTATCTAAAATCTAAAAAAAACTTACCTTTGTTTTGATGTTGTACATCTTATTAAAAATATCAGAAATAACTTATAAAATTGTAAAAAAAATTTTATTTCCAGATTTTAAGTTTAATGGATTTAAAGATCTTATATATGCGGTAGTGGTGTAGTGGTAGAGTACTCGGTTCATAAGCCAGAGGTTCCGAGTTCAATCCCCACCATATCCTTGGTAGTACCGCGCTCAACTCTTTTCTACACGCAGTGGCCTTGTTTGTCAAGGTTTGTGTTTTGGAGTTATAGAGTTGAGAGAGGGTTATAACCACAAATAAGTAGCCTCCTCGTCTGTTGTGGCCTTCTCAGCCTAGAGGAGGTGAATTAAAAAAAAAAAAAATGTGCTTCCAATTTTTGATGAAACTACATCTGCAGCAATTCACTCATATTTTCCTGATCCTAAAAGTAGTGCAGATTTTCTAACATTATTTAATAAGTGGTGGGATTTATCAAATTTTAAATATCAGTATTCAACATTTAGGTAATGCAGTCATTTCTGGAGATAAAAACCTGAACTTCTCAGGGAAATGGCACATTGGATTGAAGCTTGGCAATCACAAAAGATACCAAACTGTGAGAAGTTTACTTTATGTGTTCAGACAGCTGCAGCACTAATAAGAACACTTAAAAGTCATGCCTCGTTGATCAAGGACTTACTTAATAATGGATATCACTTTTTTTTAACTGGGAGATTTCAAAGTGACCAGTGAGAAAGAAGATTTGGACAATATAGACAAATGAGTGATGGAAGATTTTTGGTTGGTTTAAAAGACTATTTCTATTATTATTACTATTCTATTATAATCTCACTATTTCTAAAACAATATTAAAAATCAAAAGTATAGTCAAAGAAAGTAAAAAACTAGAGTATAGTTTTCTTTGGACAAATAAAAACTTATACTACGCATGTCAAAGCGATTACTTCTTCCTTTCCTTTCCCATTCCCGTGAAAAAACGGATGAGTGAAAACTCACCTTTATGATAATAGTATTTTTATTACTATTAATGTTTTTGTTATTAACTCCAGCAAGTTTTTTACCTCATATTAGTATATGTACTACTTGTAAATATACATAAATTTCTGAAATAGTTATTACACAATAACTATTTCAGAAATATATATTGATTGATAAAATATTTAAAAGCTAAATGTCTGAAATTTAGATGCTATTTAACATTGTTTAAATTCATAAGTCATTTATAGAAATAAAATATAGTCAAAGAAAGTAACATGATGAAAGTTTAAAAGTAAAAAACTTTGATGATAGTTTGAAAATGTCTCTTGAGTCAGAATATAATTTAACGGATTTAAAAAAATTTCTTCTAGATATTGATAAAGATCAGCAATCCTGATCATACTTATTTAACAGTTATTTCTAAGAGTGGTCTCACTTCCTTCACCATCAACATTTAACAGATATTTCTAAGAGTGGTCTCACTATTTCTTCACCATCAACATTTAACAGTTATTTCTAAGAGTGGTCTCATTATTTCTTCACCATCAACATTTAACAGATATTTCTAAGAGTGGTCTCACTATTCCTTCACCATCAACATTTAACAGTTATTTCTAAGAGTGGTCTCACTAATCCTTCACCATCAACATTTAAAATAAAGAAATTTAACTTACATCACGACAAGCTTTAGAATATTTGTTAAACCACTTTTATGACACTTTTCAGACTTTATTTTCTTCCGTGAGAATAAAAAGTTAAAACTTAGTAGAAGAATTGTTTCCAACATTTTTCTTAATTATAAAAGAGTTAACTCTACCAGCAAATCTGTTGATCATTTAAAATATTTTAAAAAGAGAAAATTTAATAAATTATATATAATATAATTTTAAAAACTGGCCTTCTATTTTTTTTGTTTCAAAATGCAAAATTTCCAGCTGTATAACTAAATTAAGCCATGGATAAAAAATATTTCCTTTTAACAAAACTAATATATATACACAGACCAAATTGTTAATAACTTGTATAGCATGTAATTTTGATATCATGTTAATTTTAATGTTTTTTTTAAAGTATAGTTAAATGATTTGAAATATCAAAATAAATACATTATATCAACCTTTTTCCATATTTTATAAGCTAACACAATAATAAAAAAAAAAAAAACATACATAAAAAAACTATAAAAGATATACGCTTCTTTTTTAAACTGCTAACTTAAAAAAACCTGCATAAAAAAATAAAAATGATTTTGCTACCAGCAAAATTTTTATTTGATTATTATACAAAATAATTATTTAAAAACTTTGGCATATAAAATTTGCCGAATGGTTACACACGAGCAGTCAACGCCTAAGGGAAGAAATGAAGTAAATTAGAATAAACCACTTTTAACCACTCATTTGGCTTAAAATTATCTGGTTTTATTGCAATATTTAGCTAGTCTTTTTGCAGTGTTTGTTGATATATTATTTATCTCCTGATTTTCATATTATTACTGTTTGTTGCATTCATTGCTCAGCTTTGTTTTAATTTTCACATGCACATTTTTTATCTTTATTATTATTCAGAGAATACTTTTATATTCTTCATTAAATGTTTCCATATATGCCGCTTACATTTTTAAGGTTTTTGTGCAACGTTCTTTTTCGCTATCATATATTTTTCAATTATTGTTATGATTATGGGTTTCGCGGGCTGCTCATATTCCTACACTTTTGATTGGTTGTCATAGTTTGAATGAGGTATCTATGACAGCGTTAGAGTTTATTTAAGGCTATTGTTGTTTTGTTGATTAAAAAAAAAATTTTGTAATGAGGTATACTGCTTTCTGATAATAATACCTATTTGGTTTTATTTCTTAAAATAAATTTATGAAAATTTTTTTTATGTTTCTATTAGAATTTTAATTTATTTTGTTTTCATGTTTTGTTTTGGTGGTATGGTAAGTTTTTTATTTATTTATTTTTTATTTTTGTTTGTTTAGTAAATCTACACTTTTTATATCATATCATAAAAAAAAATATTGGTGCTTTACAAATTTGGGGTTGGTTGGGTTTTGGCTATTTATAGTGAGTCCTTTTTCACTGCAGTATGGAATAGGCGTAAGTCACAGGGTAAAGCATAAGTGGCGATGACATTTGTCTGATGGGATAAACTAGTTATAAATGCTGATCCTTATGGAAACGCCAGTAATAATAGACACGACTCTGAGGAGATGTCTATCACTTAATCACTACACAAATTATGTTTACGCATTAGCATTAATGTTTTTTTTTATTTTGTAATCCGTTTTTTGTTTTATAAGTTTTTGTCTGGTGATATATATCTTCGTTCATATTGGTGTTTATAATACAATTTTTTTTTTTTTTTTTTTAATTTATTTTTATTGTTATTATTGTTGTGGGTGTATAGCCTGTCTTATTTATTTTTAAATATTCCTCTAATTAATCTTTATTTTTGTCTTGACAACTGTCAAAATATGCTTTGTCTAATAAATAATTCTCCTTTATTCTAATGTACTTCATTTCTTCCCTCAGGCGTTCACTGCTTGTGTGTGACCATTTGGCGAATTTTATATGCCAAAGTTTTTAAATAAAAATGATTTTGCTACCAGCAAAATTTTTAATTGATTATTATACAAAATAGATATTTTTGTAGTGAATTCTTAATTATTTTAAAAAAATATAGAAATCAGAGGAAATAAGGTGCTGCTGCTATACCTAAGGGGTACCTACGTTTATTGTTACCACCTATTTATAACTTTTTAAAGCAATTTGTTATAATATCAAAATCATCTATGGCTACAGATGCCATTACAATGCACTATAGTAATGAAAATGTAATTATTAAATTGAAAAATAATGGTTTAATAAATTTATACCAAGTTTATTAAACCATTAAGCATTCTTTACCATGCCCGATTGTAGTACTCTGCTCAGGGAGCCACATTGAGCTTTAGATATATAAGGTTTAGAATTAGTTCTAACAAAAACTAAAAAAAGAGTAGCCTCCATGACTATAGTGGCCCTCTCAGCTTTCTGGAGGTAAATACAGTAAAAAATAAAACAATAATAATAATAAAACAAAAATAGTTTAAAATTAAAAAATTGTATCAGACTTACTATATCTTTCAAATACCCATATTTTCCTTCAACAGATTTTTTCAATGCGCCTCCTCCTTTCTAATTAAGCAATAAATATTTGTGAAAACATATAAAATGTGCTTCAATACTTTATTGTTACTATTAAACTCAAAGTTAAACAATATTTCTTTCAAATAACAATAATTAACTTTCAATGCAATGCATTCCACAACCCTTAAAATTATAAACAAAAGAATATAATCAAAACAAATTGTTAATTAATAGTAAGTAGAATAGACTAATAGTAAGTATAAATTAAAAAACATTGAAAAGCGTGATAATAAATATAATCATATTAATTTTAATCAAGAGACTATTTTTATTACATTGTTAATATAATGTAATAAAAATAGTCTCTTGATTAAAATTATGTAACAAATAAACGTAACTGTTTTGTTACTTTATTTACTACTTTGCTTTATAAAACAAGCAATAATTTAAAAACACTTATAAAATTTATAACTATAATTTCAATTTTAAAATTTAATTGTAAATACACTATTAGCAATTATATATATTTATTTTAGAAATATACCTTCATTTTTTCTCTCCATTGGCCATAAATATCAGCATCATACTCTAAATATATGTATAAACACATATATGCATATATAGATACATACACACACATATATATAGGAATATATGGATACATGGAGATATATATATATATATATATATATATATATATATATATATATATATATATATATATATATATATATATATATATATATATATATATATATATATATATATATATATATATTTGTACACACACATTTTGGTCTTTATAAAATTAGAACATTCCTGATAAGTCCCAAAGGACATAACAATATTTACACGCACACACCACACATGCACACACATATACACATAGATAAATATACAGTTTTCTAGGTAAAATAGAAAAAATAGTTTTGATTAACCTTCTTTGTATTACTTGCTCAAACTTTTCTCTTTATCGTGCTCAAACTTTTCTCTTTATCGTGCTCGCCATTTCCTTACTTCTGATTCCATTCTCCACCTCTACAAATCTCTTATTCGTCCCTGTATGGAATACTGTTGTCATATTTGGGCTGGTTCTTCTAACGATTCACTTTGTCTTCTTGACAAAGTCCAAAAACGCATTGTAAATGTTGTTGGACCTGGACTATCTGCTAAGCTTGAACCTCTTTCCCATTGTCGTAAAGTTGCATCTCTTTCTCTTTTCTACAAATACTATCATGGTCACTGCTCAAAGGAGTTATCATCTCTAGTTCCATCAACTAAAATTCATTCTCGTTTTACTCGTCATTCAGCTAAGTCTCATTCGTTTACTGTATCTGTCCCTGCATGCTCTAAAAACTTTTATTCATCTAGTTTTTTTCCCGGCACTTCAATCCTTTGGAACTCTCTCCCATCTTCATGTTTTCCTGACTCATACAACCTTCAACTTTTCAAGTCTTCTGTCAACCGTTTCCTTGCTCTATAACTCTGTTCTTTTTTTACCTAGTAACTCCCAACTTAATAGTGGTTGCTTGCAGCCTTGTTGGGAGTGAATGCAAATTAAAAAAAAAAAAAAAAAAAAAAAAAAAAAAAACTTAAACCCTCAGTTTGAAGTTTTTGTATAAGGTTATTGCAGTATAACATTATTAACAACATTTTGTACAAGGGTTATTTGTGCAAATGATATTTGTATATTTATATAAGATCACATAAAACACTACCTGCATTTCTTTCAATAACAGCCTGCTCAAAAATATCTATCATATCAACTCCATCATTAAGCATATCCAATCGACCAGCGATAAACTTAAAATTAGAAAAACAATTTATAAATCAATTTTTAACACATTAATAAGATCCTGTTTAATTAATCCTGTTTAATAAGAGAACGCTTACAAATAAAAAGCAATTTTATACCTGCCTAAAAGACTGTAAATCAAGTATTTGATCAAGGAAGACCTTCATACTTCCAACACGAGTGTTTAAAAACCTTTTTTTTAAAAAGAGAGAAAAAGCCTCATAATAATAAAACCTTTTTAATTAATTTTGGTTATTATATCCATAAACAAACAATGGTCAAAATTAATTTTAACAGTTTAACAACATCTATGTGCAATTATAATACTGTTAATTACAATACCTATGTGCAATTATAATACTGTTAAAAACTTTTATTTTATCTTTTGTCTTCTTAATAATGGATATATTTTTAAAAAATAAAAGGAAAAAATATGAAAACATAAAGTATGAAAAAAATTGTGATATCAAATGTTTAAATAAAGTCCCCTTGTTGCTTGCATATTAAAAAAAAACAACTATTGCTATTATTATTTGTATTACAAAGGATGGTACAAAAGTTTGGTTTTAAAAGCATAGAGAGCTTTTCATATAGAACGACATTGAAAAGGCATTGACAAATTGCAGGATAGAGATGCAGGTAAATCTTTTTTATATAAATTATATTACTGCAGGCAAATAAATTTTAAAACATTTTACTTGAATATATCATTTTTATTAAATACTCTGCTTAGATGCATTGAAAAACACTTAAAAAAGTTCAGAGATGAGTAACTAAGATTAAACAGGCAATGAGTCAACATAGCTATGAAGAAAGGCTAATTAAACTTAACCTAACTAGTTAAATTTTGCGCTGACAAAGAGGCCACCTCATTTAAGAATTTAAAATCATAAAAGAAATCTACAACGTGAAATGATATGTTTGAACATTCAGAAGAAAACCAAGAGCTGGGTGTAGGACAACTTAGCAAAAAACCAGTGGCTTATCCATGGATAAGCTACTGGGTGTGAGACGATAAATTCACATTGCAACATATTTTAACTAACTAGATGCGTTAAATAAAACAAACAGATCTGCTAATTAAATAACATCTTTAGCAAAAAATTTGACAATCTTAACAATATGTTATAAATTTGGTCTTGTACAACATGATAATAATAAGAAGCAATCTTCTTGTTTTCTCTCAACACAAAACTCAGCTGATAAAAATTCATGATTGAGACAAGAGTGATCAAGACCAGAAAATAAATTCAGAACATTCAAGTCTGAAACTTTAATTTTAAAAAACTTTGTTGTTTTAGCGGAAATAAAATTGAACATGGTCAGCTCATAAGTTCATTAATTTAAAAGTTCATTTCTACCTAAATCAAAATATTAACGAGATACCAAATAAAAATTTTTTAGTTAAATATATTTAATTATATTTAATTTTAATACAAATAAATAATGATTAACTCTTACATTTCATCATCAAAAACAATGCGACCACCCTATGAAAAAAGTAAAAATCACTAAAATATAAATATATACATTTTTTATGGATTACCAAAAAGATTATTTACAAATAGATTGCTGTAAAAATACTTTTTTATAAATCACTGAATATATATATGAAAGAAAAGTTTTCCGCCCTTATGCCAAACCCTTAGTTGATGTAGTAGCACTCCTTTGCAGCAGCGGGCTGTAAGATAGTCCATGTATATACTGATATGATGTATGTATGTATTGCTCCAGCAACTTTCTATTTTTGTATGTCATCCGGGTGCATCTAAGGCTGCATTTATATATGTATATTTGTGTATATATATATATATATATATATTATATATATATATATATATATATATATATATATATATATATATATATATATATATATGTGTGTATATGTGTATATGTGTGTATATATATATATATATATATATATATATATATATATATATATATATATATATATATATATATATATATATATATATATATATATATATATATATACTATCAACCAAAGTTATTCGAATGGTTCTACTTTTTGATATAAGATATCAAAGTTTTACTTACTATTAGGAGAAAAACTGAAAACAAAATCTACCTGGATTATATATTATCTTCCTGCTTATTAGATTTACAAAAAAATTAATATAAAGTCCCATTAGATAAGTTTATAATTTACTTGCCTATTAATCACCCTTAGCAACAATAGCTGCTATACATATTCTTGGCTTTCTACTTAACAACTTATCCAATATGTCAAAGTCAAATTTATGCCACTAACTAATAAGTTTTTTCCACCTTATGCATCATTAGGCATTAATGTTTATGACATTACTTTTAATTCCTCCTATAAAAATCCAATAGAAGAGAGATTTTGTGATTGGGGAGGCTAAAATATTCTATTCAATATTTGATCATTCTCAAACTCAGTCAAATAACATCAACTTTTAAGTTATATATATATATATATATATATATATATATATATATATATATATATATATATATATATATATATATATATATATATATATATATATATATATATATATATATATATATATATGTATGTATTAGAGTGGATCGATTTTCATAGCAAAAAAAAAAAAAGTTTCAAAATCAATATTCCTGAGACACGAATCGATGTCTATTAATTATAAGATGAAAGTAAAAAAACATTTTTTGATTTTGTTGATCTTGAGGTTCCTCTTGTATTGAGGTTTATTTGAGCTTACGGTGGCTTGGTAAACAATGTTGTTAGACAAGCAATTGTTGTTCAGTGGACAAAGAGATTTTTTAATGCAATTGCAGGTTTTTTCTGATAACTTTACATCACCATGTAAAATATTTTTGTTGTGTGAGTTGATGATAGATTTAATATTTGGCATGCAGGAGTAGCTTATTTATTTGTTTCTGTTAAATATTTTGTGTAGGTTGTGGTCTTTAGGAAAATGCTTGTCAATTAGGGTTAAAAAGCGTTGACCAATTTTGGTTGTAACATTTTTACTAAATGGAGGGTTGTACCAGATTATAATTCGTTTGTGGTGATTTTTTGGAACATTTGTTATGCTTGGTTTATATGCCAACTTATAATCATATCACGATTGCTTTAGTGCGTCTTCATAAAGATGCGTCGACTTATTAAAAATAACTTCACTTGATGAGTTGGCGGACAATCTTAGCTCGATATTTTTTGGAAGATTGTTTATTATGTTAGGTGGATGGTTAGAATCAGCATGTACATAACTTAGCTTATTATTATTGCAATATGGTTGGAATGAATTTTGAGTAAGGTTAAAAGTTAAATCAAGGTAGTTAGTAGTAACAATTTTAACAGTAGTAACAATTTAAACAGTAGTAACAATTTTAAGATTACAATTGATAGAGATGTTGAGATTGTTGCGTTTAAAAACTTGAACGACACATTTTTTTATTTGATCCATTTGATGGCTATTTTTGTTCTTGAAAACAGCTAACCCGTCATCCTGATATAGACCGAAATCATTTTTGTTGTAAAACTGCGAAAGTTGATCTAAAATAAAAATCCCAACTAGTTCACAAACTTCCGCGCCATCATAGGCTCCCATGGTAACATCAAACAATCCTGCTTTTTACTTAATCCATGATATGCCACCGTTAAAAATGAAAGATTTTCTTGCATGATGTATAATGGATTTGCTTTGTTCGTCTATTGTTATATATTGTTCGGCAAAAGTAATAGCGTTATTAAGTATTTTTTCATCAATTGACGGATAAAAATCATTTATGTCAAATACTAAAAATTTACAAAGGTGTTTATCATCAATTTTTTGGAACCAATTTATTACATTTTGGGTATTTTGCCATTGGTTTAAACAGAGCCTGGTTCTTAATTCCGAGTTGATATTGGATAATATAAGCTTTGACAGTCTTCCTACCTCATTCTTTGCAGGATTTAAAAGACGCACAGTAGGGTTGTTTAGGAAGTTGGCTTTATGGTCTTTTAAAGTTATAAAACAATCAGCAGTTCCGTTTATCTCGATTCTATTAGAAACATCATGATTTTTTAAAATTAGCTTACTTTCTTTATTTACTACATTCATTAGTTTTGGATCGGCCTTTTTATAAATAGAAGTGATTGCGTTTTTTAGAAGGTGGTTGTAATCATCTTTAGATATTTTGTACATGTGGGAAGTTTTGTCAGCTGGAGTTAAAGTTTTATTAGATTTACGTAAAAATTTAATGTCATTATTTACTTTTTCTTGAAATGTGTTGTTGAGATTGCAAAATTTGATAGTTTTAACGAGATTTATTATATCTTTTTCAAATAGTGACATTTCTTTAATTTGTGGAGGGCACTTTGAAGATTTTATTCCATAGTTAGTATAATCATTGAACTTAGATGTATCACCGAGTTGTTTGTTAATAAAAAATAGAGCTTTCCATCTCATTCTTTTTATAAGAGCTTCAGTTTTCTAAAGTAACTGCAATATAAATTCTTTTTCAGATGGTATGGGTATATTTTTGATTGAGTAATTAAAGTTTATTTTTTCCATCTTTGATAATTTTGAGTAGAGTGCTCAACTAAATTTTCCTAAAGACCACAACCTACACAAAATATTTAACAGAAACACTATTAAAATAAGCTACTCCTGCATGCCAAACATTAAATATATCATCAACTCACACAACAAAAATATTTTACATGGTGATGTAAAGTTATCAGAAAAAACCTGCAATTGCATTAAAAAATCTCTTTGTCCACTGAACAACAACTGCTTGTCTAACAACATTGTTTACCAAGCCACCATAAGCTCAAATAAACCTCAATACAAAGATAAGGTATACATTGGGATAAGCGAAACCTCTTTTAAACTAGGTTATGCAAACCATCTAAAATCCTTCAACATAAAAAAGTACAAGAACGACACTGAGTTATCTAAGGAAGTATGGGATTTAAAAGAAAACAATTTTACATCTTCAATCAAATGGAATATAATTAAACGCTGTAAATCATACAATCCTGCGTCAAAAATTTGTAAGCTTTGTTTAAATGAGAAATTTGAAATATTATTTTACAAAGGAGATAATCTGCTAAATAAAAGAGGTGAAGTAGTTTCGGAATTTAGACATAAAAATAAATTTCTTCTTTCATTATTTGATAGCGGAGATTAGTTTTCCACTACGTCTTCTTGTACTAAGACGTCAGAACTCATTCTACTGTAGTTTGTAATTTTTAGACGGTTTTTTATATTTTTGATTTTGTACTTCATGGCTGATGATTGCCGATAGGCATGAAACTTTAAGTTCCATTAAAAGTTGTTTTTTCTATATTTAAATATATATATATATATATATATATATATATATATATATATATATATATATATATATATATATATATATATATTATATATATATATATATATATATATATATATATATATATATATATATATATATATATATATATATATATATATATATATATATATATATATATATATATATATATATATATATATATATATATATACATATATATATTTATGTAAACATATTGGGAATTGAACTCCGAACTTCTCATTTTATAAGCAAGCAGTTCCGAGTTCAATCCCCACCACGTCCCTGGTAGCACCGCACTCAACTTGTTTCTCCACGCAGCGGCCTTGTTTGTCAAGGTTTGTGTTTTGGAGTTACAGAGTTGAGAGAGGGTTATAACCACAATTAAATAACCTCCTCGCCTGTAGTGGCCTTCTCGGCCTTGGGGAGGTGAATTAACAAATATATATATATATATATATATATATATATATAGTGATGATATATATATTACTGTATACTTTTTTAAATTGTTAACATTTTTTTTTATAAATAATGTTAGTAAATAATAATTTCATTTTATTAAAAAACGTTCAGCCTTTTTTTCCTTACTTAATCAACAATAGCATAAAGATTAAAAATAATACCTTTGGTGTATCTATGAACTTCAATGCATCTCTGTATCCACCAATCAAATCAGCAAGTGCTTTTAAAAATAACTGTGAAACATACTTATTTAACGCTTTATCTGTTCGCTGAAGATGTTTGTGTAATCGCTTTGTGATCTTTGAAGGAAAACATTCCATATCTTTTTGATCAAATTCAATTTCATTAGTATCAGCATTTAATATGACAACCTCATTCATTGGCATTTGTCGAACTTTCTAAGAAATGATTGAACTTTCTAAGAAATGATTGGACTTTCTAAGAAATGATTGGACTTTCTAAGAAATTATTGAACTTCTAAGAAATGATTGAACTTTTTAAGAAATGTTTAAATATAATAACTTAACATATTTTGTAATTAAAAGAGAAGAATAAAATTAATCAAAACGACTTACTGCCATCATTGAAGAATGTATACCAAGCAAAAAAGGCATAGGTGCACTAAAATACAGTTTTTCATAAAAATCTGATACATTAAAGAAATATATTCAAACAAAGTCTCTTTTTTATAACATTCATACAAAGCTACCAAAAAAGAATACTTAGTAGAAATGACCCTATAAAATTTAGCACTTAGTGAAATGACATTACAAATATCTAGTAAAATATCTTAAATTTTTATTATTGAGACTTTTATAGTGTATGAAACTAGTTTAAATAAAAAGAATTATCAAAATTTTGTCAATTTTTTTAACAAATCAAAGTAAACTAAACATTGTCCGAGTAAAGCCTTTCTAGCAATTAGATATAAAGGGTATAGAGAAAAAAGAAATAACTTTTTGCAACTTTCTCAACCAAGAAAAGTTTATTTTTAGTCTCTAAATAGCTAAAGAAACTTAAAAAATTTCAAATTAAAGAATATTTTCAAATTCGTATTTTCAAAATTGTAAAAAAAAACAATCAAGCAATAGTTTGAAGATTTGACAGACAGATTTTTAATTTATGCAATAATTCATATAATTTCAAAAAAATTTAATAAATAAAAATGGTTGATAAAACCATTTTTGCAAGTGTAATTATAAAATAGAAACAAATTTACATACCAGCAGTAATCTAATAAATGCGGCGGAAGAATCGGTACAAAAATATGCTGCCTAAAATTAAAAAGTAAATAGCAATAATTGCTCAAAAAACTTCTTGGAAAACAATAGCATTATTCATAGAGTTTAAAAAAAAAATTTAAAAGGTTTTTTTAGCATTTAAAACTAGAGTAACAATTTAACCCCTATATAGCTGTTAAAAAGTTATTTAGCAATTTGCAAACAAGGGGTATCATAACAATTTAACCTTAATATAAGATAAAAAGTAAAGAGCATTAAGTACAAATTGCCAGAAAGGTTACTGGACAAAGATCATGCTCACTAACTTTGTTGGAAATTTGTTTACATATATAAAATATACAATTTACACAGGTCAACAACAACAAAAAAAGGTTTTTTGTAGCTGAGCAAACAATACATTTTTTGTATAGCATATCTCAATTTGATTTCAAATATGCAATCTTTTTTATCATGTCAAATTTTAAAGATATTTGGGTTCAAATCCTTAGCATTTGGGGTAATATCCCTAATATTGTAAAGAATAAATAAATTTAATCAACAAAAATATGTCAAACTGATTTTAAAAAAAGTGTATTTTTATGGAGATTTTAGAATAATATTTGTTTGCAATAAAAATAATAAAAATTGTTAAAATTATTTTAATAGTATTTAGCATTTTTTTAACTATATATTTTTTTAATAACATTTACTTTCTTACTTTTTTCAACAACATTCACTTCCTTTAATAAAACTTAGTTTCAATAAGATTAAAAACAATTATGTTTACTAAAATCTCAATAAAAAAGTGTTTTTTTTGAAACCCAGCTTGACCTACTTTAAAACAATTTTTTTTACCCTAAATGCTGAGAATTTGAATGCAAAATGAAAATAAAATGGTTGCATATTTGAATTCAAAATGAATTTAAAAGGCTATACTTAAAATGTATTTTTGCTCGACAACAGAGAAAATTTTTTTTTATTTACCTATGATATTATTATTAAAAACAATATAAATTTTATCAATAGCATATCAAGGTCATTTTATATACTGAACATTGTGTAAAAAACGAAGTCCAGACTATAAGTCTATAACGAAGTCCAGACTTATAAGTATAGAAGTTTATTATAAACATAAGTATAGAGAGGTATTTGATGCTTAATAAAAGTTTCTCAAGACCACATTTAGATTGGTTAAACTGCTGTGATAAGAACAAATCTAGATATGAAAGGATGTACTACTAAAGCAGATAGTAAAACCCATTTGAGTAGGCTATCAAGAAAGACAGACTGATTAAGAGCCTAGCAAATATAAACTATTTTTTAATTTAAAGATGTATAAGAACTTTCAAATAAATCTCTATATCAAAAAAAAAAAAAAAAACTCTTTTTTTTTCCAACATGCAGAGAATCACACTACAAATAATTTTCTGGTTATGCATGTATATGAGCATATATGAGCAGTTTGAAAAAAGATCATACAAGGATCCCTAAATGCCAAGACAAGTTGTGCTCATATTAAAAAAAATATTAAAAAAAAATACTTGGGCCAGAATTTTTTGATTAAAACTAAATAATGAATGCATATCAATAAAACAAAAATTTTTATTTTAGTCAAAGCTCATCTTCTTCAATTTTTGGTTCTCTGAGTCTTTATAATATACACCACAATCTGCAGACTGCATAATTTATTTCATGTGCATTTAATTCATAACAGTTTCATTATATGATGTCATTGTGGATTTATTTTAAGTGTTTTATGTCCAACAATCAGAAAATCATTTTTGCTCCAGGAATCACGAAAGCTCTCTGCTAACTTGCAAATGACTAGTATAAGAATTTCATTTAAAAACATATTAAAAAAACTGTAAAATACAGCAACAAAGAACTAAGAACTTTTCCCATCATCATGATCATGGGAAAAGACACTTAATTTTGAGATTTACTGAATAAAAGGAAAACATAATTTTACAGTGAGACAAAAGGGACGTCCTAAACAACTTGCAATATGCAATAAACAATGTAATAAATTAAATTACCACAACTTTGACTTACATCATAAAGTGTTATATAGAGTTTTAGGTTGATAACTAATTTTTACTTTGGATTTTGCAGAAGTAAAAGGTTTTATAGCATTTTTAATGTTTTTGCCAATTTTTAATGATTTCATTAAAAAATGAAATAAGTTCCTTGATTTCGCCTTCTTATTTATTTTTCACTTTTCAAACTACTTTTCTATTTTTTAGTCTTATTTTCGCATCAGTCTTGTTTTCTTCATCTGTGAAGAATTTAGGCAATAAGCTTAATCTAAATAAATATCAAAATTAATATATTAACATGTTTAAATGAAAAATACCATTGCATTGGATAGAGAAGAGCTACTGAACCATGTACCACAGCAGTAAGCTGCAAAAAAAATAAAAAAAATAAGTAGATATAAAATATACAAAAGTTTACAATAGAGTAAAAATAATAAAACTGATTTACAAAACAATATATTTGTATGAACCTGGTACAACTAGAATCATACAAATATAAGTTCTCTTCCACTTCTTTTTTTATTTATAATAACTAAGGCAATCCATATTGATAGAAAAATCAACAAGCCGAAGGTCATAAAGATCTTACATGCATGGATGATGGATGCATATATATATATATATATATATATATATATATATATATATATATATATATATATATATATATATATATATATATATAGAAAAAAAATATTTTTAGGGGTAGCTCAAGTCTCTATAACATCAGGCAGGCTCTTAATATTATTAAAAGAAAAAAAGTTCTTGAAAAGTATAACATGTTAAGTCTCAAAATAAGTGAAATTTTATAAAAACTTCTAAAATATTAATTATTTTATAAAAAATATTAAGAAAAAAATTTGAAACAACAATTTTTTGTAAAACTACATAATTTTCATTTTTAGTTAAAAATGTCATTTTCTAGGCAGTGAAGTCTAAAATGATAATTTTTTTTATAAAATGATGACTATTTTTATATAATTTCTTATAAAAATAATATACATAATATAATATATATATATATATACATATATATATATATATATATATATATATATATATATATATATATATATATATATATATATATATATATATATATACATACATATATATATATACACACACACATATATATATACATATATATATATACATATATATATATATATATATATATATATATATATATATATACATATATATATATATATATATATATATATATATATATATATATATATATACATATATATATATTTATATATATATATATATATATATATATATATATATATATATATATATATATATATATATATATATATATATATATATATATATATATACACACATATATATATATATATATACATATATATACATATATATATACATATATATATACATATATGTATATATATATATATATATTTTTTTATTTTTTTTATTTGCATTCACTCCCAACAAAAGGCTGCAAGCAACCACTATTAAGTTGGGAGTTACTAGGAAAAAAAAGAACAGAGTTATAGAGCAAGGAAACGGTTGACAGAAGACTTGAAAAGTTGAAGGTTGTATGAGTCAGGAAAACATGAAAATGGGAGAGAGTTCCAAAGGATTGAAGTGCGGGGAAAAAAACTAGATGAATAAAAGTTTTTAAAGCATGCAGGGACAGATACAGTAAACGAATGAGACTTAGCTGAATGACGAGTAAAACGAGAATGAATTTTAGTTGATGGAACTAGAGATGATAACTCCTTTGAGCAGTGACCATGATAGTATTTGTAGAAAAGAGAAAGAGATACAACTTTACGACGATGGGAAAGAGGTTCAAGCTTAGCAGATAGTCCAGGTCCAACAATGTTTACAATGCGTTTTTGGACTTTGTCAAGAAGAGAACGTGAATCGTTAGAAGAACCAGCCCAAATATGACAACAGTATTCCATACAGGGACGAATAAGAGATTTGTAGAGGTAGAGAATGGAATCAGAAGTAAGGAAATGGCGAGCACGATAAAGAGAAGCAACCTTAGCAGAAGCTAATTTAGCAATCGATTGTATATATGGTTTCCATGAAAGGTCAGTAGTAAGGGATAATCCAAGAAGACGTAAAGAGGAGGACTCAGTAAGAGGATTGCCATTCATTACTATATAGGAATGTTGACCATATTACGGTAGTTATTTGCAGTAAGCAACTGGGTTTTTTTAGAGTTGAAATTCACAAGCCACTGTGAACCCCAATCTATTACTGAAGTGAGATCAGATTCAAGATCAGCTGCTTGTTCTAGGCGATCGAAAAGAGAAGACTTTTTGTCAAGACAGGAGTATAAAGTTGAGTCATCAGCAAAAAGAGCTACTTTAGATGAAAGGTTGTCAGGAAGATCGTTTATGTAGATAAGAAACAAAACAGGGCCCAGGATGGAACCTTGGGGAACCCCAGAAGTTACTGGAAATAAAGAAGAGTGTTGGCCTTGAAGGATGACTTTAATAAACCGGCTAGAAAGAAATGATTTGATAATCTCAAAAACTTTCCCAGAAACACCATAAGAAGCAAGCTTATGGAGAAGACCAGCATGCCAAACTTTGTCGTTTTTTTTTTTTATATATATATATACAGGCTTGGTCGGGAAGCGGGAGCGATCGCTCTCAAACACTGACCACGGAAATTATATTTAGTTGCATAAAACTGGCCAGGTTTTTAGTCATTTTGAGAACATTTAAGTTTATGTACGAAACAAAGAATTTTTGTTTTACGGACATACATGGAAACATAACTAACTTGAATGTTCTCAAAACGTCTTTGTGCGAAAGAATAAAAAGAATATTTGCGAACACTAAAAACCCGCCAAACTAACAAACAAACTAATACTATTGGTTCAAAAAATACGCTGATTAAGCGAAATAAAGTTCTAGAGTATTCTGTTAAAATGTTTTAGAAATTGTATTATTCACGATTTGTTACGTTTTGAGATTTGTAGAATTGTTTTAAGAATTATTTGTTTACAAAAATAAATGTTTTAAATATATATTAATTAAAATGTTATTATTTGTTTACAAAAATAAATGTTTTAAATATATATTAATTAAAATGTTAAAATTTTAAAAGTTTATTATAAATCATGGATTTTATTGGTATATTTTTATTTTTTATTTTAAAAGAGATTGTATTCTTTATGTAAATGTAATTTTGTGTATTTGTTTTTTATGGTAATGTATCTTTTAAAGCAATTTTTATGATTTAAACAAAGACTTACAAAAATAATTGCGTTTTTAATGAAGTTATAATCGTTAAAGTTAATAAAACTAATTATGTAACAAACATATAAGAAGTTTCTGGTTACTAAACACAAACAACGCATACAAAGTAACTGAGGTCACGACAGAACACAAATATATAATAGCAAATATTTAGATATAAAGAAAAGTTTCTAGATATTGGTTTACTAACTCTAATTATTTTCGCTTAAGTTGCCATTCTTAAAACTCGTTATACTTTTTTCTGCTTTAAATACTAATTAAAATTAAAAAGCCCACTTACTAAACATCATTAGCGATATTGTGAAGCAGTTTCGCTTCCTGGTCATTAAGTGTTTTTAACCTTTTTAGTTGATTTCTATCTTGTTAATTTAATTCCTATAATAATTCAATGATTTAATTATTTCATTTGTTTTTCTTACTAAGAAGAACTTTACGGTTATGTTTCCACAATAAATCCAGAAATAGATCTGAAAATTTTAACTATGTGATTAAAGTATACTCTGTTAGCTGGGTTGAGATAAAAATAAAACCAACCTGTCTTTATGGATCCAATCATTTCTTTGGAAAGATTAAAAAATCTTGTTACTTATCTGATGAACTTAAGAGTATTGTTGATCTAGTATTACAAAGAAATGCCTGCAACCCAGAAAATATCTTGTTGAAAAGAATGCACATTAGAGAATTAGGTTTAAGGCAAACTATCAAATGTAGAGAATCATATGCTAATGAGAGGACTATTCAACCATTTAAAGTGCCAAATCTGAATTTTAATGATGTAGATTAAATAGATATGATTTGTTGGAAATATGTTAATGTTACTGAGCCTCCTTTAACAAGACACATCTTAAGTAATAATTTTAAAAAAAGATTTCCTCCATTTCTGATACAATTGATATTCTAAAAATACCTTGCCACACTCAAGCAGTTGAATGATGTATTAAGTTTGTATCAAATACTTCTACATCAGTTTGTGAAAATAAAGCAAGAGATGGCGTCATCCGAGCTAAGCTTATACCTTAGTATGAATTACCAAAGTTTGAAACTAAAAAACACTTAATGAATTCATTAAAATAAATATAAATGCCAAAATGATTTAAAAAAAAATGTTTTACTCCACAATTTAATTTATATTCTTTGTTACCTCTGTTAAGTCCAGGGTTCCATATTTTAGTACTTTTTTCCATTGTCTTATTTAAATATGTTATTATGGAAGAGTTGTTAGTAATGTTTTAAAACTGAATGTCCTTCCTGGCGTTAATCTTATTTGTAGTTCAAGGCTAAGTATTTTTATTGTGATACCATACTTAGGTTACAAGCTTTTTTTATGCCTACCACATTTAAATTGGGGATTGTATCAGAATTTTCATTCCCCAAGGTAAAGAGTCTTTGCCATGGCTAATGAGCCTTTGGTCTAGTTACCTAATTACTAAAACAAAGTAAAGGAATTTAATGACTATAAAGGAACCTCAGTTTTGTTAGGTTTTTTAAATAAAAAAAGTTCTGAATAAAACTTAGAACTTGTATATTTTAAATAAGGCTGTAGTTTTGCTGTTTGGAATTCTGTTAGTGATTGGACAAAATATTTCATTTTACTTTTTATTGTTTGAAATATCTTTTAAAAAAAATTTATAATAAAACAAACAAACTGAAAAGCAAACAATTTTAAATTTGACCATACTTATATTCTTCTGCCGTCAATGCAGAAAATTCAATTCTACTCTCTATTTCTGTATTATTAAACTTGATTTTACCTGCGATTTCTTAATAATCAACAAAATTAAACAGTAACTTATTTCATGTCAACATTTTCAAAAAAAAAAAGAAGTAAAAAAATTTCTGAAAGCAAGGACTAACAAGCATAAATTAAATAATGCACTGTGCTCTCCTGAGACCGCCAGGGTATATTTTGGTTTACTCTAATTTTTTTTTTTATTATTACTATTATTGGGTTAAGTAAAGTGTTTTAAAATAATTTTTAAAATCTAAACGCACTTTTTAACATCAAAAATTGAGATTTAATAAATTAAAATATCTATAAAAATTACGTCAATTTAAGTTTACATCATCTATTCAAAACGGATAAAAAGACTCTATGTTACCGTAACTTTTGGCAATATTTTGTAAAGCATTCGGGTAAAACATACATGTTTTTTGTCAAAATGGCTGAAGCAAAATGTTTAATTTGTGCTTGTTGTTTTATTGCCTTTGGAAAAGGATCAAAAAAAATTATTAAAGTAACTCCTGCAATACAACTCCATATTCAAAACTTATTTTGGAGAGAATATGACGTAGACAAAGAGTGTTGTCCGAAAAACATTTGTACTTCTTGCAAAACAAATTTATATGCATTGAACAGGGGTGAAACACCAAAGTTGAATGATTGGATTGAAAAAATATCTAAAATTAACAGACAAAAACTCAGAAGATCATCTGATTTTAGTAAAATATCTGAACAGATGGCAAATAATAATCAAGAGATCATCGATAGAGTTATTAAGATATGTCTTTCATGCTTTTCTTCAATAGGTATTCTTCAGCAAATTTAAAGTGTTGTACTGTTTTTATTTTCAATTTTTTAAAAATAATTTAATTCTCTATAATATTTATATAATAACATAATATATATATATATATATATATATATATATATATATATATATATATATATATATATATATATATATATATATATAATATATATATATATATATATATATATATATATATATATATATATATATATATATATATGTGAATGCTATTATTGTATAAATGATTGCAATGTTAATTCAATATTAGTGCATTGTTTTTATGGTTTACAAATTTAATAATATCAAAGTTAGTAATAAAATGTTGTCATACTTTTAACTTTTATTCAGGTAAAGGAATTTCCCATTTTTGCTGTAAGAGTGAGGCTGTAAAAAACCTAATTATGTTGGCAGAAGGTCTTGGAAATGTATCCAGTGAGCAAGTTGCTTCTGGGATTCTCAAAAAAAAAATGAAAAGGGACAATATTAAACCAAGAGATAAGTTTTCTTTAAAGACTTTTGGAAACAACCTTCTTCTTGTTGTTGGCACACATGATAATAAAGGTAGCAGAGCATGCCCTAAAATATTGTCTTTCGAAGCTACAATGGAAATCTCAAATACTCTAAACCTAAGTAAAAGAAAAACAAAACTTCTTTGCAAAAATATGCGACAAAACTTAGGGAAGATGATGTTAGAACCTAATATATCAACTCAGATTGAAGAGCTGCATAACACTTTGTCAGATTTTTATGATGTAAAAACCGAATCATTCATTTCAGGGAATGACGAGATAAGTCGCAGTTTGGTATTTGTAAAAGATACTTCTGATTTAATTCTTCGCATGATTAAAGAAAGAGGTTTAAATCCTTATTGCACTGTTGTTAGAATTTCAATTGATGCTGGACAGGGTTTTCTTAAATGTATTGTAAATGTTTTTGATCCATTATGCAAAAATACAACTTCAGAAAGTCTAGATGATTCTGGTGTAAAAAGATCATTTGTTTTAGCTTTAGTTGAAGATGTTTCAGAACATAATGAAAATCTTAGCAAACTATTGAAACTATAGCAAACTATTGATGTATTTTTAATACATTGTTTCCAGTTTAGGATGTTGAACGCTGGATCTTCTTGACTCAATGCGTGGGTATTGCTTGTGTCTCTATTTTTATGACTGGGCAACTCATTCTATTATCTCCTTATGAGGGTACAGCTCTAAAACTCAGTTCTATGGTTCTGAGGCCGGCTGGTAGTCAGGTTTCCCAAACTCTGTGGTAGCTCTCAGAGAGGCTGATTCCATCAACAGCCGAAAAATATCAGAGTACTAACAGTGCCATGTTGCGCATGGATAGTGTCCCTGTTTGCACTTTTGGTGTGCATTGCAGAGGCCACATTTGGAGCCCTTTGTTACGGCTTAAGGTTTATTAATAGTATTGAGGCTATTGCTTAGTTGTAAAATAGTGTCTGAGTACTATCTATACTTGAGTCAAGTTCTTTATAAATTTAAAATGACTAAAGTACCTAAAACTAAAAAACACAAAAAACCATCGTCATCACCAAGTTCTCTAAACCTATCATTTACTAATATTCGTGGTCTTCGAAGTAACTTTTCTTCTGTTGAGTCTTATCTCTTGCAAAGTTCACCAGACCTACTTGCTCTTTGTGAGACTAATTTGAGTTCGGCTGTCCCATCTTGTGATCTTAGTGTTGATGGTTATCTTCCTTTTTTTCGTAAAGACTCCAATAATCACATGCTTGGCCTGGGCATCTACATTCATAAGAACTCACCCATTTGTCCTGAAACTAGGTTTGAATCTACAGACTATTCATTTATGTGCTTTCGTTTAGCACAACTTCACTCTATCGCCTTTCTCTTTGTTCTATATCGCTCTCCTTCATCCCAAGATTGCACTATTCTTGATGTTATTTCTGATCAAATTGACCAAGCCCTCTCTCTTTATCCATCGGCCAATATCGTTGTTGTTGGTGACTTTAATGCCCATCACACCGATTGGCTTGGCTCTAGTGTCAGTGACTCTGCTGGCGTTAAGGCCCTCAACTTTTGCCTTTCTCAATCTCTAACTCAAATAGTCAACTTTCCAACTCGTTTTCCAGACAACCCTAATCATTTACCTTCTCTACTCGACTTATGTCTTGTTTTGGATCCTAGTCAGTGCTCAATTTCTCCACATTCACCCTTAGGTACTTCTAAACACGGTTTGACCTCTCTAAAACTATTATCAAATTCTTCTACTTCATCAGAATCCCCTTATCATCGTACCACATACAACTACCTTAAAGCTGACTGGGACTCTTTCCGTGATTTTCTTCGTGATGGCCCTTGGGTAGAAATCTTTTGTCTTCCTGCTGACAAATGTGCTTCTTACATAACTTCGTGGATTCAGGCTGGCATGGAATCTTTTATTCCCTCTCGACAATTCCAGGTCAAGCCTCACTCTTCTCCTTGGTTTTCCTCACATTGCGCTGCAGCAATTTCTAATCGAAACCGTTACTTCCATATCTATCAGCAAAACAATTCTCCAGAAAACAGACATCTGTTCACTATCGCCAGAAACCATTGTAAAAAGGTTTTGTCTGACGCCAAAGCTCGCTATTCCCAGGTCATTAAATCTCGTATCTCATCACAAAAATTAGGCTCTCGAGACTTCTGGAGAATCTTTAACAGTATCAATAATAAAGGCAAATCTGTTATTCCTTCTCTCTTGTATGGTTCAGACTTTGTCACCTCACCTAAAGACAAAGCTGAATTGTTTGCTAAGAACTTTTCATCAATATCATCTCTTGATTCCAATAGTTGCATTTTACCTGACATAGCCGTCAAACAGGTTGATCCCTTGCTTGATATTCGCATCACTTCAGCTTCTGTATCTAAAGTAATTTCCTGCTTAGACTCTTCAACAGCTTGTGGTCCTGACAACATTCCTGTTGTAGTCTTGCAGAGGTGTTCTCCGGAGCTTTCATCAATACTTTCTAAACTATTTAACAAGTGCTTATCAGAGTCTTGTTTTCAATCATGCTGGAAAGCAGCATCTGTTATCCCTATTTTCAAAAATTCTGGAGAGCGATCTGATTCATCTAACTACCGTCCCATTAGTCTTCTTCCTGTCATAAGCAAGGTTTTTGAATCTTTAATCAACAAACACTTAATCTCTCATCTTGAATCAAATAACTTACTTTCTGATCATCAATATGGATTTCGGTCTTCTCGTTCTACAGCTGATGTGCTAACAGTAATAACCGATAGGTTTTACCGTGCATTAGATAAAGGTGGAGAGGTTAAGGCACTTGACATCGCACTTGACATTTCTAAAGCTTTTGATAAAGTTTTCTAAAGCTTTTGATAAAGCTTTCTTCTTATGGTGTAGCTGGTAACGTCTTTAAGATTATTGAGTCCTTTCTTTCCAATCGTAGTATAAAAGTTGTCCTCGATGGACAACACTCTTCTTCACATCCTGTAACTTCAGGGGTTCCTCAAGGTTCAATCCTTGGCCCTATACTCTTTTTAATTTACATTAACGATCTTCCAGATATTCTCACATCTAAGGTGGCATTATTCGCTGACGACACTACCATTTACTCTTGTCATGATAAGAAGCCTACACTCTCTGATTGCTTGGAGGGGGTATCTGAGCTTGAAAAGGATCTTACTTCTGCTACAGCATGGGGCTCACAGTGGCTGGTGAACTTTAATTCAGATAAAACTCAATTTTATTCGGCCAATCGTTATTGTAATAATTTAGATCTTCCTATATTTATGAATGGTAATGTACTAGATGAGTCATCTACCATTCATCTTCTAGGATTAACACTTACTTCTGATCTTTCTTTTAAACCGTATATCAAATCCATTGCAAAATTAGCATCTGCTAAGGTTGCATCTCTTTATCGAGCTCGACACTTTCTTACTCCAGATTCTATTCTCTATCTCTATAAATCTCAAATCCGTCCCTGTATGGAATACTGTTGCCACATCTGGGGCGGATCTTCTAATGATACTCTTTCTCTTTTAGACAAGGTGCAAAAACGAATTGTAAACATAGTTGGACCTGCTCTGGCAGCCAATCTCCAACCTTTGTCACATCGTCGTAATGTTGCTTCTCTTTCTCTTTTCTACAAATACTATAATGGGCACTGCTCGAAAGAGCTAGCGTCCCTTGTGCCATCTACTAAAATTCATTCTCGTGTTACTCACCATTCAATTAAGTCTCATCCTTTTTCTGTGACTGTTCCTAAGTGCTTCAAAAACTCTTATTCTTCTAGTTTTTTTCCTCGAACATCAGTTCTTTGGAATTCGCTTCCTTCATCTTGCTTTCCTGATTCATATAATTTGCAATCTTTTAAGTCATCAGTCAATCGTTATCTTGCTCTACAGATTTAGTCTTTTCTCTTCCAGTAACTTCCAACTCTTATAGTGGTTGCTTGCAGCCTTGTTGGAAGTGAAGATGTTAAAAAAAAAAAAAAAAAAAAAAAAAAAAAAAAAAAAAAAAACCACTGGCGCTGAATGATGTAAAATATTCAATAGCATTTAATCTAAAATGTGGTAACTCTTTATTTGGTTTAAGCAGCCACAGTGGTAAATATGCTTGTCTCTGGTGTGAAGGAGAAAGTACTCTTGAGAGTGGAGAAAAAAGAACTTTAGGTTCTATTGATATCAATAAGTTTGTTGCAGATGGATGCAAAAATAATCACATGAAGGAATTTAAAAACTGTATTTCTCCTCGAATTGTATATCTCAATGAACCTTTAGAAACTTTATTGAAACATCTTATCCCTCCTCCAGAGTTACACATTTTTATTGGTATTACTTCTATGTTTGTAAAAGTATTAATTAATTTGTAGCCTGATTTTGACACATGACTTAAATCAAACTATATTATGTTTAGAGGTTACCATGGAATAGGTTTGGACGGTAACAATTCACAGAGACTTTTATATAAATTAGATGATCTAGAAGTTAATCTTTTAAGTGCAGCCTCTATGCAGCCAAATATAATATTTCTACAACCTGTAGTTAATTGTCTTAGAAAGTTTTCAATTATTAAAAAAAAAGGTTTCAGCTCAGTAATTGGAGAATCTATTGCTGAATTAGTTTTAGATTTTAAAAACGTTTTTGAAAAACTGCAGCTTCAACTTCTGGAAAAGTTTAACTACGAATTAAATATTAGCTGGAAAGTTCACAATTTACTGTGTCATCTTGTTCCTTTTCTTCATCATAATCAGTTTGGACTTGGTGTATATGCTGAGCAGGCTGGAGAAAGTGCTCATCACTACCACTATCAAGTATGGAAGCGATACAAGCCTCGTTTGGAACACAATGATTATGCAAAACAGCTTACGAAAAGTGTAATTGAGTTTGGTATAAACAATTTAAAGTAGCCATTTTCTCATTTAAAATTTTTTTTAAGTAGGTGTTGCTATTATTGTTAAATTTTCAATAATAATCAAACATATTGTTTAAAAAGTATTATTATTAGTATTTTGCATTCCAGTTGTTAATCTTTTTGTTACATTTATTGCATTAAACTTTGTTAATGATAATTTATATGTGTCCATAGCTTGATTAAAAAAAAATTGTTTTAAAGTTGTAATACCCGATCCATTTTTTTTAAATGTCTTTTTTATAAGATAAATCTTTAAATTTTGGAACTTTTTTTTAAAAAAAAGATGTTTTAACAGAGGAACTTTGGTCTGGAGGAAATATACTAATATCTATTACCTATCACCCCCTCCCCATTTGTTAAAGTATAAGTTATAACTGTTTTTGTAAAAAAAAGTATGTATAAAAGTTAGGTTAGATTTTTAAAATTATTTTAAAACAATTTACCAACCCCAATAATAATAATTAAACAAAAAAACATTAGAGTAAACCAAAATTTACCCTGGCGGTCTCAGAAGAGCACAGTGAATGAGTGAATCCCAAATTTCCAGACCTCACCCGTATTTAAGTTTTAATAAATACTGTTCTTGATTTCAATTTTTCTCAGTATTATAACTCTTTCTTTAAGTTGATATATTAACTGTAATTAAAGCTATATAATAAATATGCCGTTACTATGAGGTGTTGATGGAATCACGATACCAAGGACAATGGACAAAGGACAAAAGACAAAGTCCTTAGCAACATAATTTGTGAAAGTAAAACCCATTTTTAACAAAGTTTTTTTGTATTTTCTTTCTTTTTTTACTAAAAAAAACATTTATTTTGTGTTCTATAACAAATTTTAGGTTTAGAAGTCACTCCTTCAAGAATTTATATAGAATCAAAGCAACATTAAACTAAGAAGAATATGAACATCAAATAAATTTCTGAGATTCTCTAGAAGAACCTGAAGAAGTCGTAAAAACTGCAAAAAATAATTTTACTTTCCTATTTCTAATTATATATATATATATATATATATATATATATATATATATATATATATATATATATATATATATATATATATATATATATATATATATATATATATATATATATGCAGTATATATGCCATATGGGGTAGTGGTGTAGTGGTAAAGCACTCGCTTCATAAGTGAGAGGTTCCGTGTTCAATCCCCACCATGTCCCTGGTAGTACCGCGCTCAACTTGTTTCTCCGCACAGCGGCCAGGTTCGTCAAGGTTCGTGTTTCGGAGTTATAGAGTTAAGAGAGGGTTATAACCACTATTAAGTAGCCACCTTATCTACAGTGGTCTTCTCGGCCTTGAGGAGGTGAATAACAATATATATATATATATATATATATATATATATACATATATACATATATATATATATATATATATATATACATATATACATATATATATATATATATATATGTATATATGTATATATATATATATATATATATATATATACATATATACATATATATATATATATATACATATATGTATATATATATACCTATATATATATATATATATATATATATATATATATATATATATATATATATATATATATATATATATATATATATATATATACACTTACTAATGCGTGTTTTGATAAGCATTTGCTCACTTTTTGTGCTTACTTCAAGGTAAACCGTTTTTTTCGAAAAAGAAGAAAAAAACGAAGAATGATAAATAAAACGATTGCTTCCCCATCCCAAACCCTCAGTCGATGTAGCAGCACTTCACTGCGAGTCAGGCTATTTGTCAGCCGTTGTATGTACTGAAGCCCCCAGCAGCCGGCTATTTCAGTATGACGTCAGATTGCTTACCAAAGTACGCAATACTATTTGTATATATATATGTATATATATATATATATATATATATATATATATATATATATATATATATATATATATATATATATATATATATATATATATATATATATATATATATATATGTCTTCTCTGTTTAGCCAGCGCTTTGGCACTCAAGCCATTCCGTGCTCGCTTACACGTCTACAAAAACTTCAACAAGTGCATAAAAAAGCAAACACAATTAAACATAAAAAGAAGATGTCTATTTCAAAATTTAATTAATACTTTTTTAAAGCTCAAAAAAATGTAAGCAAAAAAAAAAAATTAAATTACTAACCAAACTCAGCTTCTCTGAGGTCACAATAATCCTTCTTTCAAACAGCATACTAAATTAAGGATTATCATATAAATATTATACTTAATACATTAACTTTATATAAATTATAATAAATTATAATTTCCTATAGTATAATATCTAATATTATATTTAATACATTAATGTTAATTATAATTTCCTATAGCATATAAAGTTTTATGACTAATTTGTTATATATAATAAAAATAGATGGCATAAACAAAATAATAAAAAGTAAATATCAACTTGAACTTTTTAAAGGTTTACTGATGTTTATTAATAAAAAAACAAATAATAAAGTAATTTTTTGATGAGTTTTTAATATCTTTATCTTTTATTATTTCTTACTATTCTTATATACTTTTATTTTTTCTTTTCTTTTTAATTATCATTAAAATTTATATAAGTACATCCACAATGTCAATCTTTCTTTTTGTTTTTATTATTCTTTATCTTAATTTTTATCTTAATCATGCGGTAGTGGTGTAGTGGTAGAGCGTTTGCTTCATAAACGAGTGGTTCTGGGTTCGATCCCTACCACGTCCCTGGTAGTACCGCGCTCAACTCGTTTCTCCGTGCAGCGGCCTTGTTCGTCAAGGTTCATGTAAGCCAGCGCAACCTGTTTCATGTCCTGCTGCCTTGTGTGATTTGCTTTCTAAGTAAAGCCTGGAAGAAGTGGTCTTCCTGCCATCAGTACTATTTAAAATCAGTCATGCCTATAGAAATATTTTTTTGTCTTTTATATAGTTGGAGATGCCTAAGTTACAGTGTTAATTCACATGTAATTTACTTTATATGTATGTTTGTGTTCAATTAAAACCTCTGCCACAGTGTTGATTCACCCGTAAGTTGCTATCTGTATTTTTGTGTTCTGTCTGAACCTCTGGAGCGGTCTCTCACCTGTTACTTTATGTATGTTTATATTCTATCTGAACCTCTTGCATGGTGTTTACTCACCCGTAAGTTACTTTAAGTGTGTTTGGCTTGTTTAAACCTCAGATACAGTGTGAGCTCAGTAATTAACTAGTGGCTATAACTATAAAACCTACGCTCACTTCAATCTCTAGTATTTTGTTAGATGTAATGTTTTTTTACTAGCAAATTTCCAAAATAACATACTTAATGTTTTAAAGTACTGTTTGCAGAAAGTAACTCCTTTTAACTACTCAAAATCGGGTAAGGTTCAGGATCATCATGATCATCCTGCTATTGGTATTATGTAACCCAGTACTACCTGTCTCATGCCCTGCTGCTTTGTTGGATGTGCTTTTTTAGGCAAAGAAACAAAATCAACTTAAAATTCCCTTGGCTCGGGGCTCTTGGTTGAGTAAAGGTTAGAGATAGTGTCTTTTTTTTTTTTTTATTTTACTTCACCTCCTCAAGGCCGAGAAGGCCACTACAAACGAGGAGGCTACTTATTTTGTGGCTATAACCCTTTCTCAACTCTATAACTCCAAAACACGAACCTTGACGAACAAGGCCGCTGCGCGGAGAAACAAGTTGAGCGCTGTACTACCAAGCGAGCGCTCTACCGCTACACCACTACCGCATAATAAAAATTGATAAAAATAATCATCTTGGGCAGATGTTAACTGGATTCAGATACTGTCTTGAAGGAAGCCTCTTAGGTAATAACTTAAGGGGTAAGTAGAATAATTCAATTTTAATGAAGTTTCGCATGCTGGTTTTCTCCATAAACGTGTTTTACTTGGTAAATCTTTAAAAGTTTTTGTAATTATCAAATCGCTTCTTTGTAACTGCTTTTTTAAAGTCATCCTCAAAGGCCAACACTCTTCTTCCTTTCCAGTATTTGTGGGGTATCTCAAGATGCTATCATCGCTTAGAACAGGCAGCTGATTTTAAATCTGATCTCACTTCTGTAACAGATTGGGGCTCGCAGTGGCTTGTAAATTTTAATTCAAACAAAACTCAGTTATTTACTGCAAAAACTATAGCAATACTATCAACATTCCTATATTAATGAATAGCAACTCTCTCACTGATTCCTCTTCTTTATGTCTTCTCAGATCAATAATCATTATTGACCTGATCATGGAAGTCATATATACAACTGATTGCTAAATTAGCATCTGCTAAGATTGCTTCTCTTTATCCTTATTATCATTTTCTTACTCCTGATTTTATTCTCTAACTTTACAAATCTCTTATTCACTTCTGTATGGAATACTGTTGTCATATTTGGGGTGGTTCTTCTAATAATGCTCTTTCTCTTCTAGACAAGGTCCAAAAACACATTGTAAACCTAGTCGGACCAGCTTTATCTGCTAAGCTTGAGCCTCTTTTCCTTGTCATTAATTTCCATCTCTTTCTCTTTTCTACAAATACTATCATGGTCGCTGCTCAAAGAAGCTATCATCTCTTGTTCCATCAACAAAAACTCATTCTCCCTAGATTCGTCAGTTAACAGAGTCTCATTCTTCTGCGCACTTCAACCTTTTGAAACTCTCTACCATCTTCATATTTTCCTGACTCATACAACCTACAACTTTTCAAGTCTTTCAACCGCTTCCTTACTCTATAACTCTATTCTTTTTTTTTCTAGTAACTTCCAACTTAATAGTGGTTGCTTGCCTTGTTGGGAGTAAATCATTATTAGAAAAAAAAAACAAATTTTTATAGAGACAAAAAAAAACCTTTTTTTTCGGGCTTGAATTTTTGTGGCTTTACGCAATCATCTATTAAATTAAATAGAAAATGTAAAAACAACATCAATAAACTTTTGAAAAGTTTAAGTTAATAATTATTTTTATAATTTTGTTTATGGCATTTATTTTTAATATATAATAAATTAGTCATAAAATTTTATATATAATAGTAAATTTTAACTAAAGTTAATGTATTAAATATGATATTTAATATAACAAAAAGTAAATTATTAATTCAAAAATTTGACAGATTTAAACAGCACATACCTTTATTTTATTGGTTTTATTGTAAGGCAAAATATCAACTTTTTTTATATAGACAGAGGATGAAAATATTAGTAAATATGTGTAAATTAACTGAAAATTTAATCATTTAATAAATGATTGCCTGCTTATAATTTTTTATTTATTTCAGCCAATCAATTTTGATTGTCAAGAATTCATTATCAATATATTAGGTATTCATTATCAATATATTAGGATCTACCTTACAAATAAATAAATCATGTTCATTGGTTGTACTTTTGCATAATACTCTGTCAAGTTTCTCTAAAATAAAACATGAAAAAAATAATTAATTTTTTATATATAGTAACTTTATTTATCAATTCAATATAATACATTCATGTTTCAAAACAAAGTTATTTTATTTTAAAAACAGTTTTATTTTGTTTTATTAAAGAATTATCTTAGTAAATAAAACACAAAAATGCAAAAAGTAACATATATATATATATATATATATATATATATATATATATATATATATATATATATATATATATATATATATATATATATATATATATATATATATACATCAGGGGCTATTCAAGACCGTTTTAAACAGTGTCTACCATATTTAGGCACTGCCCAAATATGGTCACATAAAAAAAATAGATTTTCCATTAAAAAACAATTTATTTTGGCAACATTTCCACATTTAGCTTTTGTAAAAATGTGGTTGGCTACAGGCAAGAATGTCCATCTTAGTCTGTAGTCAATAAAAAGCTGTTTTGTAAGTTAATCTTAAACATTTCAATGTTATCAACTTTAAAAGTAGAAACTAAAATAGGCACAAAATGAATTTCCAAATTAACAAAAGAATTCTTCAGCTTTTAATATTACTGGCACATTTAAGGAAAGACTTGAACAGTTTTATGTATCCTTGGGAAAAACTTAACTAGATTTTCTGTAACTTCTCTTGAGATTATTGACTTATGTGATATCCACAATTACAATTGTTCTTTTCATTTCTAGATCAAATGTTTTCAAGGTCAAAGCTAGATGAGTGCACACATGATATGCTATGTTTTAATGCTATTATTTTTTATTTTTTTGTTGTTGTTGTAAATTTATTGTTACAACCTCAAAGTTTCAAAATGCTTTCCTAGATTCCTGCTAATCCTTTCTAGAAGCTTTGAGAGCAACTTCAGCTGTTTTTTTTTTATCATTAAAAAGTTTTGCTATTAAATAATTCAAAAAGTGACTCATCACTAAATACTTATTTTGAAAAGTCGGCTACAGACAAATGCAACCTACCGTTTGACAACTTACCTGATCTTACTAGATTAACTAAATTAGATTAGTTTAACTGACTACATACTAATATGAATAATTGATGAATAAATCTTGTGTTTAACTTTAAAGCTTGTTTGCCTTATAATTTGCTTTTATAATATTAAAATAATAGCTTAGTAAAATGGAAATCAATATATTAGCAAATATAATAACCATTTAATTTCATATTTATTAACTTACATTTTCAGGTATGGATGGTAGTTTTCTTGTATCAGCAATTTTAATTGAGTATGTCTTGTATAAAAAAAATAAAATTAAATAATTTTTTTGTTAATGATTTTTAAATGCATTTAAATATTTTATTTAAATATACTTAATTATATAATTCATTAACCTAATTAAACATAATTAAATATGAGTAACTTAATCATGAGTAAATTATTTACATATAATTAAAAATGTTTTTTATATTTGTACATACTGCTGTGAATGTAGTTTATCTAAACATTTTTAACAATTCTGCATATTCAATCTAAGTGTAAACTTGTTTAAATATTTGTGTATATCATGATATATTAAACTATGTCCTTCTAAACTGTATTCAAATTATAAGTAAAAATTAGAGTAAAAATACTTGATCTTTTCCAGATACATTTAGTTTGATTGCCAACGTTGTCCCTGGTTTAGGAATCGATTGACAGTAAAGAAGTTCTAAAAAATGTACACAATCCTGAAAAAATAAAATTTATGTTTTAACTTACAATCTCAAGAATACATAGTCAAACTAAAAAAAAATTAAAGATACAAACAAATTGACTTATGAACAAATTATGAATAACTGATGAGTATATATATATATATATATATATATATATATATATATATATATATATATATATATATATATATATATATATATATATATATATATATATATGTATATATATATATATATATATATACATTTGCGGTAGTGGTGTAGTGGTAAAACGCTCGCTTTATAAGCGAGAGGTTCCGAGTTTGATCCCCACCATGTCCCTGGTAATACCGCCTTTAACTTGTTTCTCCGCACAACAGCCTTGTTTGTCAGGATTCATGTTTCGGAGATATAGAGTTGAGAAAGGGTTATAACCACTATTAAGTAGCCTCCTCATCTGTAGTGGCCTTCTCTGCCTTGAAGAGGTGAATAACAATATATATATATATATATATATATATATATATATATATATATATATATATATATATATATATATATATATATATATATATATATATATATATATATATATATATTTATATATATAGTCTTGCATAGTAGTTAAAAAGTTTAAACTAAACTGTAGCTTTAAAGAGAGCACTAATAAGCCAGATCGGAAAAATCAAATAACTTTTTTTTTCTTAAATGATAGACTGCCTGCCCTAACCGAACCCTTAGTCGATCTAGCAGTACTCTGTTGCAAGTCAGACTATAAGATAGTTGATGTAGCAGCAATCCGTAAGTCAGGCTATAAGATAGTCGCTGTAGTAGCACTCTTTTGCAAGCCAATGTAGTCGATGTAGCAACACTCAGCGCACGTTTTAAAAATTTTTTTTAAAAACAAAAACACTATTAATTATAAAAATCTTTCTAGTCATTACTATTACGGTTTTTTAAAAAAACTCAATGTACTTCTGAATTAATTTAATTGTTTTAACTTTTTGACAACAATAAAATGTAGCTTAATTGTCGAGGTAGTAAAATTGTTGTTAAGAGACTTTTTAACATTAAAAGTCTCTTTTGACTATGAGATAAGGATATGTGTATATATATATATATATATATATATATATATATATATATATATATATATATATATATATATATATATATATATGATTTTTTTGCATGATTTTTTTGTTAAAAGTCATAAAATTCAATGTTTTATCACTTATTTAAAAATTTGTTTCTTAATTATAAAATTAGAACTACTATTGCACTATAGAATAAAACAGGGTAAAATGAAATAGCGGGTAAAACGAAATAGTTATGACAATGTTTATTATTTCGCTTTTAATTAACTATTGAATAATTTTTATGTAAATATTTTTTGATTATATTGTAGAGAATATTTTTCTGAGTAAGATTGTATAAAATTTTATTTTAAATTTAAAAAATTTTGTTTTAAATTCATAAGTTTTCGAATGCGTAATAAGATTTTTTTTATTTTTTTAAAAAGGGAACTTAAAACTCTCGGAAATTTGGTATCATTGAACTTGAAATGTTTATTGGTATAACTTTTTGATCAAGAATCTTTTTTCAAAATTAAATTTGCTATTTAGGAAAAAAAGTTATGAGTTAAAAACAAAAACTGTGTGTTGCAGGGTTGAATGAAATACGCTATTAAATAAATAAATACGAAGCAATAGCTTATTTCTTAAAAATGGCTTTTTTTTTATTAGGTCTCAAGTGACCAATAAATCTCCAACTATAAATTTTTTGTATAAATTTCAATGAATGAATTTTTCTAACTGAATTTAAATGACTTTTACTTACTGCTTTTATAAAATGGTTCTAACAAATATATGAAATTCGCTAGTTACTCTCTTGTTAATTTGCTAACCAGCTCACTCGTCGCACAGCCACTAGATATTGATGTTTATTATTATTAATCTATGATAGTGCTATCACCAAATCTAGCACCAGGAACTACACTACCTCAGCCACTGCCCTCTGAATCTACACCAACAACAACTAGCATCAGCATATGTCACATAGCATCAGCTCCAAAGTCATCTCAAAAGTCACCTTGTCTGCAAACAACCTTTAATATTGTAGTACATCCGGCTATTCAAAAGGAAATTCAAAAAGAGGTTGCAAAACAACTGCAATCAGCCCAATCACTTGGATCATCTTTGCAACAAATGTTTCGTATCCAACACGTTGACACAAAAAAAAAAAAAATGTAGATGTGCCAAGATCCAAAGGGGAGTGTCTCAACAAACCTGAAATACTTGAAAGGTTGAAAGATGCTGTGAGCAAAAAAGCAGCAAAGCAAGCTAAAAAACAACCTAAGCTTAGCTCTAATGGAGAACAGCAAATAAACCAAGCAACAAGTCCAACGAAAATATTAGCTACAAACCAATTCAAGTATAAAAAGTGCCGAAAAGTTTTGGGCGAAACTTCAGCAAGTCAAATTATAGAATGGTACCAGTGCAAAAATTCAAATTGCAAGGTGTCAAACATGCATATCAAAGTCATGCATGTCAAACATGCATATTTGACATGCATGTCAAACATGCATATTTGACATGCATGTCAAACATGCATATTAAAGCGATACGTAAAAGGCGCTGAGTTTTATTGCTACAAAAAGTGTCGCACAAGTCAAAACTTAACCTCTTGTACCTCTAACATCATCACAAGAATAAAAAAGTTTATTTTATTTGATTGATTTTTTTAACTGTTATTATTGTTTTTTTAATTGTTATTGTTGATTGCTTTTTTGATTTTTTAATAAAGTGTTGTTTTAATTATATTATATTTGCGTATTTCATTCTTCCCGAATGTCAGTGAAGAATGGAATAAAATTTTTTTTAATCAAATAAAGTTTCATAAAAAACTTTACAAAAAAATTGTTAAAATTTTGTATATTTAAATACTCAATACACTCTACAACTTTTAAAAAAAAAGGAAAAATCTTTTTTCCGTAAAAAATTAATAATTAAAATCCGTAACTATTTCATTTGACCCCATTCTACTCTATTCCTTAATAAAAAAACAAAAATAATTATTTAAACTGTTGAAACTCAACTATACTGCAGAAATGTTAAAAAACTAAGATGAATGAAAAAATGCTATAGGTTTTTTAAAATAAAGTAAAATTGATTGTACCATGAAATTTTTTTTAATTTTTGGTTTTTAATGTAAGATACTTAATATATTTACACTATTTTAGAATTTAAAATTAAAAAGAATCAGAAAAAAAGGAGGGGGGCCCTTGAATTAGATAAAAAATGTATTTCTTTAAAATTGTGCCTTAAGTTTCCCGTTATAGTTTTATTTTTTATAAAGTGTTACTTGTGATTTTATATTGTTATTTTGCAATTTAAAGTTGTTTTTAACTTTTCATATCTTCATGATTCAAAAAAATTATATTTTTATATTTAAAATAAATTTTTTAGCAATTTTATATAATTAGAAAAACATAATTGAATAGCAGCACTGGTAAAGAGAGCAGAGTTGGCAAAAAAACTTAACCCAAAAAAACCCAACCCTAAAAAACCCAAAAAAACCTACCTTAAAAAAACCCAATAAAACCCAAAAAAACCCAAAATATATTTGGGTTTTTTTTAAAAATGTCCTATTTTACAATTTTAATTTTAATTTTTATTTAGTTGTAACAAGAGAAAATGTAATTGTATTGAGTGTTCTATATTAAACAAAATAGACAAAAATTTAGAAAACATAAATTTTACAAATTTATTTTAAAAATTGTAATTTTCTTATTTTAGTTGATTTTTACTAATTCCACAGTTTTGTTATAAGTCTTATTTAATTAGTGTAATAATAGTTATTATTTGACATATTTGAAATAAAGTTAAAAAATAATTGAGAAAAGATTGTTGTTTTTTTTTTTGCTTATTTTTAAAAAAAAAATCATTTTTTTTATATTTTTTGATTACAATGTATATATATATATATATATATATATATATATATATATATATATATATATATATATATATATATATATATATATATATATATATATACAGCGCCAGCCTTAGCTTTTTTGACAGGTTGGGCAAAACTTGTGAACGCGCCCCTAGGTATATATGGGTAGGTTGTTACCATTAACAACGAGACCAATGCTCTAAAATGATGAACAACAGTGCTAAAAGGAATATATAGTTTAATGCAAAGAGATCCATATTGTGCATCAAGTTTCTTAATTAATTTTTAATAAAATTATAAACTTAGACTTTTCAAGATATGGGTTTATAGAAATGAGTGACTAAATAAATAGACAACGCAACGCTGCTTTAAAAATAACAAATGTTTTTATTAAACATATAATAAATCCTCTAACTATATAAACAAGAGTTATTAAATTTTAAAGTCTAACTTTTCTAGCTTTTTTGTCCGAAAAATCTAAATTTTCAGCTATATCTTGCTCAATTGATAACATAGATAGAGAATTTAGTCGATCTTGCAACATGGTATTTCTTAAATATGTTTTGATTAACATCAGTTTAGAAAAACTACGTTCTCCACTAGCAACAGTAACAGGTATTGTAAGAAGAATGCGCAGAACAATCCATGTATTTGAATATAACTCTTGTAGAAAATGTTTTTTAATAAGGTTCAGTACAAAAAGTAGTGTCATCTCTTTTGTATTTATTTCATTTTCAACATTGCTTAATTTATTTTTTATAAAAAACTGCACACTTATTAGTTCGTCGCATAGCAAAGCACCATCGATTTCTGATTTTGTATTTACAGTTAATTTTTCTTGTAATTGTTTACACAATTTTAAAAGTTCATTCTTGATGGGCAAATTATCCAAATTAAATAAAAAACTCCATATATTTACATATTCATTAAGTTGTTCAAATCTTTCATTTATTGACGACAAACATGTATCTAATAAAGGATTTAAAAATGTCACTTCAAGTTTCTTCTCGGGATTTTGAATTGGTTCGTCAAAAGCATTTTCATCATAATGACGTTTCACTTGTCGCACTCTTTTAAGCGGCTTAAATATTGCATCGATGTTCAACTCTTCAACTATTCTTTGGCATCAACCGTTGCTTGTTTAAAGCCAAACTTTCTGTAATTTTCCAAAAATGTGATGCATTTTTACAACATTTCAGCGCACTGTACTAGATCCATGTCTTTGGCTTGCATTGCTTTATTAACAACGTTTATTTGGAATAGTACATTGTACCATGCAATTAAAGAAACTAAAAAACTATAGTCTTTTAATTGTTCTGCTAATGTTTGCGCTTTGTGTGCAATATCAGGAGTTTTGGTTTCAGTTTCATATATAGTAATTAAAGCATCATGTACACTGCTTATTTGGTATCAGATGGCTTTGAGGCTCTCAATTTTGGCTTCCCAACGAGTCTCGCATAATCGTTTAATAGTGAAGTTTGTTCTATGACTAAGTAAAACATTCCAGCGTGAAGTTGATGCAGAAAATAATATGAATAATCTTTGTATTATGCCAAAAACGTTAATGAAATTTAGTGAAGACTGCGCTGCGTCACAAATAACCAAATTGAGAGAATGACTTCCACATGGAAGATAAAAAGCCAAAGGATTCAAATCTAATATTCGCTTTTGTAGACCTATTTTTTTACCTTTCATATTTGCACCGTTATCATAACCTTGCACTCGACAAAAGCTTATATTCAGTCTAAAATCTTTTAAAGCTCCAATTATGATTTCTGTTAAACCAAGACCTGCCGTGTCGTTAACATTGAAAAACCCTAGAAAGTGTTCATTTATTTTTATAGGATATTCTGATATATTTACAATTCTAATCGTAAGCGAGAGTTGTTCTTTGTGAGATACGTCAGGAGTGCAGTCAGCAATAATAGAATAATATGTACTTTTTAGAGCTTTGGATATAATTATGTTGGTTACTTTTGATGCCATTATATCTATCATTTCATTTTAAATGGTTTTTCCACAGTAATGATCAGAAATATCTTCTTTAAAAGCTAGCGTGACGTGGTTTAACATGATAGGATCAAATTTAGCGAGTAATTGTACCAATCCTTAAAATTTGCCGTTATTAACTGCATACAATTTATCAGAAGAACCTCTGAAGGCCATATTATTTGTTGCCAAGTATAAAGTAATGTTCATCAATCGTTCAAGAACACTTCGCCACCTTAAACTGTCCTTTTTGATTAGTTTTTGTTCTTGTTTATCAATAGTTTCACCAGCTTTCATTCGTATTTCTATCTCAATCCATAGTTGATAAGCAATTCTGTGTGACTTACCATTTTCGTGAATTTTTAATGCTTCTGTTAAATTCTTCCATTTATTGAATCCGTTTCCGTTTAACTTTAAATTCATGTTAAAATCAAAAAGTTTGCAGCAAAAACAAAATACCGCATCTTTAGAAACTGAGTACACAAGCCAACGTCGTGAAATAACCTCACCATTTGAAAGTTTTCGGTTGTAATAAGCATTTGAAAAATGTCGTCTTCTATTATCGCGTGGATATGTGTCCAAAGTCACTTGTATTGCACCTATATTAATTACATAATCAACAAATTGAATGTTGCGATGAATTGGCCACAAACCACAGTCTGAGTAATCGATTGCTGTTTCTTTAGTGCGATCATTTACATCACCATCTTGGCCATCATCATTTTGGTTATCGATATCTTTTTCATCGTAGTGAACATTTCCAACTGACACTATTCCGTCTTCTTCATCGCTGGTTGATGTATCACTAAGTACATGCGCAACATTTTCTCCTTCCTTTATTTTATTACAATCACTATTTTCCGATGTAAAAAAATTTTCAAGTTTTTTATAATTTTTCTTCAAATTATCAACTTTTTCTGCTTTACGTTTTCTGTATTGAGCACCAGATGGTTTCTTATTATTATGAGTTTTAAAAACATTTTTTTCTTTATTATGAGTATTCTCCATTGATTGCTGCTGACAGTTTCTATTTGTCTAAAATTTTAAAATAAAAAATTACTCGCAAGCTAATAATTCAAAAACAATTTCATTATTTATACTTACCTGCTTTTTATTACCGCAAAATTTGAAAACTTGACAAAAACTGAATTTGAATCACAAATACAACTTTAATTTTCTTCTACAAATTAATAAACAACGTGCTCGCAACTCGTACCGAAAATAATGTTTAAAATTTAAACTTTAAATAAATGGAACGCAAAATAATTGGCGCCGAGAAAGATACAATTAAAAAAATGATTTTAAGTAACAGATTTTAATCAAATTATTAATTTTGCATAAACAATTTTTTAACAGTGTAATAATACAATAAATAAATTATTTAAAGAAATTATTTTATAAAAAAAAAAAACATTCGAAAAAATAACAAAAAATCAAAAATCGAAATCGAAAAAATTTAGGTTGGGGATCGTCCATAAACTACGCAACGCAAAATATATTTTAAGAACAGGAGTAGGAGATATTAGGCTTTTTTACGCGGCGATTTTCATTTGACTTAATTTCCTATTTTCATTGTTTATTTAAATTAAAACTGTGCGAGGGAAAACTTTTGATATTTTTTTGTTTTGTTTTTTGTGAAACTTTGCGTTACGTAATTTATGGACGATCCCTTGATTTATTTTTTCTATTTATTATATTGTTAAAGTTTGCATACAACGTTTGGCGCCCCAGTTTCCTGGCGCCCTTGGGCGGCGCCCAACCTTGCCCCCCCCTAAGGCCAGCACTGTATATATATATATTTATAAATATATAAATTGAATTCAATAAAAAAGGTAGCATATAAACTATTTTTTAAATATATTTTGATTATATTAACAAATAATATATTACTAAAGAAAAAGTATTTTAAAAAAAGTTTATATGCTGCATTCTAATTATACCTCATCTGGTAGAGAAGATAACTTATTAAGTATTGTGTAGAATGTTTCAAACCATGGCATATAACTAAAAATAATATATGAATACTGCATAGTAGTAAACTAAAAAATTTCTTTCACAGAGGTGAAATTTAAATAAAAATATTAAAAAATAAAAAAAAGTATATTTTAGAAAAATAAAAAAAACCACATTTTTTCTAAATAATATTTTCTACAGTATAATAAATCATAGTAATATAGTTGCACTTAAAAAAAAATTAATAATATTAAAAAAAAACAACTTCTTTTAACACTTACTTTATTATCTAACATAACATTATTACTTTTTTTAAATTTAAAAAATTATTGAAATCTACCTTATTATACAGAGGCAACTAACTGCATTTGGGGGATAACGACAAAATCCAAAACGGAATTTGCTATCCAAATCTGTGAGTACAAAGGTGGAGTATTGGACACCATCACTAAAAATAAAGTTAGGTTTATTTAAAAAATATAATGCGTTAAGGAAAATATTAATTAAAATAATTTAGGAAAAATCTAAAAACCACCTATTAACAGCACAAGGAAAACAAAATGTTGGTATTTGTTTTAACACACCATCCTAAAAAGTATTTTTTAAATATTGTTATTAAAAAATAAATAAATAAATAAGGGGAAAATTTAATTTAAATTCTTTTATTTAAAAGAGATTAAAAGATTTATTATTATTATTATTATTGCTATTATTATTATTATTATTATTATTATTATTATTATTATTATTGCTATTATTATTATTATTATTATTGCTATTATTATTATTATTATTATGTATTTCACCATTAAAAAAAATTACAAAATTAGTTATAAAATGTAAATACACAGCTAGGGCATGAAAAAGACAAATTCAGTCTTATCGCCAAGCCCTTTTAATAAAAAAGGATAAACAAGTTTACTGTAAATTATATTTAACAAACTATTATGCATTCCTACTTACAACAAATAATTATAGAACTAGTTAGAAAAACACTACGTAATATATTTTTTAACATACCTTTTAAGCAACCTCTCATTAGCAAACCTTTTTGATGATCATAATAATTTTTTAAAAAACTAAGATCAAGTGGAGCTTATTTTCAGAAATGTTTGATTATAGTGATTTGAGCTTCATGTTTTTTAAGCAGTTCTCTCTAGTTTCTTTTCACTCTATTTCAGTCTTTCAGTCTATCTTTTTTAAATTATTTATAATTAGCAAATATAAACAATGGCAGTAAATTTGACTTTAAAAATTAATTTTACTGAAATATTTTTGAAAATATGACGTATTCATTTTTGTATAATATATATATATATATATATATATATATATATATATATTATATATATATATATATATATATATATATATATATATATATATATATATATATATATATATATATATATATATATATATATATATATATTACACATTACTTTGGGCTTAACAAGTTAATGAACTTCTGAACTATCTGTACTCACCCAAAATGATCAAAAAAATCTTTTCAATACAAATATAGTAAATGCAGTTTGACACAAATTAAAGCAAACTTTTTTTTAAAAAAGCAGACAAAAAAATTCTTATAATTTAAGTAAAATGAATAAAATGTTTTTACCTTGTCATCAAAGTTTTTTGGAAATATATTGCTCAATGAAGATTCTAAAGTAAATTTTTTATGATATACATTCAATAAATTACAGAATTAAATACACTAAAACTAAGAACACTAAACATTAAAGTTGATTTGATAAAAATGTCAAACTTTTTTTTTTGAAAAAACATTAATTCAATTTTGGGCTATATAAATTACAACAATTTTATAAATAAATTATTAAATTATATTTTACCAAAAATTACCGAAAAAAATATAATAACTTGTACAACCAATAAAAAATTGGTTGTACATTTGTACAAACAATAACAAATTGGTTTTAAAATTAACCATAGTATGTTTCTCTTTAGCATGAAGACTGAAGAGAAACACACTATGATTAATTTTAAATATATATATATATATATATATATATATATATATATAAAAAATTGGTAAATGAGAAAGAAACAACAAACATAAAATATTTAGCAATTCATATTAAGTGAAATGATATACCTTTGTCTTTGTTAGCAATATATGAAGGTACTTTTGCAAAACAATGAAACAATGTTGGTGGATTGGAACTGTAGATAAGCAATATTTATTAAATCTTTTATCTTATAACTCCATTTAAAATATAGTTTAGTTATAAACTATAGTTCTATACTCTGTAGTCATCTAAATTTTACTAGTTTCAATATAGTATATCTAAATTTCAAATATTAACTTCCAACATAACCTAAAAAAAAGCTTATGATCTTCGAAAACTAATTAAATGCAGATAAAGATGAGATTAAAAAAAAAAAATCATGACATAACACGAGTTACAAAACCCTATGTACTTATTTCTCCTACATCTTAATTTTACATTACTAGCTACTTACTAATAAAACAACAGGAAGACATACTTGTATCAAAATGAAATTGAAATAAAAAAGGAATTATATCAAAGTAATTAAAACAAAACTTGTGTAAATTTTACAAAATTGGACAATCACGAATTAAATCAAAAGTATTCTTAATCAAAATTTGATATTGCGATATAAGATTTGAATCAAACTCATGAAAAAGGAAACTTGTATTGAAAAACAAATAAATAAAGCAGCATTAACATTTCCATTGCAACTAGTTTTTTACTGTTGAACATGCGAGGAGTGTTGCTACATTAACTATCTTATAGCCTACGACTACAAGGGAGTGCTACAGCATCACCTGAGGGTTTGGTCTGGGCAGGGAGTCTACTAAATAATAAAAATTTCAAATCTAAATTTAAAAAAATGTTAATAGCATTAACAATTCATTTGCAACTTTTATTGAACCTTTTTAGTGAATGATTGCATTTGTATTTTTTCTTTGAACAATTTATTTGAGAGACAATTATTACCATTGGAAAATAAACTATTTTTCTGGAAATTTAGATTTTTTTTCAATATAATTTCATGTTTCAATATAAGTAATAATTTGCATTTTACGAAATAACAAATATACAAAATACAAATACAAATTTGTTATTTTCACCCCATTTCTTTTTCATGAATTCAATCTAAGTAGTGTTACCCAAAATAACATATTTTTTTCAATCAAAATAAAAAGTATAAACACAAAATATGCAAATGCAACAGAAAACATGACATTGAAAGGAAATAATCAAATGAACATCAAAATATTTAGATTATTATTTACATGAAAGTTATGAAATTAGAAGATCCTTTGTTGGGAGATATCATCCAAACTTATTGCAATGTTTAAAGTGACCTTAAGTGGAAAATAACTTTCCCTATCTATCTTCTCTCTACCATTTTAAAAATGAAAACACCAATAACAAAAAAAAAACAGCAACAAAAACAATAACAATATAATATAAACAAAATAAAAGTAAGAATAATACATAATACAAATAGCAATATCAGTAGTTTTAGTAATGGTGTGACAAAAAGAAGGAAGATTATTATGTAGTAATGGTGTGACAAAAAGAAGGTATTTAAGATTATTAATAATTACTACTATAAAAACATTATTTATTAACAACAACAAAAAGTTTTTTTTTAAAAAAATTGAAAAATCTACTAAAAGATATTAATTTTTGCAAAAGAAGATTGCTCTATGTTTTTATCTCCCAGTATGGTATTGTATAGTTTCATGAACACATTTAACAATACAATATACAGATCAAAACAAAAACAAATTTTTTATAAAAATTCTTTATTCTTTAAAATAATACAAAATTTTTATATAAAAGTCTCAATAAATTTTTTAAATATTATTCTTATAGTTAATTTTGCTTAGGGTATTACTAAGCATCACAAAAACAAATATTAGATATACTTACTTTAAACGCGAATCAACCATCTTGCTTTAATACACTTCTCCATACTCACTAAAATGACAAAATTAAGATTTTTACTTATATTATTTATTGGGATTTCATAAAGACTGTCTATAAATTAAAAATTAAAAACAATTAACTTTAAAGTAAACATTTATTTTAACGACAGTTTAATGTGGTGTCCGTCCCTTTAACAATATGTCCGTTTAATCAAAACAGTGAAAATCCGCATTCATAAGAAAATTATTAAATCACCATACCTCTCATAAAAATCGAGATCAGAGGTGCATGCATGAAAAATCGGGATGAGATTGCATTCATATCTTAGAAACTTAATTGACAATCATTTGCAGACTTGTTTTATTATAGAGCCAAATTCAGCCCACGGGTTGTTAATTAAATACGACCGACTTTGAAAAATTAAGTAGTTAATTTAATCAAATATAGGTTGGTCAATTTAATTAATTCTAAGTTGGTAAAACTCGATTCTGAAAGTGTCAAATCAGTAGGAAACAAGCTTGCCGCAACTAAAAAAAACGACTTAAATTCATCATCCTTTTGAAATAAGTTTGCGCAATTTAATAACTTTTTAAAGGTGTTTCTCGATGAAGAACAAATGAACGCGATTATGGAAAATTTCATGTATCCACTTATACAAAAGGTGTGCAGGATGAGTTTCCTAATTTGATGTTACGCTTCGTAATCTCAAAATATTAACCGTGCGGTAACAAACTGCTTGCCTAAGATCGTTTTCTAAAATGAAATTGATCAAAAAAAGACTGCGTACCTCAATGCGTCAATAGCGGCTTGCTAACCTGGCTTTTATTATTTATGAAAAGGTTATCACAAAGGAAATGAAATTGATATCGTCAATAACTTTTCTAACCAAAAAGCTAGAAAAGAAAAGATATAATCTATTTATGATACAATAAAAGTGACACTATTCAAATTTGACAAACTGACGCAATTTCAAGAGAAAAAGTGAAATACTATTGATTGCACACTACGTATCATTTATTTATTAATTTTATGAGTAATAAATATATGTTAATTACCGAATTACTAGATCGGGTATTGCATTATCAAAAGCAAAAGGCCTCATACTAAATTTTAGCCCAGACCCCGATGGTATATCCGGCCCTGGTACTACCGATTAGTAGAGAAACTTTAAACTAATTTAATAATTTCATAAAGACTGAGTCGAATGAAATTTATTCATAGCGGATTTTTTTATTTCCGTTTGTTTTTTTATTTCCATTTGTTTTTTTATTTCCATTTGTTTTTTTGTTTCCATTTGTTGTTTTTTTAAAGTTTTCAACTTTTGTTTTAAATTTTGATTCTTAATTTTGTTTTGTTTTGTTTTATTTCTTTAATTTATGATTATAAATTTCTTTCTTTTTTTTTCGATTGTTTGTTCGATTTAAATTAACTCGATGATAATAGCACGTATAATTATAATTATTACATACTTATAAATTTTTTGTTTACCCTCTTAGAGTTCTGTTTTATTCACTTAATCTAAAAAATAAACTGCCAAATAATATTTTGTTATATAATTGTAATTTTTATATGAAATTAAACTTACAGTTAAAGGTTTGTTTACTCTTTGATTATAGTTTTCATAAAAACTTTCATATTGTCTTTTTTTTTTAGCATCAATTTTTATATCATAATGATATTAAAAAATAAAAAATGATGTTTATTTAAAAATTATTATTACTATTTTTAAGTTTAAATGAAGTTCTTTGCTGCTCAGAAACAATTTAATAAAAAGATAAAAATTTTATAAAATATAAAAACAAGTAATTAACAATACAGAAAGTAAGCAAGTTAAAAACTTCCCGTATTTAATTACAGAACTAAATGGGTTTTTCATAACCAAGGAAGTGTATTACAAACCAAAAAAGTCATTTTTTATAATTAGTTTATTTTAATGGTAAAGAAAAAATGCCTAACATATATATCACATAATTTAAAGATATTTACATGTATATGCTACAATGATTATTATTATGTTTTTTAAATCCAAACCAAACATCTATATCTAAACAGAGTTGGCTTTGAAACTTATTAACTCAATTGTCTGCCCTACTAACTATATATTTTTTTCAGAATTAGATTTCAAATTATAATTCAATTTGTGTTAAACCTCGATTTTTTATGTGACTTTAATAGGTAAATAATTATTTTTTAGTTGTAGTCTAATTTGATGTAACTAATTTTAATTTAAACAAGTATTTTGCTTATGTAGACTATTTTGCTTTCTATAATATTTTTTTAATCTTCAACAGGTTTGGGTACAAAATGTAAGTAAATAACGTTCCTTTTTTATTAAAATCAAATAGTCGTTTTTGATAAAAATTGATTTTAAAAGTTTTTACTAAATCTCGTTTTTAATATTTCCATTTATAAAATAAAATTGATTGTAAAACATTTCAAAATAAATAACTTCCTGACTATATAAGAATTATATTTTATATGAGATTATATTATTATGTATAGAGATACATAAAATAGACAAGACTTCATTCATCCCCTAGGATTTAAGTACTTGTATAAAAAAATATATATATTTTTTTTTTCAAAAATAAAAAATTAAAAAAAAGGCTTATCTCCCTTTTTATTTAATTTTTTTTTTTTTTTATTCTAAATTTAATGTTTATTTTTAAACAATAAATAAAAAATAAAAATAAAGAATACTCAAAGAAGACCCATTGGATCTTGTTGTATAGAACCGCTAATATTTAGGACTATTTTTTTTTTTTTAACTAAGCTTATTTTGGTGTTTATGGTGTTTGGGGTGATTGTAATAATCTAATGATTGAGTTATTTTTAGTAAGTTATAAGAAGTTATAAGTTACTAAAGCAGCCGTCGCGCAGTTGTAGCACACTTGCCTCAGAAACGTATGATCCGTGGTTCAAACCCCACCGCTGGGCAAGTTTTGCGACATCGGTTGGGAAGGAGGCGTGGACTTCCTATTAAATGCTCTTCCGCGGTGCTCTGTGATAAGACCGTAAGGACTTCTTGGGGCACCTAAAATCAACATAATAAAAAAAAAAAAAAAAAAAAAGAAGTTGATTCCAGTAAATATATTTTTATTTTCATTTATTTTAAATAAATACTTTTTTCTTTTTCTTTGTATACTTTTTATTTAATAGAGTTATAGAGCTTCGTCAGATTTTCAGATTTTATTTTGGATGGTGAAATTTACAATTTTAGTTAAGTTTTATCTATAATTTATGTACCTTTTAGTTCTTAGTTGCATGAACTATTAACTGAGTGTTGTGAATACAGAAAACAAGGGTTCCTTCTTTAATTATACTATACGTGACTGCTATTATTGCATAAATTATTTGTTTAACATATTCTAAAGTGTCACTTAAGTGACAGTATAATTTTTTTTACTAGAATAATTATACTGGTAAAAAAAAAACAGGTCTGAATTGTAGTTATTTATAACAACTTTTTAAACAAATAAAAAGTAAATAACTACTTCTTATAATTTGAAGGATAATCACTCAATACAATTGAAGATACATTTATATATAAAAATACATTTATTTGAAAAAAATGTATTTATTAAATTTTTAATATAGAAATATTTAAAACATTATCTCCTCTCTGAAATATATTCTTAACTAAAGTTATATATACTGTTTATCTGCTGTTAATTATTATGGTTATATATCAAAGTTTGCTGACTTTTTTGTATCAATGAATAGTAAAAAGCAGTTAAGTAATTTTATAAATATGCCGTTGAGTTTATTTGGATAATAGATTGATTATTAGACATAATAAATTCAAGAAACCCATTTGCCAAAAGATACAAGTTAGCAAGTCTTTAAGATATTACTGGTACGCAAATGACCTTTATAATACGAAAAACTGGTTTTATTGGATATTTGACAGCAATTAAATCTGTTCAAGGTATATTTGTCGACTGGGTTAAAAAAGAAGATGCACCATTAAATTATTTACTAACATATAAGCTCAGTCAAGACCATCTAGAGCTCTTTTTTGCTGCTGTGATATCTGCAGGAATATTTTACAACAATATCAATTGCCACATATAAATGACTCTTGATCTAAAATAGATTTCAACTTTCAAAAGTAAACTGCAGCATCAGAGATCAAAATCATATATTTAATGTTTTATTAAATATATGATTTTTATCCTCCTCATATGTTTGACTCAGCTATAAGTGATAACCATTTATTTTCCTTGGTTCAACTCGTTTCAGAATACTATGCAAAAATACGCCATTTATTTCCTTGGAAAAGTAAAAACTGCCAAGTTAACTGAAAAAAAGCTTCGTTTAATGATTTCAGTAAAGTATAACTAAATAAAAAATAAGGTACAAATAGTTATATTTAAAAATTCTTGAAGAAACTCCTTAGTTGTGTGTACTCACAGAGCTCAGCTAATAGTTCATGCAGCATTTAGAAATTTGTGATATCTATTTGAAAAACTAATTTCATAATAGTTTATTTTAAAAAGATATTCAGCTGCCTACCATGCAATTGTGTTATTAACCTTCTTGCACACGGCATTGAGTAGTTAAGAACTAAAAGGTGCATAAATTGTATTATTATTAAACAATTAATTCATACTAAAACTAAAATTAAAAGAAAATAAATAAATGGAAAATTACCTAAAAATAACTAAAATTATTTCAGTATTTTTAAATTTAAAATAAACATTTGAATGTTGTTCGGAAATTGTTAATTTGGATATCTACTAGGTTCAGAGGCATCGGGGGGGGGGGGATGTCTAGCCTCCTTAGTAAATTCACTAGTCGGCATATTGGACGCTGAAGTCGGCAAATTGGATCTATGGTTGGCAGTTGGCAAATTGCAACGTTTGAATTATCTTGTTCTATTTCCACATTTTTGAGTTTTGAGATAAAACGGTTTAATGTTTTCTCCGCAACTTTTTTACTAATAACTTTAGGTTCTAATATAGCAGAAAAACATTATTAAGAGGTACACAACACAATTGATAACTTAATTTTTTTAAAAAGTGGAGATAGAACATGATAATTCTTACGTTTCGAAATATCAGCTAACGAGGATCTTTTTTTTTTTAAGATCTTAGTTAAAAAAAAGTTTTTCTTGGCCTTAGCCGCCAAAAATTAGATACGCCAACCCCTCCCCTCCTACATCTTTTCAGGACGGCCCTGACTAGTTTCTTATTTGTTTTTTACTTCTATTAACATGTTATAACTACTAGATTCTAGGTATAATATTATTTTCTTATTTGTTCTTTCTAACGTTAAATGAACTAGTTCTTAATTAATTTAGCTAAAAAAATTTATTATATTCAATTACATTCATTTTTTTAAAAAAGAAAGATATAATACAAACTCATTGTGAAGAGTATATTAAATACAAAAATAAATATTTCGTTAAGCAAATATTATATATATTTTAGAAATTTACCTAAATATGTAATATTGCGTTTTTTTCAAAAATAACTTTTATGTAAAACCGAGTATTAGTACATTTATACATACATTTATATTTAAGGCTCGTACATTTAACAATATTTATATATGTAAAAGATATAAAAGTTCATAACAAAAATTACTTAATTTGTAATCAACCAAATTCATCGCAATCTTGGGAGGCTAAAACTGGCTTCAAAAAGTTTGCCATATACGCTATCTAGTAATATTTCGAAATCAGTGGTTTACATATCTATCAGTGACGGATCTAGGATTTTTTGGTGATGGTGGAGGGAGGGGGGGGGAGAGGGTAATGTAGAAATGTTTTTGTATTTTGTATCACATTTGTGTTTCTTAAAAAAAAAAAAGAGGTTTTCAGTTTCTATGATAATTTAGGACTTCAGATTCTGGGGGAGGGGGGGGGGGAAGGGGAGGGGGTGGATGCATAGCCTTAATCTGCCCCCTGGATCCGTCGCTGATATATATACGTATATCTACAATCATAAAATATCTTAAAGAAAATAGCTTTTCATATTTTGTATTAAAAAGATGACAACTTTCAAATAAATAAGGTAAAAGAAATATATTACAGATGGTGCACAATACAAATCGATAAAACTTTATTAAACAACTTATTGCAGATGGTGCACAACTTATTGCAGATGGTGCGATACAAAATCGATTAAACTTCGTTCAACAAAACCGCTCAAAAATAAAGAATTCATAACACAACTCTTTTTTCGAGCGGAGTTTGACATCATTATATGAGATCATTATATATGTGAAAGAAAAGATAAAAAAAGTTTAAACGATTATATAATTATGTATATCAAAGGAAATTATTCTTTTTTAAAAACTTGTTTATTATATATTTATTAATAAATAATTTATTTATAATGGTAACTACAGGCTCCTAGCTATATATGAGTATTAGGACCGCTGATTATCATACCAGGCAAGGTAAAAAAAAATAAGTAAAAAAATAGTATAAAATTAATAGATAAGTCAGAAAAAAAATTTCAAAAGACCATACGGGATTATTAAATTAATAGGTTTAGTGACTGCAAAAAGGATTTCTCACAGTTGCCATCAATATTATTATCATTTAAAAGGTGTCTATGTTGGCAAAAAATTTAAATATATATTTGGACTGAAAAGTTTGCTTCGAAGATCATCAATGTGGTAAGATGTTTGCTCTTGTAACCTTTAGAGTGCTCCTATTGCCACTTGAAAGACTTTGACTTCCAATTTGCACATCACTGAATGTTTTCAAAAACGTCTTTTGCGCTTTATTAACAAACACAGCAAGTTATCTTTAGACCAAATTCTGCAACAATCCACTACTCCAAAAAAGACAATTGATTGGTACAACAAAAATGACATCGACACTGTCTCAAAGATGCAAATCCTCCAAACACCCCTGAGCGCTTTATCAAGAAGCGATTTATTCTGCATCTGCAGCGCTTTATCGAGAGTTACTGAGCATCTGCATTTGCAGCGCTTTATCGAGAGTTACTGGGCAATTTTAGAAGGAATCTTGTTGAAAAGCAACAAACCAGCAAAATGACAAACAAATTTAAGTAAAAATGGATAGTGACATCGAAAAAAGGTCACTAAAAGCAAGAATCAGGCAATGATGGCACTTAATCTCAAAAAATTTAATTACTTCCTAAGCGTCCTCTGAAATCTGTATTAACTGATTAAAAACTTTAAACGATACAATAAATTTCATTATAAGAAAAAAAATTGGAACTAATTTGTTTAGTATATCTTTAGTTATTGCTAAGTAAATCCGGTCTTTTTTTCTAAAGGTTTTTCTAATAAACGAACAAGAGATAAAATACGCATACGCATAATTTGTTTAGTATATCTTAAGTTATTGCTAAGTAAATCCGGTCTTTTTTTGTAAAGGTTTTTCTAATAAATGAACAAGAGATGAAATACGCATACGTTATGTCGAAAAAGTATCCTCTTGTAATAATTATTTTGTTTATATAAAGTTAATAATCAATTTGTCAGTTTTTTGCCTTAATGAATCTACTTTTTTTAACCATAGCGGATTTAATTATTCCCACATTTGAATGAGAATTACTTTAAGTTAAGACAAATTAAAACTGGATGATTTTTGTTCAGCAACTTTAATTTTGAAAAGATTACGTAAATTTTCAATATGATTTTCAGTCTGGTGACTGAGAAATCCAATCTAACATCTTAATACTGCTTTTTTTACCACTATTTATCTTTATTTGTTAAGCTAACTTCGATGTGTATCTTGGATCTTCATCCTTTTGAATGATGAAATTGCGAGATAAGCCTGCTCTTTTGGCGCTTATCTCGACACTTTCGTGCCATTGCATTTAACATTATAAAATTGCATTTAAAGAAGTCATTAATTATTAAGTTCCTAATTCTCTTGAGGCAAGAATAGTTCTTAAAAACATACCTCAACGTTAATAAGTAAACGTGACTACAGTTAATTTATAAAAATTTTATATCTAAACGTATAGTTACTGAAAACTTGCAACAACATTACATTAAACTACAGCATCACAAAAGACCATTACTGATAATAATAAAGTCAACTAGGGTGCCAAATTTTCTTTTAAGATGTTACGGAAGAAGATGAGGTATATAAAAACTTTTCAATGAAAGGGAAAAAAAAAATAGTTGCAAATCTGCAATAAAACTGAAATTTCAAAAAGAAAACTGTTAAAAGAAATGTGTACAGTTTTCGATGGATCCGGTATTAGTAAAAGAAAACAGCTACTTGTTTTGGAATTTTGGAAAAGAATTTAACAGTAGGTGGAACAGCTTTAAATCATATTACATTTTCTATAATATCAGTTCATAGAGCGAGATTAGCTAACAAAATTGAAGAAGCTAATTTAATTGAAGAAACTTGGGTTCTACCTGAATTTTCGAAAATTCATTGGGATGTAAAAACTTTCAAGCAAGCTACTGGAAAAAAAGAAAAACGACTTGTGTAACGGACCACCTCCTAAATTGTTAGGTACTCCTAAAATCACCAATTGAGTTTGTCAAATGTTTTTCAGTGTTGAACCCAGTTGATAAGTGGCAATTAAAAGCATCTGTTGTTGCGCTTGTTTATGATAAAACAGTTGCAAACAGTAGAGCGTATAATGGGGCAGCAATTCTAATTTAGAATCATATTGGCAATATACAATGCTATTTGTGGTCCGAACAAATCACCAAGAGTTGTTTGAGAGGTTCAAGGAAGAATTTTATAACCTTAAGAAGAAATTAAAAGAACTGTAAAGCTGGCCTGATGGTAAAATTAGTTTTTCAACAAGCACTTGAAATAAATAAATTGGAAATCGAATGCTTGCAGAGGAAAACCTTTTTGTGAGGACTATCAAGAAATAGTGGATCTTATTCAACTTTTTTTCGGTGGACATATTAAAAGAGGTTTTCGCATTCGGTATGCATGTTCCAATCATCATGCAAGATTGATATCAAAAGCCATTTATTAAACAAAAATATTCCCATCCTCATACATTTGAACTTAATGATGAGGACGCAAAAAAAGTTAAGAGGATGGCTTTGTACATTTTCCCTTTTTACGGAAAGTATTTTCTTAAAAGTGCAGAAGAAACCATAAAGTCCATTGAACGACATCTGTTATACTTATCTAAGGAGCTAGTAGTCATCTCTTGCTCAACGACTTTGTGAGTTAAGCAAAAAGACTACGTTGGATCAGAAATTTAAAAACTTACCAAGACCTAAGGTATTCACTTCTTACTATCCGAAGCCTCAATTATTATTTGGGGTGACAAAAACAAAACCTTTCTTATGGTCTGTCATTTGCAAAAAGTCATGGTTGCTTTTTCATCTATTAAAATTAAACAGACCCCAAAAATGGCTAAACATTCTATTAGAGCGTTGGAATAAATTCAAGTACGTTAAAAAAAAATCTTGTATGCAATCTTTCTTGTGTCAACAATATTGCAGAGCGAGTTATCAAGCTTATAGGAGACATCCAAAACAAATGTCTTGATTCAGTAGAAATCAGCAACTTTCTCAAGTTGTGGAAAAGAATCAAAAAAGTTTCAAAAAAAAATTTCAAAGGTGCATTCTACTTGAAAAAATTAATTCAAATAAACAGGGGTGTTGAGTCGTAAAAAAAAGTACCGACTCCGTCTCCAACTCCAAAGCAAAATTTCTTTGAAAAATTTTTTGAATTCTTAAAAAATATTAGGCAATAAATTAATTTTTTTTTTTTTGTCAAATATATTATATGAAAAATTTTTTATAGGTTAAATATTTTTTTACATGTACGTGCAATACCAAGAAGTTTTACTATTGGAGTTGGAGTCGCGATTTTTTTTAGCGACTACAACTCCGTTAAAAATTTTGCGACTCCGACTTCACAGCCCTGGAAATAAATTTTCAACAAAAGAAAAGCAATAACTTTTCATTAACGTGATTAATTGTATATTTTTTAATTTTTCAATAAATCTTTTGTGGGATACATACAAGTTATCGTTAACTAATCGTATTTTTTATAATTATTTCTAAATGATTAATAATTAAATTCTGTGAACCCCTCTAAGAAGCAATAACAACTAGTGGACAAAAACGTTATGCAACATTTGCGCAATCCATTATTCTAACTTCTAATATTTTGTGGAGAATCAAGGATGGATTACAATAAGCAAACTTGAGTCAAGTTCGACTTGAACTTTACTTTGTAACCAATAGCGGCATTGTAACCAATAGCGAGTATTTTTTGAGGGGAAAACCCATATTCTGTCGCTATTAATTGCAATGTAAAGTTCAAGTCGAGCTTGACTCAAGTTCGCTTCTTGCATTCCACCCCTAAAAATTGTCCTAAATTCAAAATTTTGGGTATTGAGGATTTTTTCATTATATGTCACCGTATGTAACTCGTAAAAACTCCGTTTTAAATTAAATTTTTTTTTTGATAGACCACTTTAATTGTATATTCTCTGATTGTATCGTACGCAAATAAGGAAAAAATGGGTCATCATTTTTTCTTTATTTGCGTACAATACCATTAGAAATAAGCAAAGATATTTTTGTTTCATTTGACCATAAAACTCGTTGGCTCGGTTTTTCAAGTGATTGAAAACACTTTGAGAAATTATAATTACACCATGATCTGTTTGTAGATTTTTTAATAGATGTCTTCTATCTTGTTCAACTTTCCTAATTATTTATCTATTAATGGGTATAGCTGTTTTAGCTGGACGTTCTTTTTTAGCAAGTTTTTGATGGTACCCATTTTTTCATACTTTCTAATGATGTACAGTATTCGGCTTAAAAATTACTCTTTTAGAAATTATTTTATATCCTTTTTCATGTTTATAGTGTTCCAGGATTATTTTTTTCAT
>NC_061161.1:45493070-45700570 GCF_022113875.1 Hydra vulgaris | reverse complement strand
CTGTAATATTAAAGCAACTTAGTAATATAATATTATTATAGAAAATCTAATGTGTTAAAAGTAGGGAGCGGCAATGTATCGTTTAACAATGCGTCGATGCATCGTGTTCGGTATTTCGAAAGCGATTAGTAGTGAGATGCATCGAACACGTTGCATCGAACAAAAATGTACCGCAACGATTAACAATATCACCGTCCTCGGTGCGATAAATAATTTTATTATTTATTGCACCGAAATGTAAAATGACAGCATTCAAAAATTTTGCATTTTTACAGTATTCTTTAAAAATAAAACTTTTCTATGAACCAATAAAGCTTTCAAAACATAAGTATTCAAGAAAAAATTTCAGATTTGGAAACAAAACTGCATGTAAATTCAATTCCAAAAAGAAATAGTTGGATTTTCTTTAATTTTCTCTTCACCATGACTAATTTTATCAAAAACTCTTGCTGTTGAAGTCCACAAGGCAGTGAACAAGCCTCCATATTCTGGATGACCAACGGGGCGCTTGTAACTTGTCCAATCAGTATTGAAATGATGGTGCATGGCTTCTGTTGTCTGTTCATTATAAATTCCGAGAAAAGATTTGTTTTTAAAGACAAAGTCTTTTACGTGGAAAAAAACAGTGTGTACCTTGGGTGTCACACTTCCACATGGTTGAGCTAGAAACCAACTTGTTGCCAAAAAATGCTGACACAGCTTCTCCAAATTTTCGAAAACTTTCAATAATTGGAAAGACCTGCAAGGCAGCATCTTTTTCTGCCAGGGTTTGCGAAATGTCGAGGTTTTTAAGCAGTTTATGACAATCATTTCTAACAAATTGTCCTCCATGAAAAGCCTGAGCTTTTACGTTCTATGCTTGAAGCCACTCATCTGCTTTTGGCCACGTGTTTTTGAAAATCTTGACGATATGATTTATTACTCCCAAAAGCAGATGAAGCTCCATTGGTGGTATGAGGTCAAAGACAAAGGCAGAATCACCAAGTGAGATTATTGGTTCATGAACCACATTTCTATTTTTTTGTGTTTGAGCCAGCTGCTGTAAACCCATTGAAAGACTGCTTCAAAGACCCAAAACTTTGAAGTGTCCCACAATTTGAAAGGTTTGAACTATCTGCATTGCACCAAGTGCAGGGATGGGAAGAAGAATATGCTTGTAAGCCACAAACGATGTTTGCCAACTTCATATCACAAGAGATAACAAAATTAACATCTTTAATGGCAAGAAGTGAGAGAATCAGGTTAACATTTGTGCATTTTTCTTGAACTCCTTCTGCAATAGCCACGAAAAAAAGTGCTTTTTCCTGAATTTTTTAGTCATATTAAATATTTTAAAAATTACATGTTTTAATATTTGTATATGTCTGTAGTTTAATTATATATCTTAAAAAATATTTGCTGCTGTAAAAATGTAAAATTTTTGAATGCTGTCATATCTCATATCTGTGCAATAAGGAAAAAAATTCAAAATGATTTTTCTTTCTCGGACGTAATAGGATGATTTGATTTTTGGTATTTCTGGAATCCCCAGCTCATAAGCTTTCACAGGCATATCGCGATTTCTCCGATATGCTAAACAGTTTTTCTTTTTACTTTTAGATGCCAAAATTTTCTTTTATTTAGGTTTAATTCACCAAGACCAATGAAAACAGAGCTATCTGGATTAAATGTGGCGAGGAATATAAGATGCCTAGTAGGAGCACAACAGGGATGATAGACCATCTTAGGACCAAGCACAAATCTTTCTTTGTAAAACTAGTAGCAAGGCAAGCAACTTGAGTCCTCTTCTGGTGTTGGGTCATCAAGAGCAGCCACTGTCAGAACACCAGCCAGGAAAAAGTCAAGAAAGAGCAAATGTCTGGTGACAAAACACCAACAAGACGAGTATTCACTAAAAGTCAATGGTCTAGGAATGACAATGAACAGACGGAAGTTGTCGTTGCAATGATGCAGTGGATATCAAGTGTCATGCTCATGCTTTTGATGTAGTTGACAACGATGACTTTAAATACTTTGTGAAAATATGTACAAAAAGACAGAATAACTCGATTTCTTCAAGAACAGTTTCACGTAGCAAAATACCGGATTTATACAATGCAATGAAGGCAGCAGTTAATAAAATATTTGATAAAGACAAACCTCATCTGGATGAAATATCATTGACGTCTGATCTGTGGACCAACAAGACCACCAACGCAGCATACATTGCTATGACTGCGCACTACATTAATTTCGATTTTTGAATGAAGCGTTTTTTGATCACCTTACAACACTTTGCTGGCAAGCATTCATCGGAAAAAATTGCAAAAAAATTGGATGGATTCACTAAAGACCTAAATTTAGGACCAAATGTGCGCACAGCAATAGCATGTGACGGTGAAGCAAATATGAAAAAAGCTTAAAAGATTGTGTTATAAATAATGTGTTCTAGTGTGTTGATCATAAGATAAATTTGATATTACAAAGTGCTGCCTCAAAATGTGTGCTCTGGAGAGATTTGAGTGATAAGCTGACAGGACTGGTTGGCTTCTTCCAATTTTAAAATGATTTACTAATTGTCGAATTATCAAAAATTCCAGATATTACAATTAAAAAACTAGTTCAAAGTTGCTCAACCAGATGGGACAGTGAGCTCCATCAATTACAATAAATTAATAAGCTACTGCCTGCCATCAAAATTGTAGCAAAAAAAGGTGTTTCACAAAAGCAAGTCAACAAAATACCAGATGAAGAGGAGATTAAACAATTAAGGACAATGATTGAACTATTGAAAAAATTTGAAAAAACTATCCAACCTTGCAAGTTCACATTACAAAGGACCAACATTGCATGGTATTGGGCAAAGTTACAACATGACCAAGATATCTTTGAATGAAGCTGTGTTCAATATGTGCAAGGACAAACTTAGTAATACCAATCACCCAACACATCACAATCCCTCATTGATGAGATGGAAGATACAATGACACAGATACCCCCACAGAATCAAGAAAAAAACAACAGTATAGTTGTATAGGTAAGAAGGTCTTGCAAAAGTTTGAAGATACGAACTTTTGGAAAAGTGGTTAATAACCCGGAAGGAAGCAACTCTTTGAAAGAGGAGATTAAGGCAGAGTTAGAAAGCTATTTGACAACAACACCAATTGCCGATAATGAAGAATATAGTTCGTTACTGGAAGAACCAATCTTTTAAGTATCCAAAACTTGCTCGCTTCGCCAGGAGAACATTGGCATTTCCAGCAGCTTCCTCCAGCTTTGAACGAGTGTTTTCACAGCTGGAAATATTTGTGGTGACAGGAGAACAAATCTGTCTGCGTCTTAAGTCGAAAAACTTGTTTACATAAAGGAAAACTTGAGACAGATGAAGAAAATGAATAGTGTGAACAATTTTATAGTTTGACTAATTTCCCAAAAAAATTTTCTTTTAAATTTTTGTAAAATTTCTTTGCCATATTTGTAGATGATTAATAGCAAATTACAATAACTAAATAAAATTTTATTTTTAAATCTAGCTGTTTTATATTTTATTTTTATTCTTTTGATGCATTGTTTAACGATCTGTCTTTCGATGCATCGTTTAACGATGAATTGTTCGATGCATTATGTTCAAGATGCATCGAACGATGAATCGTGTTCGATGCATCGTGTTCGATGCATTGACAAATTTAATGATGTCAAACGACACATCGCCCCTCCCTAGTTTTATCTATAGCTAAAAATTTTATCAATAAATTTTTATAAAAAATCAATTAAACAACTTATCATTTCCTCCTTCCCAAACTCTTAAGCGAGCGTGATTTTATATCTCATGACAAGCTGAACAAGTGTTGTTATTTACGTGAAGAAAGCAATTGTGCACAAGCTCTGTACATTTATTTTAATACCGATATTGAGCCAACTTAATACCGGTATTTTGGTACTTAAAAAAGCCCGGTAATACAGGTATTCCGGTATCGTTACTACCGGTTTTGGATACACTACTTTAAGTGACTCTATATTGGTTTTCATTTTTGCATGACTTTAAAGTGGTATTCCACTCTGGTTGTCTCATCATATAGAAAACGTAAAGGTTTATCATTTAACGTATTTTTGTATTGAGGAACGGTTTTTTATTGAACAAGAAGCAAAAGGTTTTTCAGTATTAAGTGACTTTAGAAGCGCTATATTATTGCACCGGTTAGAAATAACTTAACTTATTTTTTTTAAAACAATTTTAAATTTTTTAACACGTTTGCTGTAATTCATCATATTTTCCTTGTAAAAAAATGTAGGTCGTTTCTGATTTTTTTTGTCACAATAATACTATCGACGAGGTCTTTCAAGATCGACTGCAAATTAGTAATTGGTGTAATTGTTCACTGTTTTGTTTGCAGTTTGCTAACAATTTATTAAAATCTTTGTAAAGCTGCTTTGCTGTTAATGTTAACGACTTTAACTAAAGTTTTTTCTCACAGGGTCTTTAGCGTCAAGAATAATGTTGATAGGAGAGAACAGATCCATATCGAAACTTTCTAAAATTTTGTTGAAAAGTACTGCTCTCAGATTAAAAATATCAACTTCTCGTAATTGGGAATAGACCCTTGGATGATAACACTTTTAAATGAGAACATATTTCCACAATTTTTGGAAGCTATGCTTCCAAAAATTATTCCATTTATTAGTTTAAAAAAAAACAGTTAATGAATCAGAATTACTAAAAAATATGGGATCGAATAATGTTTATTATCTTTTTTTCTTGTAATTTGATTTTAAAAATTTCTCAAATCTATTAAAAATGACATTTAAAATGTCAAAGCATCTTTAGTGCACGATTTTAGTTCATAAAATATTCATACTTTTTAGGAAATATGTCAAAATTTTAGACCTAAACGATTCATAGAATTGGGGGTATCTGTTTTTTTGATTATACCCACTTTTGCGTAGTTTTTATGAAATAAGTTAGGCTTAATAAGTTAGGAAATCAAGATTTCTTATTTAGCATACTTTTTTCAACTTGCGTCAAAGTTTTTATCTATTTGAATGGGGGTCTTCCCCCTTAAATAACACACCTTCAATGGCTCAAATAAAAGTAAGTGTACAAGTAAGCTTAGATTGCTGGTTTTCCAATTTAGAAATTTGCATTTTAATAAACTTAAAAAAAAAAAAAAGTTTCACTGTAAAACATTTACTAGATCGAAAAGTAGCAGGATCAACCATCTATCATATTTTAAATTATGAAGAAAATTATTATTGTATTAGAGAATAATTAAGGATCAAAAAGATCCTAAATTATTCTCTAATACAATTAATTAAAGAAAATAGTTTGAAAGCTAAAAAAAATAGACAAAAAGAGCTTGGACAAGCGCAAAAAATGTTTGACTACCTGATAAAACTTCTCATAGTCAACCTGCTTAAAGCTTCATTTACAGACATCAATATATAAAAATTTCAAGGTATAAGATTTTACAAGAAGGAAAAATTCCTCATAGAATAGATAACCAGTTAGTTCAAATTTACCTTGAAATTTTATCGCAATTTTAAGAATATAGTTTTTACATTCGACGATAACTTTAAAATTTTACGTTTGCTAACATAACATTAGATGGTAACAATATATTCTTGTAGTATCTTATGAACAAGCCTCCAAATAAAGAATCTTTAGGAGTTCTGTTTATGATTGCTAAAATGGTAGCGATGTGAGGCATAATATTTACAGAAAACAATGGCCAATACCAACCTCTAAAAAACCTTAATATTTTAATTACGACTTTATCCAATTAATTGTTTGCTAACAATTTTAAATATTACAATTTTAAATAAATCAATTTCAGAAAATAGAAGTTTCAGTCAATAGCGTAGCGAAAAAAATAGGCCTCCCGCAAAAATTTCATCCGGGCCCTTAACCAACTTCTCTGCTACTCCCCCTATCATCTCTTTTCTTGAAAGAAATTATACATGAAAACCAAATTCTTATTTTAAAATATAATTTTGATTTAAATAAATAGAAACTAGTATCTTACGCTATGCAAGTCTAGTAAGTAGAAAATCGAATAAAAGTTTTTTTTTTGTCTTTTTAGCTGAAAATTGGTCTATAACACCCTTTAAATTTAATTGAACTGTTATTTCTGCTTCAGTAGCTATTAGGTATAGTGAAGAGAGCAGCCGTGGAGCAGTGGTTAGAGTTCTGGCTCAGAACCCAGAGGTCCCAGGTTCGACGCCAGTTCTAGCCCAACAAGCGACATTGATTCGGAAGGAGGCGTGAACTTCCTGTTAAATGCTCTCCCGCGATGCTCTATGATAAGACCGTAAGGACTTCTGGGAGCACCTAAATACATACAAAAAAAAAAAAAAAAATAGTTTGCGCAGTTATTGTCTTTAAATGTATTTTAATGTGCTCAAGGATCTTTTTGCAGTTGCTACGTTAATGGGTAATATACATAAGCGTTGTTATTATATTTTTAAATAAGCAACTTATGAAATAATATGTTATTATAGACACGGGTAAAATGCTGAAATTTTCAATGAGTAAAATGCGGGAAAAAAGTGCTGAAAATTTCTCTTAACCCTAAGCTTATCGCTGCCCCAACTAAAACACTTAGTCAATCATAGTAGATTTAATCTTCTTAGTCTTTCGCATTTTTTTTTGTTCATTTGTTCATTTTACAATATTTCTGGTATAAAAAATGCCTCATGCTGGAAGCCTATTTTGATGCTTTGCGTTAAATAGATTCAACCAAGGTTTTACCAGTTTTTAAATAAGAAGCCCAAATAGACGCTGTTTATTTATGGTGTGGTCTAATAAACACTTTATATAACTTGAGAGCCATATTTTCATCAATAAAAGTGAATGTCTTTTTGTATACGAAGAATTTACAAGGATTTTAAGACAACTGTTTAAAAATGTGTGTTCCACTTTACATGAAATAATGACTCCTAAATTACGCATTTTAGTAGAGCTTTTAAGGGATTGATTTATTGAACCTTTTTATTTTATTTCCCATTAATTCCGAAATATATTAGTCTTAACATAACAGTCTGTTTTGAGGTAGAGAATCAACGCGAAATTGAGATAACATCAATAAATTGGTGAAATACTATATAAAATGAAATATTATCAAAAGTCTTTATTAGATTAGTCACACATAATTTATGATGAAGAAAGCGACAAGATAGGGCTTTTTATTATTGCTAATGGGCTTAAAAATTTTATTTTTTCAGTTTACTTATTCTTTGCAAAGCCTATCACTCTCTCTTCAAAAATAATCCTTTTGAAATATTTATTACAGAGTCATTACCGGACAAATACCTTAAATAAAAACTACAACTGTTTATTATCTTGCGTTATATTAACAAAATTGTTTGTTGAGCTATATATTTTTAGATATCATTAGAGATTATAAATATGGTTTCTAAAGGAGCGGTAGAAACCATATTTATAATCTCTAATGGGCTAACTAACTAATGTAGTTGGCTAAACTGAAAACCCAATGCCGTTGTGCCTACTAACGCAAAATGCGGTTTTCCCCCATTTTACTGCATTTGAGTCAACGAAATTTGCGGTTGGCCCAACGCGTTGTTGCTCCTTGGGATTTAAAATTTATGGTTGCTACGGATACACATCTTAATACATTATAAATAAATATGGTAGTGCAAATCGTTAGATAGTAGAATTATTGCCAATTTTGTATTTAAATATAAACAATTTAAATAATAGTTAAAAAAAAAATTATAATGCAATAAAATTATTTGGATAACCAAAAGTCAAAAATTGTATGAAAAGAAAAAAAGGCGTAATCAATCAAAAATATGTAATCAATTTTTTATATGGCTTTAAAAATATATTGAAGCGCAATTTTCCAAATAATCAGTTTAAACTATAATTGTACAAAATAATTTTACTTTTACTAAATCAAATTTATGTTTGTAGTATAAGTATGATTTTTTTTCAGATTATATGGATTCAATCTTAAACGAAGATCCAACGTCAAAAAATTGTAATAAAAGAAAGCGAATTCTTCCTCCAATAAATAATGACAAAATTTTTGATTATCTCCCTGAATCTATTTTGGCTACTCTTACACATAGAAATAAACAGTATGAAAATCTTGGACCAACAAAAAAAACATATGCTTATAAAACAAAAGTGGACAATGTATGGAATCATGAAAAGAGCAGAGCAAAAATAAAACACTTAATTGAGCAGCCTTTTTGTATATGTGGAGCTGGAAAGTATTGAATTATTTTGACTTAAAAATTTATTAAAAAAAAAAAAAATATAACAAAATTTTTCAAAATATTCATTCAAATTCTGGCACTTTCTGAAAATTTGATACACACCACATGTGATAGCCTCACTCTATTTATGGGATAGCATAGATGTGGATATTGTGTAGTTATGGTACTTGTAATACTTATACAGTATAAGTATTATAATAAAATATGGGAAATATTTAGTTTTCAACTAACTGGTATAAGTACTATAGCTACACATAGCCCACTTTTATGCCATCCCCTGAATTGTGTGTGGCTATCATTTCATGACACCTGTGATTTATATTAAGTTTTCTTTTAGTTCACTTTTACAACACTTCAAATATATTTAGTATAAAAATTTAAAGAAATATTAAATAAACACTGTTTTTAACCTTGCTGATTAAATAATTAAAATAATGCTTCAAAATGAATAGGTGAAAAAATTGCTTGAAATGAAATTAAATGATTAGTTAATCAAAATATCAAACAATGATTAAACTATACTCCAAATAAAAGTTATTATTTATTTAAGACTATATTTATGTATATATAAAAACAGCAAAGTATAATAATTTAAAGTTTATTTTCAAAATGACAGTTTTACATTAGTAATCAGTATTTGTTTATATTATATTTTTAAATGGCCAAAAGAACAGTTGTAGCATTCAAAGAAGTCATACCAATCACCATTTCAATAGTTATAAATCATTTTAAAAAACTGAAATATTTAGTTTATTTTAAACACAACTAACCTAATTTTTTAACTTTAATATTGTCTATATTGCTAAATATTTAAGTAATTTTGTTTTAAACTTATTAACATATCTAGAGATTCAACATCAACTTGTTGAATTTAAATTGTATAACTTTTATTGATACGCCATAGATATATCTGTATCATTTTTAGAGATATATCATTTCTTGTTGATGCAAACACTATTGATCACTTTAAATCAAGCAATTCAAACAGTTTAAATATCAATGAAGCAGTAAGTAAATTTTTCATTTTTTTTTTTAATATAACGCTAAAGAGACAATTAGTATTCAAGTTAAAACAGAAATCTTAAATTGTTAATCAGATCATATATGTATATGTACATATATATATATATATATATATATATATATATATATATATATATATATATATATATATATATATATGTATATATATATATATATATATATATATATATATATATATATATATATATATATATATATATATATATATATGTATATATATATATATATATAAATATATATATATAAATATATATATATATATATATATATATATATATATATATATATATATATATATATATATATATATATATATATATATATATATATATATATATATATATATATATATATATAAACACACACACACACACACACACACACACACACACACACACAAAAAAAAGCAAAATCACGATGTTATTACTGTTATATTAGCTGTTGCTCTTAAAGAAATAGCACCAATACTTTCATGTTTCTAAAGCACCTACATTTATATGTTTGCAACTAACAATGTGTACTTGAAGAAATTCATAGGTTCAACAACTACAAAAAAATATGAAGTATATACAATATGGAATAATTATTTCTAAATAGTCTTTACAGTTGAACAAGAAGGGTCTATGCCCTATTTTGATCTATGCACTCAAGCCATAAGTCAGTTTGATGAAGTGAGTTTGAAGTAGAAAAAAAAATTAAAAAGATTATCATAAAGTAAAGCTACAGTTTACACCCATACATTCTTAAAAAGTTTCTACAAATACATCCATACATTCTTAAAAAGTGTGCAACATCCTTTTCAATCCCAATCACATTAATCTACAAGAAATCTATAATCACCGGTAATGCCCTAGATTTATAAAAAAAAATCTAGTTACACCATTTTTTAAAAAAGATAGTAAACTTCAATCATCAAATTACAGACCAATATCACTGACATCCAAGTATACAAAATTATGGAGAATTTTATTCATTATTGCATAATGAAATTTTACACAACACAAAATTTCATAACTAAAGCTCGAACATGGTTTCAATGATGTATCACAAATCTTTTTGAAGCACATGATAAATATCACAAAGCATGCACCCAAGTTTCTCAACCAATGTAATTTACACAGATTTTGCCAAAGAGTTCAACAAAGTCACACATAGAGGCTTGTTACACAAACAAGCCTCTATGTGTGTTTCAAAAATGGTTAACTGTTTAGCTATAAAGAACAGTATTAGATGGATTCACAACTGAGTGGATCCCAATGACAAGTAGTGTGTCATAAGGCTCAGTTCTTGGTCCACTTTTTTTATCTTTTTAATTAGCAATTCGCCAGACGTCATAGTACATCAAACTCAACTTTATACTGATGATAGTAGAATAATAGAAGTCATCAAGTCACTACAAGATACCACGCTCCTTCAAACTAATGTAGATAAAACTGTTGGTCATACAAATGGCTTATGTCTTATTATTGATAAATGTAGAGTAATGCACATTGGGGGTATCAGGCTTGGTTGGGAAGCAGGTGCGATTGCACTGACCATGGAAATAATATTTAACTGACCACGGAAATAATATTTAGTTGGGAAAAACCAGCCAGATTTTTTAGTCGTTTTGAGAACATTTAAATTTATGTATGTTTCCTTAATTAAGTTCATATTATCGTAATTTTTAAAATATTTTGATTTACGGACATATATGGAAACATAAATAAACTCAAATATTCTCAAATATCTTTGTGCGGAAAAATAAAAAAAGAATATTTGCGAACACAAAAAAACCGCCAAACCTAATTCTATTGGTTCAAAAAATACGAAGCAAAATTTCTAGAGTATTCAGTTGAAATATTTTAAAAAATTGTATTAACTGAGTTTTGTTAAGTTTTCGTTGAGATTTCTAGCATAAATTGTTTTAAGAATATACTATCAAGGGAATTATTATTTTAATTCTTGGAGCCACATCTACAAAGCTATAAATGTTTTAAACTAACATTATTTGTTCACAAAAATAAATGTTTTAAATTTATCTTTTTTAACTTGTCAACGTTTTAATATATTACAGATTGTGTTAGTATATTCTATATATGTTTTATATAAGGGATGTATTTTTTATATATGTAATGTATTTTTATATATGTATTTTTATGCATGTAATTTTATGCATAATAATGTATTATTATGCATGCATAATAATGTATTATTATGCATGCATAATAATGTATTATTATGCATGCATAATAACACATTATTATGCATAAAATTACGTGCATAAAAATACATACATAAAAATACATTACATATATAAAAAAAAATTTGCAAAATTTGCAAAAAAAAAAAATTTGAAAAAAAAAAAAAAAATAATAAAATTACATGCATAATAATGTATTATTATGCATGTAATTTTATGTATGTTTATTTTATTCAAATGTAATCTTTTAAAAGATTTTGTGCGATTGATTTTGTAAACAAAAATACTTTCAATAATAACTGCGTTTTTAATGAAATTATTAATAATTATCAAAGTTAATACAAATAATTTTAACCACTAATCCATTTTCCTCAGTATACCCGATAACTGATTCTTTCCCCCAAGAAAGAAAAGTTTTTAAGTTCTTAGAAATTGGTTTACTAACTTCAATTATTTTTGCTTCAGCCATTCTTACAAACTCGTTATACTTAAACTTAAAGTTATTTTTTCTGTTGTAAATACTAATTAAAATTGTAAAGCCCACTCACTAAACATCATCAGTGTTATTGTGAAGCAGTTCCACTTCCTCCTCACATAGTAATTTAACGTTTTTAGTTGATTTCTATTTAGCTAATATAATTTCTACAGTAACTAAATGATTTGATTATTTCATTTTTCCATTTTACTAAGCAAAATTGTTTCAAATGTGTTAAACTTTTCAAACTACGCAAAGCATAAAACAGTTATTGAAAAACTTTTTTATTTATAAATAAATCATCTAGTGTTAGTTTTATTGGTTGAATCTTGTTAGACTTTTCAGGGGCTGCATTATTTTGGCAGCCTTTTTTATGTGCCACAGCGTAAAAATGACTAAAAATGACCGAATTGTCCTCTTGACTATTTTGCAGCCCCTAACTTTGTGAGTCCCAAGGCTATAGTCCTTCTACTTTCCCTGCCCTCCCCACCTCAATCCAGCACTGGAAATAAGACATAAGTATATAAATAAAAATTGTATATACTCTTTAATAAATCAAAGAACATTTGTTTCCTTATTAAACAATTATTAATAGTAAGACATTTTTTATATATAGTTGTTACTTTATATAAAAAATGTCACTTAATTTTATAAAAAAAATTATAAAAGAGCAACCTTTCACAAATATTTACTATTATCGTATTTATTTTGCTTAAAGTTTTTTTGCGTTAAAAGTTATTTTTCTTTTTTTAACTGTCTCTCATCAGTCCAGTTAATCTTAATGCCCTTTTTTGTTTGTTTTTGAAATATTCTCAAAATGACTTTAAAATCTGGCCAGTTTTTCGCAACTAAATATTATTTCCATGGTCAGTTATCGAGCGCGATCGCACCTGCTTCCTGACCAAGCCTGGGGTATTAACAATTAACAAGTCAACATACTCATACACAATGACACATTTAGATAAAAGCTGTCATACACATGATTGGTCTATAATTGAATGAGACCTTGGGATCATTGTTTCCATTAACTTAAAGGTCAAAACTTGAGTCAAAACAGCAGTTTTAATTGCTTACTCATCTTACCTGTCTCTAAATGCTTACCAGTCTCAAAAAACTTATCATAGCTTTCCATATAACCAGTTATAAGGAAAACATTGTACCTTGTATACAATTGCTCCTTCCTAGAGTTTTCAGTCCAGGTTTGATCTTCTCACCAATATAAAGGTATTGTAATGATAGAAAAAATTCCAAAGATGTATGACTACCATAATGGAGATTTACCACATGAGAAGAGATTGTATCTCATCAAGTAGATGTGTGCTTAACATAAAGTTCACAGGTTAAAATAATAAATGATAGGCTCTTTTTGTTTTGTAAAATACTTAAAATAAATTTAAATATCTTTTTTGTATATTTTTATGAAATATTAATATATTAATATAAAACTTAATAATGTTGAAAATATTTTTCCAGGCTAAATCTTGGATGACTAATACAATTATTCCAAAAGAATTTCATGTTGTTAAACATAAAGGCACTTTGGGATTAGAAATTCTTGAAGAGTATGTTTAATTCTTTTCAATCTTTGAAATTTATTTGTTTTTGCAAACGTAATAAACGTTTTGCAAAAGTTTATATTTTTATATTACCAGTTGATTGGTAATGTTCTTAGGTCATTTTTATAACTAATAGTTAGCTTACATACCAAAAAGTAATGCATTCAAATTATTTTGTTCTTAGTTTTGAAGACTAAGTGCAAATATTCAAGTGTGCTGAGACAAAGTATATATGCATATACTTTTCCTCAACACATTTGAATGCTACACACATACACACACACGCGCGCGAGCACACACACGCATACACACACACACACACACACATATATATATATATATGTTTAAAATCACTTTTTTATAATTTTATTTTACAATATGTTTTGTCTACAAGAACTCATCCCAAAATCAAACAATTTATCTGATAAGTCTTTATTTACAAAACACAATATAAATAAAAAAAATACCATAGATGAGTACCTATAAATGAAAGAGCTCAAATTTAATGATAAAAAACTTATCAGTCTAGCCAAGTATTTCATGTTTAAAACACATTTTTTAATACTTATAAAATGAATTTTGAGTAAAAAAAGAGCAACTAATAACTACCTTAGAGTAGCTGATATTGATCTAAAGTTTTTTAGCACTAGATGCAGAAAAAGAAGAAAAGGAGAAACAGTTTTTCAGGTATAGAAAAACAAAAGCTATATGAATTTCTTAAATATTATTATAGGCTAAAAAAGATGATTATATGGCTTACTTCTGATAAGCTTATTGAAGCAGCATCAGTTGTAACAAATAGATTTTGAAATACAACTGTGAAACTTAAATATTTATAAAATTTTTATATTATATATATATATATATATATATATATATATATATATATATATATATATATATATATATATATATATATATATATATATATATATATATATAATATAAAAGTTGCTAAATCTAACATTAAATTGAATGAAATAAAAATGTTGAGTTTTTATTTGCGAACTATTTATGATTTTAGACAAATTATTGATTTTTTAAATGTAAAAAGACTGGTACTTTGACACCAAATGAGTCAAAAAACTTTCTAAAGTTTTCAAAACTTATATTTGGTGACAGATTAGATTTAAGTGTTAGCTTCCTAGATACACTAGGTTGTTAGGATATTTTCTTTAGCTTACCAACTTCAAAATGTGAATGGTGCGTCTCAGACAATACAACTAACTAAAATAATAATATATTACAAATTTTTGAGCAACTATCTCGTTGTTGCAGTGACATCACAACTAATAACATTTGTAAATATCATGGAGCAATTTAGTTGTTATGCATAAAAAATTATCATTTTTATATTTTGGATGTTAATGAGGCATCACATATATAAAATAGGTGTTTCACTTGATAAAAGTGAAACATCTATTTCATATATGTGATTAAAACAGCTCATTCAGGAATGTTAACATAGAGCATTGTAAATGATTTAAAAAGGAGTTGAATGAAGTTTGTTTAAACGATGACACATTGGATAAATTTTTTTAAATGAATTAGGATAACTTAAAAGTTAAATCAAAGTTATATAGTTTTGTAAAAGATTTATTTCTGTACTAGAGCAAAACAAAAACACACTTTTTTTATGAAAGATAACAACTACTCTCCAAATATTAATAGTTTTGTTAAAGTTTCTATATAAATTGAGTTTCTATATAAATTGATAAATTGAGAATTAATTTTACTGTTGAGAAAGTTTAACTTTAACTAAAAAAAAGTTAACTTTAGCTGGACTTAAATCCAGTGCATCTTATGATGCTGACTGAATATGTTTTTCTAAAAAAGTTGGCTCTTGTTTTATGTATTCCACTTTCATTTATATTTGATTCTAGCTTTAAGCTAAATACTTTACCTCAACAATGGCTTCAAGCTTTTATTTCTTCTTAATTTTAAAAAAATGAAGCAACATCTGATCCTAATATTTATGAGTCAATTATGCACCTGTTGTTTTGCAATTGAAAGAATTATTGTTAAGTATTTAATTCACCATAACCTAGCAGTTCATAATTAAAATGGTTTCCTCAAGAAATATTCTATTTTTACAAACCTTTTAAAGTCTGTAAATGATTGGAGTATTGCACTAGAAAAACATTTAACAACAGGTGTTTTATATATTGACTTTCAAAAGGCATTTGGTTCTCATTGTAAGATATTAACCAAATTTGCTTTAGCAAATTAGTTTGTTGCATTTCTCACCAATAGATGTCAAAAATTTAAAGTTGAAAGTTCATTATCAAACCTAACTTGCAATGTTGACTTGATATTTGGAAATATAGTTTCTCTTGTTGAGTTATTAACATTTGGAATCAGTTGCCCTTTGATGCGCCAATAATATAAAAATCTTAAAAAATAAAATTAACTCATACATTTTTAAAAAGTTTTGTTTAAATTAACTGTACATATTATTGTTATTTGGTTATTTAAATTTTTATTTCTATTATATCAACATTATAGGCTGTTACATAATTTATTTTGGAGTGACTTGTTAGTCTTCAAAAATGTAGACCATGTCTTTTAGAACATGTATCATTTGTTGTAATAAAGTCAATCAAATCTTACCTAATTTTAGTAAACAGATGATATTGAAAACGTGGCAAATATTTTGAATCAATTGTTTATTTTATTGTTTAATTGTTTGAAATTTTAATATCTAATAAATTAATATTTTTTCTATTTATTTTAAATGATTGTGGGTGTAAATGTATTTAAAATAAATTGTTTACAAAACCTGTTTTACTGAATTATTTTCAAAATCTGTCATTTAGATCGAATCTCAAACTTTCAAAATTCTCATGATTTCTTGATTTTCATGATTTGTTTGCATTTTTTAAGAATAATTAAAAAAAAAATAACATTCATTTAAGCTATGTTTATAAGGAAATTAATATGTTATTCAATTCAATATTATTTTGCAATTCAATGCTGTTATACAGCTCAATGTTGTTACACAATTTAATGCTGTTATGCAAGTTTAAATATGTAAAAATATATAGTGATAATTAAATTGATTTGAAACATTGGTAGTTAAAAATATTGGTAATTAAAAATTATCAAGTTGTGTTTAGTCTTATTTTAGCTAACTAAAAATAATATAATTTTTGTTTTGTCTCACTCTCAAAAAAAATCAAATTTTGGCATAGAATATAATATTAAATTTTAAAAATTGTGTCAAAGTTTGTTTTTAATACGTGCATAAAACTTTTTAAATGTTTAGTAAATACACTGCATAAAACTTTTTAAATGTTTAGTAAATACACTGCATAAAACTTTTTAAATGTTTAGTAAATACACTGCATAAAACTTTTTAAATGTTTAGTAAATACACTGCATAAAACTTTTTAAATGTTTAGTAAATACACTGCATAAAACTTTTTAAATGTTTAGTAAATACACTGCATAAAACTTTCTAAATGTTTAGTAAATACACTGCATAAAACTTTTTAAATGTTTAGTAAATACACTGCACAAGCAAAAAATCATGAGGAGCATTTAATGATCTTCCCTTCAATGTAAGTTTTTTTATGCTGCAGATTATTACAAATATGTAAAAAACTTTTCAAAAGTGGTTTTTCAGCAATGTTTTGAAAAAAAATTAGAAATCTGTTTTAAATCTGTTTTCAAATTATTTTTTTTAAACTTTTATTACAAGAATTTGGAAAAAAATAATTTGAGTTGAACTTCTTTGCATTTTTGTTTTTCGCTTTTAAATTTTTAATGAATATTTATCTTTTTATGTTTATCTTTTCGCTTTTGATGATATTTATCTTTTCGCTTTTAAATTTTTAATGATTTGTTATATTTTTAATTCAGCCATTAAATAAAGAAAAAAAGAAAAAACTTTTGAAATAGTTTTAAAATAATGCAAATTATACAAAAGTTTTTTTTTTCTGTCCATGAAAAAAAGTTTTTATTTAACATGTTTATTGTGATATAGACGTTTTTATTTTATGTATCTGTTTTTATATTTGTTACTGAGCAACAAACATAGAAAGAGATTCTCTAATCACATCTGATTGGAACTAGATCAAGTTTCGTACAATTTAGCGCTGAGAGAGGACATTTTGGTTTTCTTTATGTGTTTGAACCATTGATGCTCAATATTGTTTTGTGTTAAATTCTTCATCACATCCACTGTTGGACCATGTTATTTTTTACTCTAATTATCTTATTACTGCTTATAAAAATTTTTAAATTCATTAGTTTCTGAGTGATTTTTCATGATAATTTATTTTAATAAGTTTAGGAAATAATGCTTTAGAAAGTTTTACAAAAGTATCAGCATACAAATTTTCGTTCAACATTCACCACATAATATTTGTTATAGGGATACTGAAGTAGAGGAGATAAATTGGTTCATCTTCTACTGAAGTATGGTAGATAAATTGTTTCATCTTTTACTGAAGTAAGGTAGATGAATTGGTTCATTTTTTACTGAAGTAAGGTAGAGAAATTGGTTCATCTTTTACTGAAGTAAGGTAGATAAATTGGTTCATTTTTTACTGAAGTAAGGTAGATAAATTGGTTCATCTTTTACTGAAGTAAGGTAGATAAATTGGTTCATCTTTTACTGAAGTAAGGTAGATAAATTGGTTCATCTTTTACTGAAGTAAGGTAGATAAATTGGTTCATCTTTTACTGAAGTAAGGTAGATAAAATGGTTCATCTTTTACTGAAGTGAGGTAGATAAATTGATTCATCTTTTACTGAAAGAAGGTAGATAAATTGGTTCATTGCGTTTTGGTTCATTGGAAAATTTAGTTTTTTTTTTGTTTTGGTTATTTTGTTTTGTAACAGAATTGTCATTGAGTTGCTTGTTTTAAATTTGTTTTTGTTTTAAAATATATTTGACATTTGACATGACAATATTTGATTACTTTAAAATTGTTAAGAGTGCAAAGGATTCTAGTTTTGCATTCCAGATCTCAACAAAAACCAAATTTCAGTAGATTTTTATCTCCTGCAATCTTACAATGCATAGAAAAAGTTTTTGAAAGTTATCAAATATTGTCTGTTAAAACAATATCTCATCTGTTAAAACAAAATTTTATCTGTTAAAACAAAATCTCATCTATTCTCATCCTTTTACTGTGACTTCTGAAGTGCTCCAAAAACTCTTATTTATCTAGTTTTTTTCCTCAAACATCTTTGGAATTCGATTCCCTCATCTTGTTTTTGAATTCATATAATTTGCAATCTTTTAAGTTATCTGTCAATCAATAACTTGCTCTATAAACTTCTTTTTTTCTCTTCCAGTTACTTCCAACTCTAATAGTGGTTGCTTGCAACCTTGTTAAAAGCAAAGATGATTAAAAAAAAAACTTAGACCTAAACTACAGACCTAAACTACAGACCTAAAGTACAGCAAAACAAAATGACTTAATGTACAATCTAAACAGTTAACATTTTTTTAACAAACAGCCCATGATTGTATTTTATAGTTTTACACCACCAACATTATCTAATTTGTTATAGCTTTTTCGTTGTTACTTTTTAATTTTTTTTTTCTTTAATTCTTTTTATTTTTGCTCTAAATGTTTGTTTTTTAAGGAATCCAGCTGGAAGGCAAGAAGCAGCTCAGTTGTTGGTGAGTTAAAAATTCTTTTAAATTTTTAAATTATGAAGTTGTTAACCTAATATAAAATTAAAAATAAGATTATACTTTAAGATAAGTTTATCAAATCAAACTGCTTTATTGGAACTTTTGGTTAGTCAAAAGCAGTAACAGTTGACCTACATTTGATTTTTAGATATTGCATAAGTATTGATTACTTTAAATGCTATCAAATAGTTTATATACTTTACATGCAATTGAATGTTTTATATACTTTCTATGCAATCAATTGCTTTATATGCTTGCTATCCTATTGAATACTTTGTATACTTGCTTACCTATTGATTACTTTATTTTTGTCTGCTTTTTGGGTTTTTTTAATACATCACAATCACATTAGTTAAATGATATAAACATGAGGTTTAAATGAATTTAAATATTAAGTAGAAAATCTTTGATGCAAGTAGACCTTTTTTACTGCAGCCTACCTTAATAATGTATTGTGTTAGAATGATTATTGATGCCTAAATTGCTTAATATAGAAATATTGGTTTTAAATTTTGCACTTAATTTTTATTTGTGAAACCAGGTTTTTTTGCATCTTTACTATTGGTTTTGCATAGTTACTAGAGACCAGTCTTTGTATTATTAAATAGCATCTAGGTACACATTGACCGGACCAAAAGAGTAACTTAGTATTAGTGGTTAAATTTAGCAAGTACATAGTTTCTGTGTATAAAAACCACAGAACTGTGTATTTACTATATCATGTTTGATAGCATGTTTTAAGGAGCTCTTTTTCTCAAAACATGCTATCAAACCTAAATAAAATCTATTTATAGAGTGCTGTTGAAATTGTTAATTTATTAAAACCATTAATAACCTATTTGCAATGCAAGTTTGTTCTCTTAATTATGTAGCAGTTCAATCTTTTTTTTTTACATTAGTTAACTTGCTTTTAATGCAACAAAAGATGTAAATTGAAACTAAATCTTAAACAGTTTTGTTGAGAGTTAAAAAAAATAAAAATTGATGTACAAATTTTTTATTATAAACATTATTAAAAAAAAAAAGTATAGGCATATGATGAGTTTTTAAAAATTGTAATAACTTTATTTTGCTAATCGCTAGAAAACGATGAATGAGATGTTAAAGAAAGCTGGAATCTTTGAGAGACATGAAGTATTGGGTGCTGATGGTGAAGAGGCTGACAGCAAGGTGAATCTATTAAAAACAGAAAATTACACACACACACACATATAAATACGCACACTGCCAGTTTCAAGTTTATAATTGAAAATCTAACCACTGAACACTTAAAAGTAGATATATTTAAAAAAAAGATATATTTTAAAAGTAGATATAATTTAAAAGTAGATATATTTTGCAATCTGTAGATTTAGTCATCAGAACTAAACTAGTCCCTCATTTTAAGTATTTGTAGGGAACCATGTTTATGCGTTTTGTTAAAATGTTTAACTTGACATTTTGCAATGTCATTCAAGGCTGGAAATTTCCATTAAAATCTTTTTTTTAAGTTGGTATATGTTGTTTTCTTTTATTATGTTTGTTTCTATTGGAAATATCGAGTGAGTACATACTTTTATAAACCCTAATGTACATGTTAATTGGTTAAATTTTACATATTGACATATTACAATAACAGACATCATGAAACTAAAAGCTAAGTTTGATTTTGAAACGAAACCAGTTGTCAATATTTCTTCTTGAAATTTTTTTAACACAAAACAAAACAACATCAAAAAAAAAATGAGTTAAGCAACAAAAAAATTTTAAAAGGGTGCTTTGGATGTGTTTGAATTTGTATATTCAGTTAATTTGAATATGTATATTCAGTTAATTTCCTGTAAGTTAAACACTGGTTAACTTGAATTTTTATTATCTGGAACTGTTTCATTTGGTCCCTTGAAACCCTCTTATTGATTACTATAAAAATTCTCCAGTTAAGTTGAACCTCAGATAACTCAAACTTTGTTAAGTTGATATAAGAAATTTCTTAGGAAAAAATTTCTTTTGAACTTTTCATATTAGAAATAAAGAAATCAAAAAGAGTTTTTTTTAAAAAAAGTCATTTTATTTAAAACATAAATAACAAAAAAAATTAAAATTTTTTAATTTTTTCTAATTTTTTTTTTTTTTTGTATTTAGATCTGAATAGATTGTTATCAGGCATAAAATAATGCTATAATAAAACTGTTTCAAAATAAATCATAACAAAATACTGTTCAAAAAGCAATTATTTTATAGTTTAATAAATTTTTTAATAAAAGATTACTAGCTTTTAGACACATTTTTATTACCAAATGAGATTCAAACTTTTTTGAATGTTATCTTTTGATTTTAAAACGTGAATACAATACGTAACTTCTTTCACTGAAACACTTTTTACACTTTTATTAGTATAATGATGTATATTTAATGTTTATGCTTTAGCATTGAATAAAGAAAAAATGCTTCAATTTAAACTAATATCTCATATTACCCAAAGTTTGAGTTTACAAGAATTTGTTTTAGTAGAACATGTATCAAGTCAAATCATTTTCCTTGGTCTCCATGGGACCAAGGAAAATGCTTGCAAATTCTTGCAAGCATTTTCTTTGGTCTCTTGGAGAATCTGAGCCAAAACTAATTATCACTTGACATGTCAATTCAGCAAAGTTGTATCCTTTTACTGTATCTTTCCATCACACTCTAAAAACTCTTATTCATCTAGCTTTTTTATTGCTCATTAATACTTTGGAACTCTCTTATCATTATTTGGAACTCTCTTATGCTTTCAGCACTCTTAAAACCTACAACCTTTCAAGGTCGTTTCCTTGCGCTTTATTCTTTTTTTACTAGTAACTCCCAAATTAATAGTGGTTTTTTGCAGCCTTGTTGGGAGGGAATTAGTATTAAAAAAAAAAAAGTGACACTACCAGAATACTGGTATTACTGGTCTTTTTTGAGTACTGAAATACTGGTATTGTGTTGACTCAATACTGGTATTAAAAAATATATGTCCAGGGTGTGCTTTCTTAATGTAAAACACAAAATGGAACATATAAAACTTCTAGGCACTATAAACAAAGCTTGTTCAGCTTGTAATGAGATTATAAAATCACGCTTGCTCAAGAGTTTGGGAAGGAGGAAATAATAAGTTGTTTTTAATTATAGATAAAGCTTTTTAAATTTCAAATTAAAACTCTTTCTTCTTTCTATTAACAATGCAGGGTATTTCCATTTTTGTGCTTAATTTTTTTTTGTTTTTACAATTAAAAGCCAAGACTTATATCACAATTGGCCAAAGAGATCACCAGTTTTTATGTTGTGTCACTCAAGCGAAACTTTTTTTATTTAAGAGTATTTGTTTTATAAAAATAGAATATAGCGTTTTTAAAATTTGAAAAAAGTGCTAAAGGTGACAAATGGGGCAAAAAGCTAAATTGTAAAGGTAAATTGTAAAAAAAAATTCTAAAGTGCAGGAAAATGAATTAATTTATATTTGGATTGTGTAACAAATATAAATTAGTATTATATTTAAGTTATTAATTTAAAATTGATGTTAATAAAAACCAGCTATTTTCAATGTTGTAAGAAGTTCAATTAAATTACGTAAGTTGCAAAAAAGATATTCAAAAAGATGTTGAATTTCATCATTTTAATATATATATTTTTAGTTTCAAATGTAAAAGAACTTTCCATTAATTTTTAAACTTATGTTTTTATATGATTTTTAATCAGAATAAAATTCACAATCATAATCATTTATAAAAATATAAGAGTAGAAACTTTTGCATAGCCCTTTTTTTTACCCTATTTTGACCCTTTGCATCATATTCTGATTTAAAAAACCCTTTTTTTATAAGTAAAATACTAATACTCTTAAATAAAAAAAATTTTGTATGAGTGACAGAACCTGGTGGTCTCTTTGGCCAACTGTGATATGCATACTATTATGATTATCTTAAAGAACAACTCTAACAAAAGTAATATTTTAGATTATCTCAATATTTAAATATATATTTATTTTTATAATTTTATTGTGTGTTTATGTGTGTTAATGACACAATAGTTTGAAAAATATACAACATTTTTCTAAACACTTTACTCTAGCCAGAAATATTTGACGACTACTATTTCTCCTCGAAAATATATTAAATATGAGTTGTAGAGATATAATATTTCACTTGAAATACTCGTAAGCAATTTATTTTCATAAGAATAACTACATAAAATCGACAAACTTTCAATTTCTGTGCATGACTTTTGTGCATGACCATACATGAACTGGATTTAAACGATTGCTATAACTCTAATAATTTAATATTAAGTGCAATCCTGTAACTTTCTGGAAATTTTTACAGAAAATGTGTTCTACATTAAAGTCACTCGCTTAAATGTGGAACACTAGTTTAAAAGAAAAAAATTCAATACCAGTGTTATACCGGTATTACTGGTATTGAAATTATTCAGTACTGAAATACCTTTTAAAAATGATTTTGGTATTGGATGCGCTAGCACTTAGCACACAAAAAAATTATTTAGCAAAAACATTTTTTTTGTTTAAAGTTTGAAGTTTGATATATTAAACAATAAATCATTTAAAGTTAACAAAAAAAAAGTTTTATGTTATCTAACTATACAATACCGTAGCATAGTCATTTCTCAAGTTGATACCTAGCATGATACTCGCATTCAACAATATAAAAAAAATCTGGCGAAAAACACAGTTTTTGTGTTATATATAATTTTGATATATTTTTTATTATATAATTTTGATATATTTTATTATTATAAATATTCATCTCTATTACAACTAATTTTATGACTCTATACCAATTTTGTAATGTGTTTACTGTATATTAGGTTTACTGTGTGCTTTTATCGTTACATTAATGATTTATTATGGTGGTTATTGAATTATTGTGACGATGGAAGATTTACCAGTTGTGCTTTAAAAACATTTAGAATATGATTGAAACTTTATACTAACTATTATAAATATTTTTCAATTTTTTGGAATTATTCATTTCTAATGACTAAATAAATTAAATCAAGTTTGTATTTGACTTGTAATATAGACTTACCATTTTAATAATAATAATGAATAACTGTTTAAGAGAATGTATATGTTTCAAAGCTCTAGACTCAGGGAAGCAAAGAATCTCTGAAATTACACAATCAATAAATATGTTAAAAGGTTGTTCAGAACAAATATAAGAGAGTAAGAATATTTCAAGGTAATAGAAGGTGTGAACTAAAAGTTTTAAAAATATGAAAACATTTATTCATATAGCGAACAACGTAACATTTTAGATAGAATAACCCAATTAGTACTTGTCGACTTCACATATTTATGAAACTTTATTATAATAATTTTTAGTATAGTAATGTTTATAATCAAATTATTATCAAATAACTAAGTAATAATGAATAGTATATTTTATATTCATTTATTTTCATTTAGATTGAAAGTTTGTTAAAACTTGTTCAGGATGAGCAGAAAATTTACAATATTGTCTTTAATGAGATTATCAGACAAGTCAGTGTAGATTGTTTAGAAAGAGGAAAGATTCTTGCTGAACTTAGAAAGCACTATGCTAGCTTGCTATATAAAGTCCCCATACATATAAAGAAGTAATTATAAATTTATTTATCGATAATTGCTCAGTATTTGATGTTTGATAGTTCTCTATTTAATGTTTGTCATTTTCTATTTAGTGTTTGTTAGTTCTTTAATTGACTATTTGTTTTAGTTCTCAGTTTAATGCTTAAATAGTAAAAATAAATCAATTATTTTATATAAAATTTTTAAAATTAATTCTTTGTTTAGTTTTCAAAATTTAAAGGGACAATAATAAAAGCCACTATTTACCGTAGTAGATATAGTATTCTGTAGTTTTACATAATTTTTGATAATTCCAAAGTGCTGGCATTAAAAATAATGCCAGCACTTTGTTTAAAAACATTAAAAAAAGATTTGCTGTGTTAATATTACCCTCCCTGTTGTCAGATATATCAGGGTGTAACCAACCAGTCTAATCTAAATTCATTGATATATAATATAAATTATATTGATATGAAAATAAAGTTATTGTAAAGCAATTTATAAATTTATTACTTACTAAATTACCAAAATTTAATGATCCAGCTAAATGGGAGATAAATACAGTCTTTATAACTTATTATGCAAATATTGTTTTTTCACTTCCAACTTTTTTATTAAAAACAGTTTGGTAAAAAAATGCTGCTAATCAGAAGAGGTTAAATAAGATTTGGGGCTTGAATCAGTTTTATTTCAATTTTTTTTAAAGCTTTCTAAGACAAGGCTGAAAACTCTATGTAGTTGGTCTACCTCTAAATTGGATGCAGAATGTCTTTTAAAGTTCATTTTTTTGAGAATCATCTCGATAAATTTTAACAGATGTGCATTTTCATTGAGTTATTGGTATATGAATGTTGTTTCCAACAACAGTATAATAAAATCATGATGGGGAACATTATCAAGGACAGTATTTTTTTTTTACTGTATTTACCTATCCAAGGATAAGAGCCTGCCATACTACTAATGCAAAAGTATAACAAAAACATAATGGGCACTAAATTTGAATGATTCTTTGAGAAATCAGTTTGCAGTACAGTTGTGAATTAAATCTATAAAACAAACTTGTTTCCAAACCTTGTCATAATAAATACATCACTAACTTATCTGTGGTCATAAAATCAAAAGTTTGTTGCTTAATTTATTAGTTTATCCATTATAATTCTACTTTTTATATTAAAGCCTATAGCAAAGTTCAACTGAAAACTACAATTCATTATATATTCAGCTAATTGTGTTACATAGTATTATATAATAAATTATATACTGCCATAAGAATATTACTCAAAATCATTCACAAACAAAAATTGAGGAAATACACATAATTGTTGTTAACATGACTTTCTATGTTTTTATATTTTAAAAAAAATGTTTATTTAATACCTTTTTTTAGTTTACATGATGAGATACTTGCAATAAGAGCTCTGGATAAAAGGCTTACTGAGGAGCTAATTAATTTCAAGTCAACCATAAAGCATCTGACAAAGTATTTATTAACCAAATAGTTTGCTTTACATTACATATTTTGTAATTTTTTCACATAAATGCGATTTTGCATACTATAGTTGTTATTGTATTTTTAACATGTGCTTAGAATAAATTATTTACTATAGTGAGTTAAATGATGTCCAGCTTCATGATCAAGAAATTACTTGCAAAGCCATGGAGACTAAAGAAGAGGTAATAGAAATCAATACTAAATTTTTATATGACTTTTGATCATGTGATGGCATAAACCATAATCTAACAAAAATAAAATGTATGTTTTAAGTTAATAAAAAATAAAATATGGGTTTCAACTCAATACTTTTTTTGCATCATTGTAATAAACATTCTATAGTTGATATTAGTTTAAAAATTTTAACTATATTTTATATTGACTATTTTTTTTATAAAAAAGTTATTTTTTAATATACTTTGAATATTTTTTTATTTTTTGTGCTTAAAATACACATGTTGTAATTGTTTATGTAAATGCAAATAATTATAACAACTCAATGTATGTATGTATGTATGTATGTATGTATGTATGTATGTATGTATGTATGTATGTATGTATGTATGTATGTATGTATGTATGTATGTATGTATGTATGTATGTATGTATGTATGTATATATGTATGTATGTATGTATGTATGTATGTATGTATGTGTGTATGTATGTATGTATGTATGTATGTATGTATGTATGTATGTATGTATGTATGTATGTATTGTAGTATTATAATAAATGAATTTAGTTTATGTGTTATAAGAAAAAATTATTTTAATAATAAAATTTATTTTGATAAAACTTTGAGAGAAGTTTTGTGATGATTTTGTTGTGTAACATTTTATAATTCTTTTTGGCATTTTATGTGCTTGATTATAATGAAATCTTTTGAAACCTAACAATAAAACAACTTTTATAAGGTTTTTGCCTTATGCTCTGATTTTTCTCTGAAAAAGTTGTTTTAAACCATAAAAAGTTTTTTAGATTTATTTTTTCCATTTGCAAACCATTGTTTATGATTTAAAACCTTATTTTAAGAGTTTTTTTTTTGCAATGGTTTTTTTATTTAAAGTAGTTTTTTATGATATTTATTACTTTTTATGATATTTATTACTTTTTGTGAGAAATAGTTTTAAAGCATCAGGTTGGCTGTTGAAAAAAAAACTGTTCTACAAAAGGGAAATAATAATTGAATACCTTAAGACCTTGATGTAAAAAAGTTTGGTGTCTTTGAAATTAGGTAACCATAAAAAAAAATCATATGTATTTACATTCATGTAATATATATATTTTTTGTTTTTTAGTTAGATGAAGTGCTTAAAGATTCTCAGGCTGATGCTAGGTAATATACCACGCTAAGTACCTTATAGTTTAAAAGTAAAAATGTATAAAAAGAGTAAAGAAATGTTTTAGGTTATTAAATAGTAAGTAGAAATATTTTATTTTTATTAATAATATTTAAAATTTTTATTTTATAGTTTTACTTTAATTTAGAATTTTATGCTTGTTTGTAAAGAAAATAAATAAGATATTTGAGTTGTATAAAAATAGTAGGGATGTGCCAAATGTTTGGCAAAACCAAATGTTTGGCTATTTTGCTGAACATTTGGTTCAGCCAAACTCTGGCAAATGTTCGTCCGAACATGCAGAAAATGCAAATTTTGGAAAACACATGTTTTCTTAGATTAGATTTCCAGTTTAACTCATTTGTATCAAATCTGGTAGCTACGGTAAAATAAGTTAAATTTTAATATAAAATTTAATAATAAAATGAGTTAAAATGTCAAATAGAAATTCAAATAAATAAGTTGTTTTATTGAACATGAGTCTGTTTAAAGATATATTCATTGTTGCTTTGGCAAAACAAATAAATATATCTACAATTTCTCCATTTATGTTTATGATATATAATATCTTGATATGGAACTCTATGATAACTTATTATATAGTTCCATAATAATGCTCCTATTTATTATGGATTTATTATTATATTATCATACTGTAAATAACAATAAACAAATCATTAATTCTAGTTTTTCGTATAATCAGTTTAGTAAAGAAATAAGATATCAAAACATAAGTGAAATTCAATTACCACTTGTTTCTCTCAAGTTATAATGTATAAACATTAATTTTTCACCACTTTCTGTTATAAGTTTGTTTCTATTAGGTTTATAAATGTTGCCACCTGTACTAAAAAGCCTTTCACTTTCTACAGAAGAAGGTGGTGCTGAAAGAAACTTTTGGGCTATTTTCTTTAAATTTATTTTTGCAACTTTTCCACCATAAAAGAGGACTTTCTTTTTCTATGGAAAGAGGGAGTTCTAAGTACTCTTTACATGTTTATGATGTGTATATTGCAGTTTGATCTTTTCAATTTTTTGCTGTTTTCAGTATTTACTAAATTGGAATCATACCTATTTGTCAGTTTGGAGACTAGCAGGAAACATTGGTTAAATTTTGGATTTTATCTGGTTTTGCAATTACTTCAATTGTGTTACTTACTGTGTTCTTCATAATAAGAATCAGAGGATTCAAGTACTAAATTATGTTGTTGCATAGCTTGTATGTACTCATTTATCTAATTTTTTATTTTATTCTTATCTTCCTTTTGATATGGTAAATTATCTAGGGTCACAAAATTTGAAAGACATAAATACTTATTATGTAAAAAAGTACCCAGTCTTTTGTCTACTGACTCGTAAATAGTTATACTAAAAAAAGCCTTACATACTAATGCTTGATTAAAAAGTTCTCTCAGAGCCATAGTCAAAGGAATAACATCTTACAAATATGCTTTGCGTTTGCTGAGATTAACAGTTAAAGTTTTAAAAGCTCTAAAATATGAAAAATGTTATCTAATAAAATAATCGGAATGAACTTAATGTTAATTGGTTAGCATGATCTGCAGTCTGTGAAATATATTTCACAGATTTTTGACGCAAAACTGAGTCATGTAATACATAACTGTATTTTATGTATAAAACATGGAATTAAAACTACTGTCTCTAACACCAGTTACCATATTGGCAGCATTATCATGTAAAACAATATGAATTTTTATGTGCGGAATTTCAAAACTTAGTAAACCTTTATGTAAATACTCACTTCTGTTTTTTCCTGTGTTACTTTCTGGAAAATGCATAACTCAGAGTACTGCTCTCTGTTGGAAAAATTCATTATTGAGCCAGTGAGCTGTCATGCTTATGAAGGCAACATTTGAACTACTTCCTGTCCAAATATCAGTTGTAACTCGCAGATATAACCTGCAGCAGATAAATTACTCTTGATAGAATTAAATAGCTCATTATATATTTGTGGACCAATATTTTCACTAAAATAACTCCTACTGAGTATTTGATAATTAGAACACATCTCTTCAATTAATTTTCTAAAACCAAGATCTTCTATAATTGTATATAGTTGAATGTCTAAAGCCATCATTTCCCCAATACGATTGCAGATTTTGCTTGCTCTATCATTAATACCCAATTTTTACTTTCCAATTTTTATATTCTTTTTGTTTTTGTTATTATTCCAGCTTGTTATTATTCCAGCTTGTTTGTAAAAAAAATAAAATAAAACACTTTAGTTATATAAATATTATAAAACACAAAATTATATATTTTTATAAAAGTGCAAGCAGCGCTTAAAACAATAAAACCACAAAACCTTAAAACCATAAACAGCGCTCAACTTACATTTTTAATCAATAATCAATAAATCAGTTCAAAAACAAACTAGATAAATTAAATATTTGCAAAAACATTTTATTACAAAATTGTTTTTAAGATAATTTGGTTTAGAGATTTAGGAATTGTGCAAAGCTGATACAGTGCAATATCAACTGTTATTGCGCTCCACCACTTTTAACACCAGTTGTTACAGCTACCTCTTATTAACATTAATTAATATCATCTGTTGAGCTTTCCAAATTTGTATATTTTTGGTTTGATTTTTGTTATTTGAGATTGACAGACTTACTTTAAACTTTAGTGTGCTTATTAAGTAATGTTTTACAAAATATACTGGTGACTAGACCTATCTTGATTACATATAGTGACCTAATCAAAAAGGGTGATTGTTTTAAGACTGAATCAAAAACTCTTTTCTTATCACTTTTAGCCTAAAACTTAGTTTATGTTTTATGAAGTAGTTTGTATATTTGTTCCCAAGGTGGAGGGGTTACTACAGTTAAGGAGGCTAGTTATTTTAATTGTGGTTACAATCCTCTCTCAGCTCTTTAACCCTGGAATACGAACCTTAAAGAACAAGGCTGCTGTACAGAAAAACAGGCTGAGCATGGTAATAGCAGGGATGTGGTGGGATAAAATTTCTTGTTTACAAAATGAGCGCTCTATCACTACTGCATATAATCAATTGCAATGAAATAGTTCTGATTTTTTTATATTTTTTAGACAAGCTTTCTGCTTCTTTCCTATTTCTATTTTACATAATGATAAAAGAAAACTTGTATTCTTCTTCTGAGCTTTGTTTATAAGTTCCATAAAATTCCAATTTTTAAAAATATTAAACTCTTTTAAAATGAAAAATGGGTTTACTTTTGTTGAACATTTGCATTGATGGTGAGAACAGTTTAAATAGCAGTATTTTCTCTGTTCTGGTTTTTTATAATTAGCTATGGCTATGAAAACATGAAATGAATCTAGGTACCAGTTGTGTTATAACAACAAGAATTAGCACCAGATTTAAATCCTTTTATCTCTTTGATTCTTAATAACCTAAAAAGTTTTAATTTTTTTAAGAAATAGGAGTATAATGTTGAATTTCTAGAAAATAATTGCCTCTTTTTCAAAAGTGAATTTTAAGAAGTATTTAGTGAATTGAGTATTAAGTAAGTACTAGCAGTAAGCAACCCGTAATACGAGTTAGTAGTAAATAAATCATTACTAACAGTTTGATATTTATTTACTTTCTCTAATAAAATATAAATTTATTTATACAGTAAGCAACCCGTAATACGGGTTAATTGTAAATAAATCATTACTAACAATTTGATATTTATTTATTTTCTCTAATAAAATATAAATTTATTTATACAGAAAGCAACCCGTAATACGGGTTAGTAGTAAATAAATCATTACTAACAATTTGATCTTTATTTACTTTCTCTAATGAAATATAAATTTATGTATACATTTTTATTTTTCTTGGCTTCTTAGTTTAAGAGAACTCGTAGCTTCATTAAAGATAAAGTTAACCATTTCTTTTGCAATGTTCAGACATTGAATGCGCAAATCACAACCATGTAGTAGTTAAAAATGACTTGAATTATATGCACAGAACATTGATGTCAAATTTTCAATTTCCGTAAAATTGTTTAGGTAAATATTGGGAATATATTCTACTCTTAATTTTGCTTTAAGCTGAGTCGTTTCTTTTTTTTTAAACTTTTCATTTTACTGAGTGAAAAGCTTAAAATATGTCACTATCGCACCTAAACTTTTCAATATTTTTAATATACTTTTTAAATATTTTTAAAACATCTAAAATATTACACCCAAACTTGTAGGCATAGAAGTTGGATATCCGGAAAAACTGTAAGTTGAAAAATTTATCGCAATTCCGGAAAGAACTTAGCCCTGCATACGGACCCTATATTATTATATGATAAAGATTATTACTAAACCAACCTTTTTTTTTAATTAGTAATCCAGCAGAAACTTGTTTATAAAAAAACAATAAAGGAATATATCGATTTACTTTATAGCTAACGTATATCAACATGTTTATTTCAGCGTACATCCAATCCATGTTTATACTAATTTTATAAAATATACGGAATACATTTTGCCTTAACTTGGCGTTAAATTATTAGTTTTATTTCATTAATTTTTGTATAGATCAGGTTAATAATAAAAGCAATTGGATTTTACTCAATATTTTTGAAGTAATTATTTAGCTTTAATAAAATTGATAAAACCATATAAGACAATTAAAAAATATATTTAAACCTTTGTTCACTTTTTGAAAATCCGTAAAAAAGCAAGTATCAAGTTTACATATCTTTAAAAGAAATTTATTTACATGATATATAGTTAAATATGTAACAAAAATATTTTAAAACAGAAACATATATAAAATATATTTTTCTTAAAAAAACAAAGTTGAAGCCACCATTTACAGCACCGAGAAGCCAAGCATAGCCTATTGTAAAGAAAACCATATCAAATAATTTAAAATATTTATTACCGATAGGGACGACAATTAAACATATTTAAAAAGCTACGTGATTCCATATTAGTAGGATTGTTTTAGAAAAGTATATTAAAAAAGTATATTTAAAAAGTATATTTGAAAAAAAGTGTATTAAATAGAAAACAGATTTTTAAAAACTACCTAATTTTGTAAGCATTTTGCCAATGGTGTTCAATTTTGAAACCAACATCTTTAATGGAAAGCCGACTTGTTTAACTAATCTCATTCAAAGAACAAAATTATTAACACAAGATAAAGATAACAAAATAAAGAAGAAAAAAAAAAGAGATATAAACAATCATACTATAGTATTATATAGATAAGTAGATATATATGAAAAAAAACAACAATTGGAAAACAGTATTCCTGCTTTTGGTAACCTATACTGATACTGCAGCAGTTGCTGTAGGGATGCAGCTGTTCTTTTTGGTGTTGTTCAAAAACGTAATTTTTATGTTGGCTTTTAGTAAACTTTAGTTTAATTTAAAAGACATCACAATGGATTTAAAATACTCATAATAAAAAAAGCAAAACATAAAATGCTTCAAGGAGCCAAACTATAAACATTAAAGATAAAGAATCGAATCGAGATAAATAAATTGTATTTATATAGCTAAATATATTGCCTTGGGTTTTGGTAAATTTTAAAAGCAGTGAGTTCAATAAATGAAACTACCAAATAATTGTTTTTAACAAAAGAATGCAGCATCATTATATTATGATAATTGGATAATGAATCAATTCAACTATATTTTGAAGTTCAGGTTTAATTGGTGAGAAAACAGTTAAAATTTTCATTAAAAAAGATCAAAACAAGTCAAATATACAACATAATATATATTTAAAAAAAAAATTACAAAATTAAAATTAAAAAAAATTACAAAAGAAAAAAATTACAAAATTACAAAAAAAAACACCGAAGAAAAAGCAGCAACCAAAAAGTCATAAATATCTTTACGGATAGAAGACATTTACAACCTTTTGGTTGCTGTTTTTTCTTCGGTGTCTCCCAACACCCCGATATGGATGAGCCCTCCATTTGAAAGAGGGCTCATCTATTTCGCCTTTATCTTTCCATTTGTTGAAGGACCTCTCTGAGAGAGGTCCCTTGTGTTGGGAGCGGTAAGTTTTATAATAATCGTATGATAAGGAATCTAAAGTTACAAATAGAAGAATATAATAAAAATTATACATTTGCAATTATTTAAAAAAAATTAGCATAACCTCACCATTTTCATTCGAAACAGAAGATGCTAAAAAAAAATGAGAGCAAATTAAAAAGGGTTAAACATGCAACATTTTCTATTTTAATAAAAATATAGGGCAATAATGCAACCAGTTCAAAAGTGTCATATTTATTAATTAATTTTTCCACCTATTGCACATATTTCTCCATACAAAATATATAAAATATAAAACACAGCCTTACCAGCTATACTTCCACCAGACACTAAAGACAAATATATACTTAAATAAATATAAAATAATCGAGAAAATAATGTTAACATATAAATATATACATATCTAAATAATTGTTTTACCCATCCCCCTCATTTCATCCATAAAGTTGTCTAAAGTAAGAGATAAATAACTAAAGCTAAAAACAAAACTATAAACTAAACCAAAACTATAAACTAAAGTAAACTTTAAATCTTCTAAATATTAATGCTTTATTTATTAAACTAAACTAATCCTAATTTATACTTAGTTTTCATTCCAACTCCCCTAAAAGAAAGTATAAAATAAAGCTAAAGAACTTGATTTTTTAAAATTCCAGTGGCAATACAAATAAACAAATTCCTATTAACAAATATCCATACACCATGTTTGAATATATCATTGAGGAGGTTATTTAACTTGAGTTTAAATACTCAAGTAACCAAATCAGGTCTATCATTCGCATTCTGACCCTGATATAAATTTTCTGTTATTTCACGCCATTTTGGGTTACAATTAAAAGTAATAAAAAGATCTGGTTTACCATACTTTTTAATAATTGCCATAGCATCTTCAAACATTTCTTTTAAAGCTCTAGGACTTCCTACATGAGATGTAGGCAAAACTACTACTCGTCCTGGTCTAATATTATGATCATTGGCAATGTTGTTAATATGTTCATGTAAGGCATCATACTGCTTGCTTCTCAGCTTATTTTGATTATTTCTGATAAAAGCAAGACGCTGGCCTTCAATTTTTACATATGGATCTACAACATATTGCTGAAATAGTTTCTTGCCATAAAATAATGAACAGAAAAATTACCTAACAGAAAGTCTATAATTGTAGAACTGAGATAATGTAACATGATTTCTAACCAGTGTGGCACGCTCAGGGTTATGCACCAACTGATTATGCCAACCAGCATCACCTCTTGGGAAAAATAACGGATAAACCATAGGATCCAAGTTGGCTGACATACTTGATACAATTTTTAAAGGATGACCTCTTGGGTAAATAACAACTTCCCTGGAAGTTGGGGGAGCACCATCTTCACCAACAAATACAACTGCAACTTCATCATGTGGAGGTAGATTATAACGACGTCTATCACCGCCTTCAAATAAAGACATTTTTACAACAGAAGCTGAGCGACCTTCTATAGCCGCCTTACGAATTTCTTCATCTTCTACTTTAGCCATGTTTATAAATGCAAGAGCAAATGGACTTTGTTCCATAATTATAGTTTGCAATTGAAACATTAAATCACGTAAACAAAGATCATTACCACGTTGTTGCATTCTAAAATTTAGTGCAGCAAGTGGATCATAAATATATAGTTGAGAATATATTGGTGGAATATCTTGATCTGGCCTAAGATTACCTACACGATGAAAAATCTAGCCACATATTTTAAAACATGAAAGCCCATGATTCATTGGTTGAACTACATTTGCTGTAAAAGAAGCAAAAGAAAGGCAGACATTATAATTTCGAATATGTTTTAAAAAATTAGCATTAGCATTATGATCTCCATAACTCCCTGTAAACAAATCCTGTAAAGCTTGTGTAATTGGTGAAAGTGGAGGCAAAGCTACCTTACCATTATGGCAACATAGAAAATGTGTTTCATCTGGAAATTTCTTAGCACCACAGTGCTGACAAATTTGATTCATTTCTCCTAAATAATTATAATCTGGAATAGCATTACTTCTCGCTAAAGAATACATTCGTCCTTGTCCAACAGCTCTTCTTTCATTTTGGCCACAATTAACATTATCTCGATCTAGCCTATTTCTTTCATTTTGCAAACGATTATTTTCAACACGCCTTATTGCACTTACATCATCTTGTAAATACATAACTTCATCTAGCCTATCATCCATTTCAATGTCATCATTTTCATTAAACATATTTATCAAAGCAACACTAATTATTTCTTTTTTTTTACTAATCTAAAGTTAACAATAAAATAAAAAAACTTAATAACTAAAAAAATCATACTCAAAAAATTAAAAAAAAAAAATTCTCAAAACAAATATATATAAAGAAACCAAACAAATGCGAAATAAAATTAATTTGCCATCATCAAAAGTAAACAGGTTTCTTAAGTTTATTTGATAGAAGTTAAGTCTGCAACCACATCAGCAAAAACTTATTAAAAAAAGTTAAAATTTATTTTATTTCTAATAAAAAAAAAAAAAAAAAAATTGCGACAGCGTCATAGTTCATGCGTTGGGAGAAAACATCGAACAAAACACGTAATAAAACTTATTAATGCATTATGTACAATAGAAAACAGGTTATTAACGCGGGTTTATAAATTTTTTTCTCCTAACACACTATTATGCTGCCGCAACTCCAAGTATATATATAGTTATATATATATATATATATATATATATATATATATATATATATATACATATATATATATATATATACATATATATATATATATATATATATATATATATATATATATATATACACATATACATATATATATATATATATATATATATATATATATATATATATATATATATATATATATATATATATATATATATATATATATATATATATATATATATATATATATATATATATATATATATATATACATATATATATATATATATATATATATATATATATATATATATATATATATATATATATATATATATATATATATATATATATATATATATATATATATATATAGAACTATTTATTAGTGAAAACATATGAAAACCAAAATTTTTTATATAATATATATAGTATATATTTGATAAATAAACCTCTACAATTTCTTTGGTTCAACAACTCGATTATGATTAAATAACAACTCTATAAACATGAATTTTCTAATAATCTAAATAAATTATAAACAAGTAAACTTAAATAAAAATGTATGCAAATGATAAATGCTATATTAAGTACAGAAAAACAAACATATAGTAACACAGTTATATCCTAAACCAAAATTCATTAATGCAAGACAAATTATTATATATTTGTTGAAAAGCCAGAAACATATTTTTTTTCAAAGAGCTAAAGTATTAACAATACTATAGATAAATTTTATTTATAAAAAAATGTTGTCATGGCTTTTATTCCAATTTTTAAAAGCATGCGAAAGCATGAAACTACCCATAAATATCTTTTAACAGTAGACACCATAGTAATATCTATATCTTCAATATTAACATCTATAACACGAAGCTTTAAATTTAAAAGTACAATTTAAAAGAGATTAAAATAAATTAATTACTTATAAAATTTTAAAAAGATTTTATATTACTTATCTACTTAGATTAAACATTATCTTCTTAGACATTTTGAACTCGTACCATGAAAGGTTGCGACTTCTTTAAGAGAGCACTCGGTTAAGAAAAGTCAAGAAACTACTTAAAAAGTGTATTTTACAAAATTCAGAACCGTACCGTAACTATAAAACAATAGGCGTAACTATGCGCACTATTCATTAGAGTATTAATATTTAGATTAAGTAAATTTTAAGCATTTAGTAAAGTACAAATTTTTATTTTCTTTTATTTTCTTTGTGGCTGGATAGCTTTGTTGGTTAGAGCTTCAAACGAAAAGTTAAAATCTGGACTGTTAAACGATATGATTTCAAATCCTGCCACCGTCTACTCAGCACTTGAGTAAAAACGATATAGCCTAAAAATTCAAATAAAAAAAATTATATATTTTTTCTTTTAATTTATGATTTCTGACTTACTAAATATACATGTATAAGTTATGGTTCAACAGATGGTATAACTCTATTATCTTCTGTAGCTCCATCAGTCTGTACTCTACAAATAAGTGAAACCTGTACTCTACAAATAAGTGAAACCTGTACTCTACAAATAAGTGAAATCAATTGCATAAAGAAAAAAACTGCTTGTTATTATTTTTAATTTCTTCTCGCTTCATTCCTAAGAACACCTAAATTTTATTATCTATAGCCTCTGTGGCATTTTTTATGTCCTTATTGACAATGAAAGTTGTTTACATTTTGGCTTATACTGATATCGTTAGATTATTGTATTCAGAGTTTAAAAATGGTATTTGTTTTATTTTTAATAGTAATTGATTTTAATTGTAAATTTTATTGTTAGTAGCAATTGATTTTTATTGTTAATAAAAATTAATTTTAAATTAATAGTATTGATTAACAATTTAAAACTTTATGTGATGTTAAACTCGTATATATATATATGCTTGTTAAACATTTATATATATATTTTTTTTAAACACTTAAAATTATATGTTTTTCAAACACTTGTGAATGTGTCACAAGTGTTTTGTTAAACACCTGTAGCTTTATTTTTTTAGACATTTATAAGTTTTTATTTGTTAACCACATTGTATTTGTAAATAGGTGTTTCTTAGCTTGAGGGATAGGTATTTAAAAATGAAAATGTTTTTACTTTAGTCGACTGCTTGATTATCATGAATTATATGAACTACAAAGACACAGAATGGAGAATCAACTATGTAAGAATTTTTAAAACCTAACTCTATATCAATACTTTTATTAAAGTTAACAATATTTCTTAAACTCAGATGTTTTATAAAATGAAGTATTAATTTGGTAATTAATCTAGTATTATTTAAATTAAATGATTTGATAATAGTCTAATATTGTTGAATTATGTATAAATACTGTATACTTAGGTGTATACTGTATACTTACTGTATACTTAGGTCTGTTTGAAATGCTACTGATAGCTAGTGCACAGAATATATTAGTGCAGCTGCAACAAGTAGAAATATATATATATATATATATATATATATATATATATATATATATATATATATATATATATATATATATATAAATATTTATATATATATATATGTATATATATATATATATATATATATATATATATATATATATATATATATATATATATATATATATATATATATATATATATATATATATATATATATATAATAAATTACTGGTAAATCAAAACTGATTAACTTGATCTTTTGTTATCTCTAACTATTTCATTAGGTCCCTTGAAATCATCTAATTGATTACTATTAAAATTTTTCAGCTGAGTTGAACCTCAAGTAACTCAAACTTTATTAAGTCAAACAGTTTTTTTGTCTCCCTTCGGCAAATTTCTTTGGATAACTTGAATTTTTTGTATGGGAGCTTTTTTAAAAAGGTTTTTAAAAGTTTAAAAGATAAATGATAATAAAAACTGGTTTTATAGTTTTATAAATTTCTAAATAGAAGACCTCTAGCTTTTAGACACAGTTTTATTACCAAATGAGAATGAAGTTATTTTGTTGCTAAACGTTTTAGAAAGATTCCTTTTAACTGTATTGCGTTAATACAATCCGTAACTTCTTTAATTGAAACATTTTTCATGCTTTTATTAGTCTAATGGTGTACATTTAATGTAAAAAATTTTAGTACTGAATAAAGAAAAATTGCCTTAAATCGAACTAAAACCTCATATCAGCCAAAGATCGACTCAACAGGAATTCACTTTAGTTGAAAAAACCATTTTCTTTGGTCTCTTGAAGGTTCGAGTTATCTGGAATTAACTGTATATATATGCTACCATCCATAATTATTTAAATGGTCATACATTTCAATATAAAATATCAAAGTTTGCTATTGGGAGAAAACTGAAAACAAAGTCTACCTCACCTATATGTTATATTCCTATTTATTATGGGTACATTAAAATTAATATAAAGTTCAATTAGTTTATAATTTTTTTTTTTTTTAATTTTAATTCACCTCCTCAAGGCCGAGAAGGCCACTACAGACGAGGAGGCTACTTATTTGTGGCTATAACCCTCTCTCAACTCTATAACTCCGAAACACGAACCTTGACGAACAAAGCCGCTGCGCGGAAAAACGAGTTGAGCGCGGTACTACCAGGGACGTGGTGGGGATCGAACTCGGAACCACTCGTTTATGAAGCGAGCGCTCTACCACTACACCACTACCGCATTAATTTAATCAAGATTTACGACAATAACCGCATAATCTTGGCATTTTACTTAACAACTTATCCAATTTGTCGAAGTCATTTTATGTCTTTCAAAAATAAGTTTTTTTCGCATCTTTTGCATTATTAGATATATTTTTTTTGGCATTACTTCTAGTTCATTTCATAAAATATGATAGGAGAGAGATCTGGTGATTGGGGAGGCCAAATTACTCTATTGAATATTTCATCATTCTCTAACTCAGTTGAATAACTAATACAATTTTTTGAAGAATATGTTTTAGATTTAAGCTTCAGGTTTTTTTCTTCTAAAAAAATAGATGGCTTTTCATTACCTCAACTTGTTGAAAGAATAGCATGTGTTAAGTTGGGGATAGTCATAATGGAGGAATAAAATACTAATTAAATGTATAATTTACATATTGATATAGTTTTTGCATTCTAGCTAATCTATAGTTAAAAACTAGTTGAAAAAAACATTTAATTTAAATGTTAAAAAAATTTAAAGTATAAAAGTTTATAAGAAAAGGCTGATATTTAGTTTAAATAAAAAGAATTGCAAGTAACAAAATATTTCAAGTTTATTTTAAAATTTTATTTTATAGCCTGTTGTTAATGACAAACAATTTCAAAATTAATCTTATTTATTATTGTTGAACTTAATAATAGTAGTAGTGCTCATTTGTGCATGTTTGACAAGGAACTCTTGGAAGCCATTGCAACCAAGGTAAAGGCAAGAAGAGTCGGAGAACTTTTTTTTATAAGATAAAATATGAGTAAAAGTGTATGCAAATATCTAACTATGTAAACTTTAAGTTGTGTAATATTAAAACATATATCAAGTTATAAAGTTTTACTTTTATTTGAAAATTGCGGCAACATCTTCTTATTTTGATTTAAAGAATTTATTTGCCTTTTTATAAAGTCTTTTGTTCATTAAATAAAGTTAAAACATTTATTAAACAATACACCTTAGTGGTCGAAGTGATTAACTTGCAGCATTTTTTTAAATTGCATCGCCGTGGTTCATATCCCTACGCTTGCACATTTTTTAAAATACACAATAAAATATTATTGAAGTTACATAGATATTAAATACATAAACATATAAAGATATTGTATACTATAACAAACAAAAGGGATAGAATTATTAAAAAAGTTTAAAATTTCTAAAAACATCAAATAACCACGAGAAATTTGTTGTGCTTATGTCATGATAGAGATATTTTTAGCCAGATTGAAAAAATTGAAAATGTTTTGTGTTAAAAGGGGCGAATTTGAACCCTCACAAAACAACATTGATGAAAGCACATAAAACCACTGAATTATTGAAGTTATGCATGTAACAGAAAAACAATTCATTCTATAAAGTTTTTATACTGATTGCAATTAATCTTTAATTTTTTGAATTTTTTTTTTATTGCATAGCAATAAAGTTGTGCTTATATATAAAAAGTATATATAAATAAACATGTTATACGCAAATTTAAAAAACCACTTATGTAATGTTATATATAGGATCATGTGCAATATAAGAATACTTTTTGAATAATTACAAGTCTCTTATAAGGTTCGGTTTGGTAAAGATCTTTATTTTATGGGTCTAGACAGCTAGGTATATATGGAAAAAGTGTAAATAGGTGAAAATAAAATGTATATAAAGAAAAAGTATAGAAAAAGTCAGTGTGGAATAGACTTAAAAAGACCTGTGTTTTTATAGGTGGGGTCAGCTAATAAACACATAAATAGTTCTTTTATCAAAAGTTTACTGCTTTATCGATTTTGAAAATTTTGTTTACAGTAACTCAAGCTTTGTTTACAGTTTATAGTAAACAGTCTGATATGGTAATTAAAAATTCAAAAATCATTTTTCATTTTTTTCAAAAGCATAACTCAGCTGCAGTGGGGGTGCTGCTATATTGAGTGAGGGTTTGGCAGCAATCTTTTTTCCTTTATTATTGAAATAATAAAAGAAAAGATTGCTGCCAAAAAGTATATTTTAGGCCGCTTAACTGTAGAATTACCTATGTATATAGGTAACTCTACAGTTAAGCATAAAGAAAGTATTCATATTAAGTGGGAAAAACCCGATATAAATAAACAAGTAAATAATGTTAAAAATGACTCTTGTCATTTTAAATACTTAACCGGTTCTTTTATTATATTTGACATTTGTTAAAATTATTTATAATAATATACATTATGTATATATATGTATATACATTATGTATAAATATGTATATAATATTATATATATTTATAATAATATACAATATATATATATAATAATATACATTATATATACACAAATTTACATAAGTTTTTTTATTCATTAGCGAAGCTAATAGATGAGCGTAATCTATGGACTGAAACTGCATTCATGTTATCATTAAAAGTTATAGAAAAGCATAAAATGATGACACTTCATAGGCTTCATTTGTTTGAAGAACTTTGGCACAATATTATTAGTCAGGCTGTTAAAACATTATTACATAAAGATGAACAACAGGTTATTTTATAATTTTTTTTTAGATAACATCTGCAGAACAGGGCTGATAACACTTTTTTTTTTTATAAAGGACCTTTTTTTTTATTTTATAGAAATTTCAAAATATAGAGGACCTTTTTAAGAAATTGATGATTGTGCCCCTCCACTTCGGATGTAATGTTGTCGGCCCTGCAGAATATTCTATTATATATATATAATATATATATATACAAATAGTATTGCGTACTTTGGTAAGCAATCTGACGTCATACTGAAATAGCCGGGTGCTGGGGGCTTCAGTACATACAACGACTAACAAATAGCCTGACTCGCAGTGAAGTGCTGCTACATCGACTGAGTATTTGGGATAGGGAAGCAATCGTTTTATTTATCATTCTTCGTTTTTTTCTTCTTCTTTTTCAAAAAAAACGGTTTACCTTGAAGTAAGCACAAAAAGTGAGCAAATGCTTATCAAAACACGCTTTAGTAAGTGTATATATATATATATATATATATATATATATATATATATATATATATATATATATATATATATATATATATGTAGTAGTGTTACTGCATCAGAATGCCTATTAGATAGTTTCTAGATTAAACCCTAAGACATTCGTATAGATAAAAAGTGTATTGATAAGAAGTTTCTAGATTAAAGCCTAACACATTCTTATAGAGGGGAGGTTTATAAAGGAAGGGTATACAGATTAAACTCTTGCACATATTTTGTAGTATCATGTCTCATGTGTTTTTTTGTAAATTGCTTAATAAAAATTATATTTTAAAGTTATAGATTGAGATGGAAAAGTAAACAATATGAAAATGATTAGCAGTGACTAAGCAGTGACTAACTTTTCTTAAATAAGTGTGTTTTAGAGTTGAGAGAAGGAAAGTCAATAAAAATGGCAGATTTAATGACAGTGATTGTTCAGTATTTAAAATTCAAATTGTTTTAACTTATAATAGTTTCAAATGAGTTTTGTCTAAATTATCTTGTTATTTCACAATCATTATGTTGTATAATGAGATCTGCTCTATGCATAAAAAATTGAATAGTGGGTTCTCCTTTATTAATGACATTTTGAAGTGTCTTAGGATTCTTGCTACTGAGATAAAGTGCAAGATTTAGTAATCTTTAAATAACAATTTTGAACATTTGATCTTTTTTCAACCATTTCTTATTGTAACAAAAAAGTATTTGTTCTCAGAAGAATTCTTCTGATGAAAATGATGAAAGTAATAAATATAATCAGATATGGCTGCTAAAAAAACAAAAACCATAGAGAAAAACAGGAAACCATAGATAAGAAGAGAAAATCAAATGTAAGGCTGAAAATCAAGAGTAAGGCTTAATTTAATAGACAATAAGAAATAAAATAACTTATGTCCAAATAAATAATATTTAGTTTTGTAATATCTAAAAAATTATTTTAACTATAAATTTTATTAATAACCTAAAGATAAAATATTTAATAATAAATTTATGATTATAATAAGTTCAATAAATTTTAGATTAATACAGTGAACATTTTAAAAATCTTTTTATTTCAGAAGATAGGCATTAGCTTTAGTTGCCTTCAAAAATATTATACTTTTTAGATGGAATTGATAAAAAACAATGTAAATGATTGGCTAAGAGTTGGTAATCTATTTGATGAAAGATTATCTCAAGCTGAAGTAAACAGCTACTTAAATGTAAGTACAATATTTTAAAAAAAATTTAGTAATTTAAAATTAAAGAATTATAATTTGTTAGGTTAATGTTATACTATTATATATATAATATTATATATTTTTTATTTAAAGATCAAAGAGGTTTTTTTGGAGATCAAAGATTGGGCTTCAAAGTTCCAAACTCAGTAAGTCAGTCTGAATCTAAGTAAGTCAATTTATTCAGTCTCTGGCAATCCCATTGTATTTATTTGTATTTTGTAAACATTTGTTTATTGTTACATTGTTATTATTCTTAATATATTTGAAGATAATAAAATAATGATTGATATCAGGGTTACATTGTTTAAAATACTTAATTAAAATTTAAGAACTAATGAAAAAAAAAAGGAAATAATATATTATTTGTCAGTTTAATGCAATCTAAAAACAAAAACTAAAATTAGATTAGATCTGTAAGTTTAAAATTTGTTAATTTCAATTCAATTGATTTCATCATTTTGAAGGTAATGATGAGCAATAGATTAAATTTAAAATTTAGAACAGCTAAGAATGTTTAAAAAAAAAAAAATGCAGTTTAAACAAGAATTAAAATGAAAAAGATAACGATAAAAATTAATTATTAATATAAAGCTTTTTTTAATTGTTTTTAAAAAGAGTCAAATTTTTTAATTTTGTTTTGTTTAGAAATATGATGGTTAAGTAAATTTGTTACTTTGTTCATATCAAAATATTTTTAAAACTTGTATAAAAGTTTATTTTTAAATCAATTGGTATATAATTACTTATAATTAGTAATTACTTTTTTTATATTTTGTTATTGGACTTTTAGTTTGTTAGTATCCAAAGTGCCAAATTTAAACTTTTTAAATGCTTAATCTAACTTGTTATTTTCTATAAATTCTTTTTACTTCAAAAAACACAGAAGTAGTGTTATTTGTAAACTTTATTTTCAGACTTGAAAAAGGTTTTCAGCATCTACTAAATGGTATTAATATTAAAGAGTTACTTAGCAGATTGAAATCTTGGGAAAAACATTTTCTAAATGAAGCTGACAGGTTTTCTGATGCTATATTGCTTTGTAATGAAGACGATCTATTAAAAATGACATCGTGTTTAGATCTTTGTTGGGAAAACTCTGCTCAGGTTAGAAATAATCTTAACTCTGACTAAGTAAAGCAGAATTTTCATTAACTCCTAACAAAAAATTCTTTTAGACATCAAATTTTCACAGAGCTAAATCTTTTTGGCTTTTACAACATTTATTGCAGGAAAATGTTTTGTAATATCTCTAAATTATATAGAATATATAGTAACCCTTGGAATAAAGGTTGGCGTTGAGCAATGCCAGCCTAAGTGCCAACCTCAAGGTGTTTGAGGTCAGCAAAAAATTGCCAACCTCGTTTCTATGTTTTATGGTAACCCCATTGTGCTAATTTTTTTTTTGCCGACCTATTGCGGACCTCTAACAGTTTGAGGTCAGCAATTTATTGCAGACCTTATTTAAGTCCATTTTTTTTGTGCTGATTTAAAAATATGAAAAAATAGTTATAAAAAATGATTTTTATTCCCACTGGGTTCTTTAATAATATTTGTTACAAAAAATGTTACTAATGGAAATACAAATAACTTAATATTTTTCTAAAAAATTTAAACATTGAAATTAAATAGAGTTTATGTACATACTATTTATTTATTTATTTATTTTTTTTTTTTTTAACATCTTCACTTCCAACAAGGCTGCAAGCAATTACTATAAGAGTTGGAAGTTACTGGAAGAGAAAAGACTAAATCTGTAGAGCAAGATAACGATTGACTGATGACTTAAAAGATTGCAAATTATATGAATCAGGAAAGCAAGATGAAGGAAGCGAATTCCAAAGAACTGATGTTCGAGGAAAAAAACTAGAAGAATAAGATTTTTTGAAGCACTTTGGAACAGTTACAGAAAAAGGATGAGACTTAATTGAATGGCGAGTAACACGAGAATGAATTTTAGTAGATGGCACAAGGGACGCTAGCTCTTTAGAGCAGTGCCCATTATAGTATTTGTAGAAAAGAGAAAGAGAAGCAACATTACGACGATGTGACAAAGGTTGGAGATTGGCTGCCAGAGCAGGTCCAACTATGTTTACAATTCGTTTTTGCACCTTGTCTAAAAGAGAAAGAGCATCATTAGAAGATCCGCCCCAGATGTGGCAACAGTATTCCATACAGGGACGGATTTGAGATTTATAGAGATAGAGAATAGAATCTGGAGTAAGAAAGTGTCGAGCTCGATAAAGAGATGCAACCTTAGCAGATGCTAATTTTGCAATGGATTTGATATACGGTTTAAAAGAAAGATCAGAAGTAAGAGTTAATCCTAGAAGATGAATGGTAGATGACTCATCTAGTACATTACCATTCATAAATATAGGAAGATCTAAATTATTACGATAACGATTGGCCGAATAAAATTGAGTTTTATCTGAATTAAAGTTCACCAGCCACTGTGAGCCCCATGCTGTAGCAGAAGTGAGATCCTTTTCAAGCTCAGATACCCCCTCCAAGCAATCAGCGAGTGTAGGCTTCTTATCATGACAAGAGTAAATGGTAGTGTTGTCAGCGAATAATGCCACCTTAGATGTGAGAATATCTGGAAGATCGTTAATGTAAATTAAAAAGAGTATAGGGCCAAGGATTGAACCTTGAGGAACCCCTGAAGTTACAGGATGTGAAGAAGAGTGTTGTCCATCGAGGACAACTTTTATACTACGATTGGAAAGAAAGGACTCAATAATCTTAAAGACGTTACCAGCTACACCATAAGAAGAAAGCTTATGGAGAAGAGCAGCATGCCAAACTTTATCAAAAGCTTTAGAAATGTCAAGTGCGATAGCCTTAACCTCTCCACCTCTATCTAATGCACGGTAAAACCTATCGGTTATTACTGTTAGCACATCAGCTGTAGAACGAGAAGACCGAAATCCATATTGATGATCAGAAAGTTAGTTATTTGATTCAAGATGAAAGATTAAGTGTTTGTTGATTAAAGATTCAAAAACCTTGCTTATGACAGGAAGAAGACTAATGGGGCGGTAGTTAGATGAATCAGATCGCTCTCCGGAATTTTTGAAAATAGGGATAACAGATGCTGCTTTCCAGCATGATGGAAAACAAGACTCTGATAAGCACTTGTTAAATAGTTTAGAAAGTATGGATGAAAGCTCCGGAGAACACCTCTGCAAGACTACAACAGAAATGTTGTCAGGACCACAAGCTGTTGAAGAGTCTAAGCAGGAAATTACTTTAGATACAGAAGCTGAAGTGATGCGAATGTCAAGCAAGGGATCAACCTGTTTGACGGCTATGTCAGGTAAAACGCAACTAGTGGAATCAAGAGATGATATTGATGAAAAGTTCTTAGCAAACAATTCAGCTTTGTCTTTAGGTGAGGTGACAAAGTCTGAACCATACAAGAGAGAAGGAATAACAGATTTGCCCTTATTATTGATACTGTTAAAGATTCTCCAGAAGTCTCGAGAGCCTAATTTTTGTGATGAGATACGAGATTTAATGACCTGGGAATAGCGAGCTTTGGCGTCAGACAAAACCTTTTTACAATGGTTTCTGGCGATAGTGAACAGATGTCTGTTTTCTGGAGAATTGTTTTGCTGATAGATATGGAAGTAACGGTTTTGATTAGAAATTGCTGCAGCGCAATGTGAGGAAAACCAAGGAGAAGAGTGAGGCTTGACCTGGAATCGTCGAGAGGGAATAAAAGATTCCATGCCAGCCTGACTCCACGAAGTTATGTAAGAAGCACATTTGTCAGCAGGAAGACGAAAGATTTCTACCCAAGGGCTATCACGAAGAAAATCACGGAAAGAGTCCCAGTCAGCTTTAAGGTAGTTGTATGTGGTACGATGATAGGGGGATTCTGATGAAGTAGAAGAATTTGATAATAGTTTTAGAGAGATCAAACCGTGATCAGAAGTACCTAAGGGTGAATGTGGAGAAATTGAGCACTGACTAGGATCCAAAACAAGAAATAAGTCGAGTAGAGAAGGTAAATGATTAGGGTTGTCTGGAAAACGAGTTGGAAAGTTGACTATTTGAGTTAAAGATTGAGAAAGGCAAAAGTTGAGGGCCTTAACGCCAGCAGAGTCACTGACACTAGAGCCAAGCCAATCGGTGTGATGGGCATTAAAGTCACCAACAACGACGATTTTGGCCGATGAATAAAGAGAGAGGGCTTGGTCAATTTGATCAGAAATAACATCAAGAATAGTGCAATCTTGGGATGAAGGAGAGCGATATAGAACAAAGAGAAAGGCGATAGAGTGAAGTTGTGCTAAACGAAAGCACATAAATGAATAGTCTGTAGATTCAAACCTAGTTTCACGACAAATGGGTGAGTTCTTACGAATGTAGATGCCCAGGCCAAGCATGTGATTATTGGAGTCTTTACGAATTAAAGGAAGATAACCATCAACACTAAGATCACAAGATGGGACAGCCGAACTCAAATTAGTCTCACAAAGAGCAAGTAGGTCTGGTGAACTTTGCAAGAGATAAGACTCAACAGAAGAAAAGTTACTTCGAAGACCACGAATATTAGTAAATGATAGGTTTAGAGAACTTGGTGATGACAATGGTTTTTTGTGTTTTTTAGTTTTAGGTACTTTAGTCATTTTAAATTTATAAAGAACTTGACTCAAGTATAGATAGTACTCAGTACACTATTTAACAACTAAGCAATAGCCTCATTACTATTAATAAACCCTAAGCCGTAACAAAGGGCTCCAAATGTGGCCTCTGCAATGCACACCAAAAGTACAAACAGGGACACCATCCATGCGCAACATGGCACTGTTAGTACTCTGATATTTTTCGGCTGTTGATGGAATCAGCCTCTCTGAGAGCTACCACAGAGTTCGGGAAACCTGACTACCAGCCGGCCTCAGAACCATAAAACTGAGTTTTAGAGCTGTACCCTGATTAGGAGATAATAGAATGAGTTGCCCAGTCATAAAAATAGAGACACAAGCAATACCCACGCATTGAGTCAAGAAGATCCGCGTTCAACATCCTAAACTGGAAACAATGTATTAAAAATACATCTGTGCCAGCCTAATAGATGAGGAAGGGGTGCGAGGCTGGTCAACAGATAGAATCTGTTTACCCCTTAAGTCTTTGCCTAGGAGGCCTTCTACAAGACAGCAGCTGGATGCATGTAACATCTGCCCAAGATGAGTATTTTTATCGAGACACCATCTCTAGCCTTTACTTAACCAAGAGCCCCAAGGCAGGGGGTGTTTTAATTCAGAGTTAACTTCTCCTAGCCTTTGCCTAAAAAAGCGTATCCTACAATTTTATATATTATAGTTTTATATATTATAGTTATAGTAATTGTTTTATATAATACATACTTTAAATTTGAAATACCATCTGTTTATTTTTATGCTTATAATTTATTTATATAAATATATTTGGTGATTTTGTTTTAATTTTTTTTTATTTAGGTGTTTCATCGTCATTTTTTAAAAAGTAAACAGCATCCTCAACATAGTATAATGATTGAATTGAAAAAAAAAATCAAAGCACTTCATAATCATTTAAGTATTCGTATGTGTGGAGAGAATGGTCTTACAAAGTCAATCAATTCTTTAACATATACAATGAACAAATGGTGAGTGTTTTTAAAAGGAACATCTTAATAAAAAAAAAGTATTAAAAGAAATGGGGGAGGGGGGGGGAGAAATGTTAAAATTAATAAAATGATAATAATTTATTTAAACATTATAATATACTTATCATAATATTTAAATATATAAAAATATTATTTAGTATTTAATATTAAAAAAACACTTACAAAATATTTTGTATTTACTCTAACATATATTTATTTTTCTAAACATTTAAATAAATTTTTAATAAATCTATGATTCAGGATAAACAAGATCAATGGTGTAATTGATGGTCAGCTACTATTTGATTCGGAATGGATTCAGTTTGCTGGACACTTACAACAACAGTGGTTAGATTCAATTTCAAATATTTTGAGCATTCTCTCTACTTCAATAAATAATCTAAAATTTGACGCTAATACATTAGAAAGTTCACCTCAAACATATGATATTGTGCTACCAGAAAAAAAGAAGTCTAAATCTCAATTTATGCTGGTCAGTGAGGAACTTCAAATCTGGTTAAACAACACTGTTGAAAGCATCAATGAAGAAAATAACAAAACACTAGAACAAGTGTGAATAGTGTTGTCTTATTTTTTATGATCTTTAAAGTTTTATTTTCAACTTGAATTTTGAATCTTTTTTCAAATATATAAGTTTAATTTTCAATTAGGTTTCTCAAACACACTTAAGCATGATTCGTTGGGCAATTATTTTTCTTTTAAGAATGACTCCAGATGTTGAATCTCGAAATGCTAGTAAAGTAACAGTTGCAGACGTTAAATCTGTGATTAATTTAAGTATATTAGATGAATGTTCATCTCAAGCTATTGTCAAACAAGCAAACACAATTTTTAAGAATTTAGTATCTTTATGTGAACTTGTAAATGAAGCTTTAAAAAATGACTCTGCACTGTTTAGCAGTGACGATCTTAAAAAAATTGAGGTACTTTTAAAATTTAAGCTTTGTATTTGTTTTTATTTTTATGTTAATACAAAACTCAAATACAAAAACAAATACAAAAATGTTAATACAAAAATATTTTAATACATTTTATGTTAATACAAAACATGAGTTATTATAATAAACTACAATAATCCGTTTTGTAGATTGAATCTCAAGGATGGATTCAAACTGCAAGTCTGCTAGCAAAAGAACTTTCTGATGAATTTGTGCAAGTTGATACTTTTACTCAGGGTCAAACACCTCTTATTACTTATAAAAAAATAGAGAAAAACCAGTTTGTAAGTGTTTTATACTTAACTTTCTTTAAAAAAAAAATTAATACAATAGTCTATACAATATATAAAGTTCTGATTTAAAGTTTAAACTTAAAAAAATGTGTTAATTTTAACTATAATTAGAAAAAACTAAAGCTAAGTTTATACTAAAATGAGTTTTTTTTGTTAAAGTTGATGAAGCACTTTTTTAAATTCTAGTCTTCTAAAACAAATCCTCAAGAAAATGTTTTTGATACTGTCTCAGAAGATTTACATTCAAATCAAATAATTGATGTTTCTGTAGATGATTTGGATCCATCTGATAACTTGAGCCCCAAAGTAAATATTATTAGTGATAACGAAATCTTGATCCGGAAATCTGTAAATTCATTTAACAAGGTAAGAAAATCACTTAATTTATTCAATAAAGTAATGAAACTTACAAATTCATTTAACAAAATATAGAATTCAAGTAACGGTGTTAATGTTTAATCATAAATCTAATCATGATTACATTTGCTCCAAGATTATTATTGGCTCCAAGAATGAACCACAAAGTACTTACAATAAGAGTTTTTTAATGATAACAAATATATTCACTGTTATAACTTTACATATATATATACTATAACTTTATCAGTTCTATGCAAATTTTTAAAGATTTTTACGTTACTTTTTACTATCCTTTTACTAATTATTAAAAAACTATAAAAATTTCCAGAATTTTACATTAAATTATGCAATATTGCAACATTGTATTACAAACTCCATTTTGTTCAAATAACAGCTTCCTTGCTGTTTAATTATCACTATTGCTTTTTCATTGCTTCACTTTTGTACTATACATCAGAATATAATGGAATGTTGTAACATATCACTACTTACTGAGAAACAATGTATTTTGTCATAGGATAACTATTTTGATAGACCTGTATATCAACTTGATGTGGAAAGGGAACTTTACTATTTTCATTGCAAAGTAAGTATGCAGCCCTAGCTATTCTTGGATTACCATATGTATTCTTGTTAACTCAAATTCCAACATACTTATCCATTTTTTCTGTTAATGTTATTACACATTCTTTAATTGGATTTCCTTTTCTCTTGCTCATTTTTCTTCAAGTCCCATGACTTCTTTCATTGACATAAGTTCCTTAATGAATCCATTGACTTTTCTCAATTCTAAATCTCACTGGGCTAACTAACTCTGAATCTATGTAACTATGAAATCTATTTCCAATTATAAAACTAAGTGGCTTATCTCCATCACGTATCCAAACTTGTGTAAATTAAGTTTATTTACCATTAGTTGGTTCTAAGTTTCCTAAATTGTGATAAATCTGTACATGTCCTCCAAACATTGTTTCAATGCCAGATCCAATCCATGATATAAATGACAAACTGTTATAGTAAAAAAAAATCTATGATATATTTATATGAAGAATCTTTAAACAAAATCTGTTATTTCAATAGATGGCAACTGTACTTTATCTTTATGCAACACATGCTATAACTACCTTTGTTATTAGACTCACTTGGTCCACAATAATATTCACTTAAGTCAGTTATTGCTGCTAACTTCAATGTTTTACATAATTTAAATGTACATACATTAATAATATGCGTTTTGTAAGATACTTACAAATTGATTAAGAGATTAGATCAAAACTATTTGTAATTAGATCAAAACTATTTATGTATTTTTTTGGTACTATGTATCTAAAAAGGTGTGAATATAAGTCAAATGCATTTTATATATAAATTGAACACATTCATAGCACATCGGAAAAACTTATGAAGAGGATAAATAAAAATTTTGATTTTATTAAAAAATCAAAATTTTTATTTATCCTTATTTAAAAAACAACTTCCCATGTTTTCAAACATGTTATTATTAAATATTAACTAGATTTCCGGATGTTATATTATTATTTATTAATTAATTATAATACTAATTATGACATTTATTTGGTAAATACCCAGCCACCTTTTTATATTGGTACTACATTATTACGTAATGATGTAATTGCGTAATTCCGGTTCACGGTTATGTTGAACAAAGAAACGTGCAAGTGAGTTTCCATTTTGGTCGGGACATTATATTGAGAGACACGAAGCAAGAACTTTACTTGTAGTGTGGTGTTATTAATAAATTACATATTGAGTTATTACTAAGAGTTGTTATTATATTCAGTGGTGTTATTGTTACTATTAGGTTATAACAATTGGCGACGAAGATAAAAAAATGATGCATTTATCAAATATATCTTGTTTGGATTTAGAAAATGACAATTTTGTAGAATATATTGAAAGATTTGACAATTTTCTACTGGCTAATGACATAGAAGATGCTGAAAAACAAAAAGCTGTATTTTTATCAACCATAGGAGGACCTGCTTATAAACTTATCCGAAGTTTATGTGAAAATGACACAAAGAATAAGAGTTTTACTCAAATAGTTAAACTAATGAAGGACCATTTGAAACCGATACCAAACTCCATTGCACAGCGTTTTCAATTTTATAAAAGAGATAGAAAAGATGAAGAATCTGTAAGCGGGTATATTACTGAATTACGTAGACTATCTGAACACTGTGAGTTTGGTGAAAACTTGAATGATTATTTAAGGGACAGGTTCGTTTGTGGATTAAATAATGAAAATGTGCAACAAAAATTATTAACCATAAAAAATCTAACGTTGGAGACAACACTTGACACAGCGAGAGCATATGAGACAGCATATAAAGATACCAAAGCTATTTGTACAAAAGAAAGCTTTATAGAGCAAGATGAATTGCATAAAGTAGAAATTCGGACAAAATCAGAAGAAAGTAAAGAATGTTTTCGTTGTGGGTTTAGGGGTCATCAAGTAAACAGTTGTAATTATCGTTATTTAAAATGTCATACATGTGGAAAGATAGGGCACATAAAGAGAAAGTGCAGATCAGAAAAGAAAGAAAGGGGTCATCAAGCAAACAGTTGTAATTATCGTTATTTAAAATGTCATACATGTGGAAAGATAGGGCACATAAAGAGAAAGTGCAGATCAGAAAAGAAAGAGTTAGATCATAGGAAGGAAAAGAAATTAGGTGTGAAGAAAATTGGGATTCAAGATGAATCAGAAAAAGGATGTACTGCTGAAACAGAGGGAAATAAAGATGATTTTCTAGCTCTATATTCAATAAGTGAAGAGTCCGATAAAGTGACTGGACCAGTTATGGTTAACGTAAAAATTAATGGAAGTGAGGTTTCTATGGAAGTGGATACAGGGGCAGCTGTCTCTGTAATGGGGATCTCAGCTTACAAAAGAATAAAGAAGAATGAAGGAAAATTACAAAATTCTGGTGTTGTTTTGAAAACCTACACAGGAGAGCTGATTAGACCAGAGGGAATAGGGTTGGTTGAAGTAGTGTATAATGGACAATGTTGTAAGTTACCTATAACTGTAGTAAAAGGAAATGTGCCCACATTAATGGGTAGAGACTGGATGCAGCGTTTAAATCTGCAATGGTTAGAACTGTTTAAAAGAATGAGAGGAATTAATTTTTGTGATAAGGTTGATTTAAAAGTGAAGACATTAGTAGAAAAATACCCAGAAGTATTTAGTGATCGTTTAGGGTGCTTGAAGAACTTCCAATGTCACATACCACTACGTGAGGGTGCAGAACCTAAGTTTTATAAAGCAAGACCAGTACCCTATGCTTTAAGGACTAGAATTGAACAAGAACTTGATCGCTTAGAAGACCAAGGAGTTTGGAGGAAAGTCCAGTATTCTAAATGGGCAGCCCCTATAGTGCCTGTTTTAAAGAATTCTAAGGATCCTACTGGTCCATTAAGAATATGTGGAGATTATAAGATTACAGTAAATCAAGCAGCTCCAGTTGACAGTTATCCAATACCGAATATCACTGATCAGTTAGCCACTATTGCAGGAGGAGAGAGATACACCAAGCTTGATTTGTCTCAAGCTTATCAACAATTGGAATTAGATGAAACTTCGCGAGAGTTTTTAACTATAAATACTCACCAAGGGTTGTATCAACCGACTCGTCTTCAATTTGGTGTACATAGTGCGACTGGCATCTTTCAAAGGGAGATGGACAGGAGGCTGGGCAGACTGTCATTTGTAAAAGTGCGAGTAGATGACATACTTATATCTGGGAAAACTGATGCTGAGCATCTGAACAACTTAGAATCTGTTTTAAAAATTTTGAAAGAATCAGGACTGACGCTAAAAGTATCTAAGTGCTCATTCATGCAACCTGAGGTGGAGTTTTGTGGATTTATAATTAGTCAGAAAGGTTGTAAACCAACAGCACGGAATGTGGAAGCAGTAATGAATGCGCCTCGACCCACGAACATCAAGGAGTTGAGGGGATTTTTAGGAATGGCCAACTATTACAATGCCTATATACCCAGGATGGCTTCCATCACAGAGCCTCTCCATAATTTGTTAAGGAAGAACGTAAGTTGGGAATGGAATAGAAACAGTGAACAAGCCTTTGAAAGCGTAAAAACTATATTGTGCAATGCACCTTTATTAGCTCACTTTGACCCATCAAGGAAAATCGTGGTTCACTGTGACGCCAGTCCATATGGCGTAGGAGCCGTTTTGAGTCAACAACAGTATGATGGAAGTGAAAAACCTGTCAGTTTTGCTTCAAGAACATTAAATATGGCAGAGCGAAATTATGCACAAATTGAAAAGGAAGGATTAGCATTAGTTTTTGCTGTAAAAAAATTTCATCAGTTCTTATTTGGACAAAAATTTACATTGTATACAGATCATAAGCCCCTATTAGGACTATTTTCAGAAAGCAAAGAGCTTCCTACAAGAGCTGCTGCTCAAGTGTTACGCTGGGCTTTGCTATTGTCAGCTTATGATTACCAATTACTATATTGTCCTGGCGAAAAGAATGCAACTGCAGATGGTCTAAGCCGTTTACCTTTAGATGTATCAAAGGAAAAGTCAAGGTTAAAAACCAAAGAGGTGGCTATGTTGGAACTAGTAAAAACCCCAATTACAGAAAAACAGTTAAGAGGAGCTACCCAAAACGATCCAATATTAGGAGAGGTACTGAATAGAGTGTTAGAAGGAGGGTTGACGATGGAGCCGAGTAAGGTGGAGATGAAACCATTTGCATTAAGGTTTTCTGAGTTATCAACGGAAGGAGGTTGTTTACTGTGGGGAAGAAGAGTGATAGTGCCAAGTGTCTTAAGAGAAACGGTACTTGAGGAATTACATGAGGTGCATCCTGGAATAAGTAGAATGAAGGCTTTAGCAAGAAGTTATGTTTGGTGGCCTGGAATTGACACAGAAATAGAGGATAAAGTAAAGAATTGTGAGACATGTCAAAGAAGTCAGAAGAATCCATTAACCTGGTCTCATCCTTGGGAATATCCAAGTAGACCATGGGAGCGACTACATATCGATCATGCAGGCCCAATGAATGGAAAAATATATTTGGTAGTAGTTGACAGTTTTTCAAAATGGATTGAGGTGGAAGTAGTGCACAGTACTGAAGCCAAAGCAACAATAAAGGTACGAATGGTTCAAACATTTAAGAATTCAATTAAAAACTTTCAAGGAAATGATATCGAGACACAGTTGTGCCGATTTCTTTTTAAATATCGTGTTACACCTCATTCTACTACTGGAGTTTCTCCAGCTGAACTTTTATTGGGTAGAAGATTACGAAATCCGTTGTCGATGCTACATCCTGAAGTTAGCTCTCGAATCAATGAAAAGAAGCTGTCAGACAGTTCTGTGGATAAAGTTTGTTTTTTTTTCAACCAGAAGACACAGTTTACGTCAAAAATTATAGTAAAGGTGAAAAGTGGATTGCAGCTATAATTATATCACCAGTTGGGAATGTTAGTTACAAAGTGTTAACGTTAGATGGTCGTATCCAGATGAGACATGTGGACCAAATTGTAAATCGTTATGTGGAAAAGGTTAACTCTACTAAAACACCAGCATAAATACTCCTTTTCTGAGCAATGCTGATAAACCAAATGAAGTGATTGAAACTCCGTGTTCAAGCGAAATCTTGAGTGAAAATCGTGATGAGATTAGCATGGATGTTGAGCCCGAGAAACTGTGTGAACAGCCTGGTGCTTTTTCTGAACCAACCTCTTCAATTAACCGAAGATCAGGTCGAGTACGTCGTAAACCATCTTATTTAGAGCAGTACGAATGATTTATGGGTGGAGGATTAATGTAATTGCGTAATTCCGGTTCACGGTTATGTTGAACAAAGAAACGTGCAAGTGAGTTTCCATTTTGGTCGGGACATTATATTGAGAGACACGAAGCAAGAACTTTACTTGTAGTGTGGTGTTATTAATAAATTACATATTGAGTTATTACTAAGAGTTGTTATTATATTCAGTGGTGTTATTGTTACTATTAGGTTATAACACGTAAATGGTTACTTAGCAAAAAAAAAAAAAAAATGCAGAAAATAGTATATGATAAGTTTGTTTCAGCATAAAAATTTGTTATAGTGGTAATATCACAATGAATATACTCAATCTGCAAAACAGGTTAATGCCAGGAAAAGGGTCTGCTTGTAATTCTTTATTAGTATCACATTTGAATTAAAAAATGGCATTGTGGAAACCCATCCAAACACTCAAGTGTTTAAGATATGTAAAACATGTTTACACAAAACATTATTAACAATCACAAGATACCCTGCTCAAATGTAGAGATTATAAAAATTTCAACTTTATTGTCTATACAAAATTTAATTTTATTAAGAAGTTTTAAATTTTTTTTAAGTTTCTTTTTAGTATGACCATGCAAAAGTTACAACATTATCATTATGAAAAAAGCAGAAATTTTAAATGGTCATTACTTTAAAACACTAAAATTATATATGAAATTTAAAACCTGTCAATGAAATTAAATTTTGTATAAGATAATAAAGTTGAATATTTTATCAACTCACTTTCTTCACATTTGTGTTGGGGTGTCCTTGTTTTGGGGTATTTTTGCTCCCAGGGTTCACCACCAATATTTTTTGCAAAACATTTTTACATGACATAAACATGAATGTACCTAAGTTTGAAGTTTCCACAGTGCCTAAAAGTGTTATACCTGAAACATAAAATAATCCTGTTATATCTGAAAACCTAAAAGTGTTATATCTGAAACATAAAATAATTCTGTGGATGCCCATGAATGCAATCATATAACTTTGTTGAATAGAAACATTTTTGGAACTGGAACATTTTAATTTAAATTTTACTTTTAAATTTGACAGCAAAGTTGTTTTTTTTTTTTTGCAAACTAAACTCCTGTTGTGTGTAATAAATTTCAAAACAATTTAACAACATTAATCACATGCATAACAAAAACAACATATTTGATGTGATCATACATTTTTATCTGTAAAGCTTGTTATAGTTAAAGGAAAGTGGCTACACCCTATTGTTGTGCTGTATTTTTAGAGTTATTGGAAAAACTACCTTGATATTGCTGACTAAAAAATGATAATATGCTTGTATACTGCTTGTAAATCTTATGGGAATTTAAAGAGCACAGTAATAAACCAAAATAATACTTTTTTGTACACTAGTATTGCAAAAAAACTTGATTTCAATGAAGCTGCTGAATTCTTAACAATCTATTAATGAAATTTTTACACAAAATTCTATTTTGATTTGTTAACAATCTATTTATGGAGTTGGCATGCAATTTGAAGGAAGTTCCTATATATTTTACAGGTTCCAATATATTAAACCCTTTTTACCAAAAAAAAAAGGTAAATTTTAAAGACATCTCTGTGATCCATGGGGTTGGTAGTTGTTACAAAAGTGTTATTACTAGATCAAAAATTATAAAAAACTTTGATATTTAACTTTGGTTGTTGTAAAAAAACCTTGTCCTTAAAAAGCAATGGAACCACAAGATGTTTTTTTAAAAAGCCAAAAAATTCAATCTGTCTCTAATATTTTTTTACTTTATTTTAAATATGTTAAATAATAACATATATTACACTATATCCTTTATTTAAGATAAAAAAAAAAATTAAAAAAAAATTTTTAAACAGTAAAACTTTGTAAGTCTGAAGAGTTAACTAAAAAGATGAAATTGATTATGGTTTTTAATTTATTAATCATTTGTTGTTAGATACTGAATAGTTAATACAATTAATTTTTACTTATTACAACTACATAGAAATTGAATCATTTTATTATCAAGTATTTAAACTGATAAGTATTTTTATCAGTTTACATAACCTTTTGCATCATTAACAGCATCTGTGAGGCATGTTTTCAACCAGTTTTGTTAACAAAGTACCTTCCAGCTAGTTTCATGTAAATTCCAGCTAAAAAATTATTTCCATCCAGAAATAGATGTGTTATACTGGGTTTTAACTGATGCAATAAAATATAGTTAATCCATGGTTCCTTTAACTCTGTACAGGTTTCCCATTTAATGAGCAGCAAATGTAGCACAAATCATGATTTTTTTAGTTATGTTTTACTGTGGTACCTGTACACTCTGGATTATATCTTAATTCCTGTTCAAAAGATCTCTGCACCAGTTTAGTCTCTTTGCATGTTTTTTTTTTTTTTTTTTTTGTTAATGAATGGCTTTTTGTTTGCAACTATAAAGTAAACTCTTTACTTACCTTTATTCTTACAACAATTGTATTGTTTCATAAGTGTTAAAGTTTTAAATTTTGCTGACTCACTGATATCCTACAGTTCTTCACTTCTTTGGTGAGAATCAAGCAAACTTCACTTCTTGTAGTTTTTTGCTTTTTTTCAGCAAACTTTCTGCTAATTCATTTTTTATTTATTTTGATTAGTGAAATGGTGTAAATATTTTAAGCATTCAATATTAAAAACCAAATATAGAAAAAAAAAATAGCTAAAATCAATTTTACCTTATTTGAAAATATGTATGCACTTCTGCAGTTGAGTTAAATTTCAACAATTTAATTTAATTTTTTTTCTAGCTTTATTAAAAGGTATATAATTATTACTTTAAGAAATAAAATCTTAAAATATTGAATTTTATGATTTTTTTTAAATATTAGTGCTTTTCTGTTTTATTGAGGACACTGCAGCTATTAAATAAGCTATAGTATAAATAAAACATTTTTTATACAAGTATTGATTTAAATTTCCTCTTTTAATTAAATAATATAAATTGTTCAATTGATATTAATAAATATTGATGAAAATAAATGAATCAGGTTATTATTAAATGTACTTTTAATGGAGCCAACTCAGCATCTTGAGCAATTAAGTATTCATTAGGATTATAAAGCATTAAGACACATTATGAAAAAATATTAGGCTATCATGGATAGTATTTTTTTTAAAACATTTAAAATTTACAACTGTTTTTAGTGCAAAAATGAAATCTAAAAAATCACTCTTTTATTTGATTGTTAAAAACTGAAAATTATTTTTATTTAAAGCAATAATGTTGTACTGTAAAAGAAAAAAAAGAGAAAAATAGTGTTTTGAAAAAATTCAATATATCAATTATTAATGGTGTTAATTCTGTCTTTGTTATCCTTAATTAACTTCTAGTATTCCTGAAGAAAAAGTTTGATGTTAACCTCATGTGGTTTGGGTGATTGATTAATTCTCCTGTATTCGTAAAATCCTGATTTCTGATCATATATCTTCTAAATAGTTTCAACGTGCCCTTAAATATAACATTAAAGTTTAATAAATTTTTTTTTAATTTAATTTTATATTTGTATGGTAAGATTTAAGCCTATTTTTTATCTGTTTTTATTTGTGTATTTAGTTTAGCTTAAAGAAACTTTTGTATTTAATACATTAGCTATTGAACAGAGTATTATTTCAAATAAGAGATCTGATATGGCATTTCTTAGTAATTCAGTCTTTTTTGAGAAATTCCGTTCCCTCCTCTGAGATATCAAATCAAAAGTTTGAGAAAAATATAAAAATTTATAACTTCTTTTATTGTTCTTTTACTGTATTTCTTACAGGTTGTACGGGCAAACATTTTAAAATTGATAAGCATGGTTATGATATGATCTTTTATTACGTTTCTTAGAATCTTGTTATTAATTATGCTTTATAGAGCGTGTACACGAAATAAATAAGAAAGTAGAAAAATAACTAAAAAAAAGTACTCTTCAATTTTTATTTTTAACCAAGTAATAACTTTAATACAATAATATAAGAAGATCAAATAAAAAAAAAATATCAAATTATTCCTGTGGGAATCTAATAAAATTTCGAACTTTTGCTTTGATGGTACCCATAAGCTTGTGCACAGAATAAGAATTGAAGCCATTTAATGCTTTTTTAAATGATCATTTAATATCTTTAATATTTCTGCAAATTTTTTTTGTTTTTTTCATTTTTCTTTTAATGATGGCCCAGTACTTTTCAATAACTCTTAATTATGGGCAGTTTGGAGGATTTTCTGTTTTAGGCACAAATTTGACATTATTATTTTTATACCATTCCAAAGCTAGTTTACAATAATGAATTGAAGCTAAATCTGAAAACCAGAACACAGGTCTCTTATCGTGTGATTTAATGAGAGGTAAAAGGCGTTTTTGTAAACACTCTTTAACATATATTTGACCCAAAAGTGTGGACTTAGAAATATAAGGTGCTGATTTTTTGCCACAACTGCAAATAGCTTGCCAAATCAAGACTTTTTAAGCAAACTTTGTCGTGTTTTATGTATTTAAATTTCTTATCTGCTTTTCCTCTATATTTGGCAATATAATAGACGGCACCAGGAATTTGCTGATGATGGTACTTGATATAAGTTTCATCGTCTTCAATAATACAGAAATTTTTAGAAATAAAATTGTCATACAACTTTTTGCAGCGCGGTTTTTGCACTTTTTTTGTTGAGTTTCAGATCGGTTGGGCACTTTTTGTGCTTTGAAAGAATGAAAACCATGTTTATTTCGAACTTTTACAACAAAACTATGAGAAAGTCCGTAAATATTTGCGCGCTGCCTTAGTGAAATGCTTGGGTTAGTCTTAAAACTGTTAACCAGTTTTCTTACTAGTTTTTTATCTTTAAAACCCTTCTTTCTTCCACCACCAGATTTACGTTTGATCGATTTTGTTTGAGAAAAACGTTGGATTACACGACTAACGGTGTATGGATGTATTTGCAACGCTTTTGCTATCGAATTGTTGCTACTATTGGGATTTTCCAAATATTTGTGCATAATTTTTTTCTTATGTCTTTTTCTTTTGTCATTTTTAAAACTGATTTAAAGTTAAATGAAAAAACTAATACATTTTTTTGAAACCACAACACGTTGTAAACAAAATACAAAACAGTTAAAAAGATTTTAATATAACCACTGAAAAAAAATGACGTACTTATTCTTTCACATTTATTTCATGTACACGCTTTATAAATATAATATAAATAACTTTTTTTATACTTAAAAGGAAATTGCTAATAAATAGTTGCAAAATTATTATTTTTTAATTTTTTATTTCTTGTGGTTTTTAAAATGTTATCATGACATTTAACATTTTATAAAAAGGGTAAATTACCCTTTGCGCCCCTCCCTCTTTTGAACCCACCACTGTATATACAGAGTTTTTTAAATTCTTTTATTTATGTTTCTTAATGGTTTCTTCTTTGAGTCTCCACATTCTACTAGATTATAAAACATAATTTGTTTATATGATTTTTTATCAGAAAGTAGTTGATTAAAAGTGATAGTCGTAAAAATTTTATGTGTTTATAAAAATATGCAATAAAAAATATGGAATAAATAAAATAGTGCTAATATATTATTGTTTGTACTGATAGCATAAAAGTGTGATGCGACATAACAACAAATACTATAAACTCATACTATGTATATGAGTTTATATATGTTATGCATATACATATATACATAACAGATGCTCAAAAATTTGTATAAAAATATTCTAATTCGCAGTTTTTTTTGTTGTTGTTTCTGTTGTAGACCTATTTTTTTTTTATTGCATAGTATATTAAGTACTCATCTCTTCAGATTGTTTTATTTATTATTTATTTAGGTATTAAAGACAGCATTCAAAGGTAATTATCATATCAATTAAAGACATGGAAACATAGACATAACAGTCTTTCTGTATGTCAGTTCAACTTGAAGGTTTTTCATGTTTAATGCGGTGTCGTTGTTGTTTTTGTGCTGTTTTTTTGTAAAAGTTGAGTATGTGAACATCCTTGAAAAGTCATAGATTTCTATTTTTTAGAAGGTCCTGTCTTGAATAATGGTGAACTTAATTCGCTGCAACATTTACAATCACAACTTATGTAAGTACTATATTGTTATACAGCAACTGCGGCATGTAATTTAACAAATGTGACATGTAATACAACAATTGTACACTGCTATAATTAGGCTATATAATTATGTATATGTGTTTATGTTTGTTTATATATATATATATGTACATGTGTCTAGTGTTTGAATATTCGGGCCGGATTTGTATATTATCCGGTATAATAAAATAATCTGGTTGGTTATGCAGGGTATTTCATGGTTATCAATAATAAGGAAAAAGCTTGTTATAACTATTGTAAAATATATAGTTTATTATTTATCTTAAAAGATACACAGTTTAGACCTGATCAAATCATTTGCTTATTTACAGATTATGAGAACCTAAAACACAAATTTCAAAGTGTTAATCTTCTTAAATAATATAATGTTAGTGGAATCAATAAGTTATTGTTCAAGGTATAGAGTTCAAACAATTACAAATTAACTCTGCACAAAAAATACAGATTTTATCACTCGTAAATTTATTTGCATTGTAATGAATAAGCAATAAGATTCTCCACCATGATATAACAGCCTTGGTCGTTTTTTCTCATTAATATTTCCTTATTAAAAAAAATAATCTCTCCAAAAGTACAGAAAATGCTGCCAGTGCTAATAATTTAAGGGCTGATTAGCAGTGGAATGTTTTCTTCATGTTTCCAATAATTTAAACCATCAGTGTTTTTATTTATAATTGAGTGATTAAAAAAAACTTCTTGAGCAGCTTGTGCAAAGGAGACTTGCTCTGAATTTATATGACCATTATGTTCTAAAAAATAATAACAACTGAAACTACTAAAGATGATTTTAGTAATTTTGTTAAATGATATGAAATAAAGTAAAATAAAATAGCTAAGCAATTTTCAAAAATAACTTACAAAAACATATAAAATTAAACGATTTTTAATAACAATAAAAGCAAATAATCTTATTTAGTTTTGGCAAAATGCTATTAAAAGACAAGTTTGGTGACAATTTTTTTTATAAACAGAAAAATAAGATCTTTACTTTTTTTTATTTTCTGCAAGTTCTGAAAATCATTCTCTGTCAAATCTTCTTTTTGGCTTTAGTTGTTCAATGATCAGAACTGATAGCAACGTCAATAAACTTCTGGTAAAAGTTTTTTATTTCTTCAATTTTTCGAAATGGCCTACTATTCTACGTGCTTTAGCTAGCAAATCTATCACTAATATTTGGGATAAAACTGTATCCTTAATTACAAGCTGTAATAAATGAGTTGTGCAATTGAATGACGTTATTTGAACAAGTTTACTTTCTAGAGACATATTAGCAGCATCATCTTTAGCTAAGATATGTCTTATTGGTGCATTAATTTCCCAACTATCTAAGGTATTAATAAATTTTCCAGTTATATTTATTCCTGTGTAAAATTCTAGAAAATGAGAAGTATACCGTACAGCATCTTAGCACTCAATTTATATATATATATATATATATATATATATATATATATATATATATATATATATATATATATATATATATATATATATATATATATATATATATATATATATATATTTAATGTCCTGATAAAGAAATAAATGTTTTATGAGACGAGGGACAAGTCACTGTATCTGAAGTGAAACTTATGTATTGTGATTTTGTAATTTCATTAAAAAACTTTTTTTTTCTTTGTATCGTCATACATATTGTTTGTGTGTGTGAGTATATCGGTTACATTGCCAATTTTCCAAGTTGAGGTGCACTTTACATTAACGGGAAGAACGTAAACTTGTTTCTCAATTCTATAAGTTTGTACACGCTATTTCTCACATATGTTTGTAAACTCATTTGAACTAACACCGCTCGATTGTTCATCGATAGTTCTTGTGATGGACCATGGTCCCTTAATACATAATCTAATCGAATTACTACACTCCTGATATCTTCGCGAGGCACCTTTCTCCAAATTGTAAATCGATTTGGTCCACAGTCAATCATTGTTAGGTATGGTGATCTTTTATATTGAGTCACATTACTAGCAATACAATACCATGTATCTGGTGCATCTGACACTCCATGTTCCGATTTTATTGGCACTGGATCAATTAAATTACATTGACAACATTTGCGCACAAATTCTTCAACGTAATTTCTCAGTACTACGGAATTATTTGTTGCACTGTAAAGATAGTCCGATTACGCCAAAATGATGCTTTACGCAACATTTGCGAATTTTATCTTCAATATTCACCCCACATAATTCTTTAATATTTCTTCGTGAAAGCTCATTTAACCAGGTTTTTGAAGCTCTTTTTAATAGATTAACTTCATTTTTGGTAAACGGAACCCACTTCATCGGAATTTTCATGCGGTATTCTTTAATTAAATCTCGCTATAGAAAAAATCTTTAATTAGCATTTCCGATAGTCCGTTTGATCGAACTCTATAACTTTCAGTCAGAACACTTTAAGTCGGCGAATACTAATAAGTTCTTTATGTACTACTTAATGACTAGTTTATCCCACTCACCAGACCGTCTAATTCAGCCATATTAACATGCATGATATCATTAATATTATATCTTCAATTATTACGCTATCATATTCTATTGCAACTCCGATTGCCATGCTACTAGCATTACACTACAATATTGCTCCATTTTGAATCTTTTCAGCATTCCATGTTCCTATAACAGAATCACTAGCTTTTAATAAGCGCAAAATTTTGACCAACCTAAACTGATCTTGATCTCCGATTACCTGATCCCAAACATCTCCTTGACTATCAAGTTTTTTAAAATTGCAGGCAATTCTGAGCTTTCAACTAGATTTCAACAGGATAGTGTTTTCTATCGTGTTCATTTTTTTCATTTTTAATATTTTTTGCCTTTGCAATAATATTGCCATGTTTCCAAGAATGCTCTTTCTTTTCGTTTCCAAATAGCTGTAAACCTAACACCCGTGCAGCATTTTATTCCTCCTTTTTTAACAATCTTTTTTTTTTTTTTTTTTTTTTTTTTTAGTTGATTAAGGTTCCCCAAGAAGTCCTTACGGTCTTATCACAGAGCACCGCGGAAGAGCATTTAATAGGAAATTCACGCCTCCTTCCCAACCGATGTAGCAAAACTTGCCCAGAGGTGGGGATTGAACCACGGGTCTTACGTTTCTGAGGCAAGTGCGCTACCATCAGTGATATTTTTGTTCGGAAAATAATTTTAGTTTTAGTTTTTATTCAGTTTAGAGGCAAAGTTTTTAGTTCTAGTTCTTATTCAGTTCAGTAAATAAATTTAGTTCTAGTTTTTATTCAGTTCATCTTAAAATAATTTTAGTTTTTATTTAGTTCAATTTTCGTTTGTCGTATAAATTTTTTATCTCATCTAATTATAATTTAGTATAATTTATAAATAATATAGGCATATAAAATTAAAAGAGGTAAGTCTTAGTTCTATAAACAAACAAAAAAATGAGAACTTAATTAAATGTAATACACCCAGTCCCATGGCTAGAAGTTTAGAGCCCCGCCCACCGCCTTTAATAAAAAACACAACAACAACCTGTCCTTATTGCTCTAAAACTTAAAAAAATTTCAATTATTAGGTATAAAAAAAACTCCTCAAATTTGGTAACAATAAAAACTAATGAATAGTTATTGTATAGACTTTAATAAATACTCATATATTTTACAAATAAAGGGCCTAGTGATTATATGATTATCATCTAGACTAGATGAGAATTTAGTTTTAAGAAAACTCGCATTTCCAATGACGCTGACATTCGATTTCTCCGTCTATTTGTGAGCAAGCCACAGATTGAAAAAAGTCTTTCAACATATGCTTGAGTTGCAGGAGCTGCAATGAGGTCTTCAGCTAATGGTGCAATATGTGGGTAAACAGCACGTCTCATCTTCCAGAAATTTAAAGCATTTTGGCACATAGAGCTGTTCCTTATTTCAATAAAATATTTGTTGAGTTCATTTTGTGCTTCATTACCTAGAATAAGCTTTATTTTTTCTACTCGCTGTTTTGCCGCTAAAAATTTCCATTTTGTTAATCCATTTATTTCTGGAGCAATCTCAACAGAAAGAGTAGATGCACTTGCTAAAGGTAAATCATGTTGCACCGATTTTTTAGCCTCTGACAAAATGTATTTCTTTGCACAATCTCTGATTTGTGTATGCTCATTACCTAAAAGAGCTATTGCACATGTGGGGTCAAGTAGACATGCAGCACATGGCAGTGGATTAAAATTAGGATCGTTTGGCTGCAAAAGAACGGCAAAACGACGGCGTAGATCTTCAAGCATTTTAACTGCTACATCTTTGGCATCTCCAAATTGCTCAAGGTGACATTCTAAATTAAGTATTGAAGGTATAACACTGGATAGTGAAAGTGCATCCGTCTGAAGAATATCAGTTTCATTGGCAAAAGGTTCTAAAATATTGACGAAATCCTGAAGCATTATCCATTCGCTATTGGCAAGTGAATCAATGTTAAGGTCTCCAAGCACTTCGTTGATAGATGTCTTTATTTCCAGAAATCTCCGAACCATAAAGTAAGTGCTGTTCCATCTTGTAGAACAGTCGCTGATCACAGTCTTACCACATTTGTTGATAATTTTTTCCAATGCAACAGAAGATTTGCGAACTTTTCCCAATAATCCACGTACCTTCAAAAGTAAGTCATGATATTTACCATCATATGCAAGTTTTACAACTAGCTGTATAACATGTGCAATGCATCCCAATCTTCTAAATGCTAGGTTTTCTATTACATCAACTATCAAGTCAACATGTTCCCACTCTTCACTATTTGTCATATTCTCATCGTCTTCCAGATCTATTATCTGCTCTTCATTAACCTCACTTTCTAATTCAATAAGTATATCACGTTCAGCTTGAGCTTTCATTCTCGACAACTTTATGCCTTTGACCATGTTTGCTTCATTGTCCGAAATAACAAGCAATATTTTTTCTCTGGAAATATTCCAATATTTTAGGCATTTTTCAAAACAATTTGCAATTTGTTCACCTGTATGTGGATGTTTCACAAGATACAAATTAAGCAGAGCATGTATTGGTTTTTCGGATTTGAAGTGAAAAAAAAAAACCGAAATTCCTAAAAAGGACGCAGTAAGACCTTTTTTAGTCCAGCCATCAAGGCATATTGTGAAGCGCCTGCCTTCAGATATGAAGTCACGAAGTTTTCTCGTTAAAACAGTAAATTCTTCATTAAGTAGGCTAGTAATTTTGGCAGAAGCAGGCAATGAAAATTTATAATCCAAGGTTTTAACTAACTTTCTAAAACTCGCATTATCCACCAATGTCACTGGATTAAATGTTGCAATTATCATTTGAATAAGAGAGTTTAGTCGAATTTTATGCTCGTGTGAATTAATAGGCCATGCGGTATTCCTACGATTAATGCATGGAATCAAGGTCTGGTTCTGATTTGAGGACGATTCTAAAAGAGTGGGTCCATTTTCATCCACTGCTTTTCTCTTTATCCCTGTTTGCTTTTTTTCATTTAATTTCTTTAATTCCGACTCTTCCAGCTCAACGTGTACAGACTTATGGTTTCTTGCTAAATGTAGCTAGAAAAAAATAAACATATTTACATAATTTTTTGTTTGTATATTTATATGTTTATTTATCTATCTGTTTATCAATTAATGTATAAATAAGTTCGTATACGTTATTGAATAATTACTCTAAAATGATAAAAATGAGTCGTTTGTTTCAAAATGAAAACATATCCTCTAACAGATAAACTAACTTTAAGATTTGTTGGGTTCTTTCCACACAACTTTGTATTGCATACTTTTTCACCATCAAGTAAAACTAAACATACTGATTTGTCGGATGACGCATCGTATTTAAACCATTTCCATACTGAACTATTCCTCTTCCTACCAGCAAAAAGTTTACTCAAACTCATCGCGTAGTTGTGTTGGTCTTACAGTTTAATTTTTTTTAGTTCGAAAAAATATATTCGAATAAATATATTCGAACTATATCATAACTAAACTTATTCGAACTTAATTGAATAAAATTCAATTAAGTTCAAATAAGATATCATTATAATGTATTGTAATATAATAATTATATATATCAAATAATTCAACTCGTTTCAAATCTAGAACGAAAATATTTCGTTTTAAAATAATTTTCGATTCAGTTTTTATTCCGTTCGAAAATTTAAAAATATCGTTTTTATTCTGTTCTCGTTCTTAAAATAAATTTCGTTTTAGTTTTCGTTTTCGTAAACGAAAGGCTTTTTTTTTCGTTCTCGTTTTCGTTCTCGTGTACGAAAATATCACTGGCTACCACTGCGCCACGGCTGCTCTAAATCTATGCCTCAAGAGCAGATCTGTGAAATACGCAAATTTTACGGGCGAATAAAAAAATCAAAAATTAAAATTTCTATTTAACCATGCTCCAAAAAGAAAAACAATCCTAATTTTTCAAGTAATCTAATAAAATGTCTTGAAATGTATTCCGCTGTTAAATGTTTAAGTAAAATTGATATATTTGAACATTTGAGGTGATCCGAGATGTTGTTAAAAACGGTTCGTATTTGTTTGTTTCGCTTAACATAGTAAAAGTTTTCATTGACCATACTTTCCAGGGCTCAAGCTGAGCCGGAACAAAGCGAAACGCCGTTCCGGTTGTTAACAAAAAGAGTGAAAACGTTCCACATAATAAAAAAAATACTTTGAAACGCCGGAACGGCAAATTTTGGTTAACGTTCCAGAATTTTTCGATTTAAAAACTACGCGTTCCAGTACAAGAGAAAGTTATACGTCTTTACTAAGGTCTTTGGTGTAAGTGATCTCACGATTTTAAACGAGTTTTAGTAGTGGTTTTAGTAAGTTAATTATTATTTTGCTTTTAAAACACTTAAGGAGGAGTTTTTGTAATAAAACAAAACTAAATAATGACTTAGTTGCTTTTCTCATTAAATATTTTGTTACGTATTAAAAGTTTTAGTTAAAACATTAAAATTTCAAGTATTATTACGTTATTTTTCTTAAAAATATAGAAGTTAATAAAGCTGTAAAAGAACTTTTTGTTCGCCTATTATTTCCTAATGTTATTTTTAGCACGCGCGATGAAGTCGACTCAAACAAAGTTAAAACATTTTTTTAAAACTGCAGGGTAAGTCAAACAGCAATTACTAACAACTAATAAGCCATTTTGGTGTTTGCAATGCGAATTGCTCTTTGTAATACGTTTGTAATACTTGCTTCCGCACAGGCATAACTTAACGACGAACGGCATCACTCCGCACCGATTACCACCATAATAAACACTGACTAAGTGTAATAGACTACAAAACAACCTATATCAAGTAAGTTTATAAATTGTGTAGGCCCACCACTTCATTTGTTTAGTCCTAAATACTATGCCCGGAGTTGGATTGAAAAACATGCCTCAGCTGATGATTTAAAGGCAAGGGCGAAAGCTGAGAGATCTGATTCTAATGTGAATCAGATTATAAGTTGATTTGGAAGATACTGGGATAATGACAAGCCCTAGAAGCTCTCTGAATACTGTAGTATTGGCTGTTTTGTGTTCTCATTATGTCATTGGTGCTATTATTTGTGTAGAATCTTAGATAGTTAAGTATTGTGTACTTGTTGAAATAAATTGCTTTAGTTTATAAATAAATTGCTTTGTTGAAATAAATTGTGTTAGTGATAAGCCCCCTGCTTCTGGGAGTTTACCACCCCAAACCCCCTCCCCCGTAAGGTGGGCCCCAGGCCCCCCACAACTGGATAGGCATCCTCCCGCTTGCCATCTTTGTTGCCTTTTTATAGTTCCACTTGTTCCTTAGTCACTTGAGCCCTGATACTTTCCAATGTTCGTGTTTGTAGCTTATATTAAACATTAGAATCAAGGAATGTTTTACTAAGTTATTATAAAAATATTTTGGTTTATAGGATTTATTTTCTACTATTTTATGTGAATAATTTGGTTACAAATCAATTTTAAATAGTTTGTTGATTTCTTAAAAAAAAGTTTATATGAAAAAGTTTATGAAAATTTTTTTAAAATTTGTTATATAAAAAATGAAGTCTACACACATAGTGACTAGAGCGTTAGTTGTGCCTCCCCTTGCCCCCTGAGCATATATAATTCGTACTTCTACTTCGCAAAAGTCTTACTACTCATTTTATATTTTCTTATGATTTTTATTTTTTATTCAACGACACCACCTACAATCTATTTTTATTATCACATCTCCCAGGTCTACGTAACTGAACGGCTCCGTTTGCCATCTATATGCGATCGTGTTGCATAAACAGTTATAAATATATTCTTTGTGGCTGGTGAGCCCCGATTTCTTCTAATGTACACTACAATGAAAAAAAGGACATTAGGCTATCCTGCTAGATGTGGTTACGGCGCTTATTAACCTAATGACTACGCTAACACTAACGCACACGCTCATTAGAGAGCTCTACAATGCACGTCGGATCAGCGCTCGCGGATTATGAGCTCGGAACTAAAATCTCACTTCACAGCACATCATTTCACACCAATACGGGGTCGTAGCTCTTTTGGCTAATAGTAATGGCTTGTGACCCACGGTGAATTTGTGTGCATTCGATCAATTAAAATCCATTCTGTATCTCTTACGTCTGGCTCTGATGTGCTAGCTCATAAGCGCAAGAAGTGAGTGTGTTTAGCTTTCTAATCACCCGATTTGAAAGTGAACGAAAACATAATGAGGCCATACTAGACGACTAAACGGAACCTACTTTTGCACCATCACACCTGTAGACATTAACAGTCTCTAATATCAGTAAATCACAATATTGTTCTTTATTATAAACTTTGGTTAATAATCTTTGTTTGACCTCATCCTTGTATATACTTTCAGATTTGTGTTATAATGTGTGAATGAGACCGTTTATGTGTGAAGCATAATAGCGAAAAAAACTTATACAAAATACCACCCGGTATACAAATAATCGACTAATGAAGACAGCCGGTTAACGGGGGTCGAAAGAATGATGACGCTTTTATAAATATATATACATGTTTTGTGCTTTTCTGGGTCATATATATTTCCTGGTATTCTATTTAGTTTGGCAAGCGCTCATTTTATCCGCAATTTTATGGGTTTGCACTAAGAAAAAACGAAGCATTAACAATTTGGGTTTAATAATACAAACAGACCACCAAAAGGTACACGTATGCAGTTGTAGATGTTCTCTAACAAAATAAAGTTTACTAAAGAGTAATCAAGATAATGCCTAACAGAAAAGCCTTCCAATGAAAACACACAACGGTAATACTAAAAACCCATACCATGGGCAAAAACTGATGAATGAGAGCAAAACAATTCCATAATGCGAGGTAAGTTAAATAGCTTCATATACACTCTCCCTCTGGGCTATATTCAAAAGAAGGGCAAGATTATAACCATCTGTAAAAGTTATTTGATATCTATAAGCATTTAAAATCAAAAACAATGTATTCAAAACAAAGAGATAACCTTGATATGAATAACCAGATAATATACGCAAAAAGTGCTAAAAAACACTCACATTTGACATCAGACTTCTATTACAAATATTAGGCTGGATAGCTAACACAACAATTATAACACAGATATATGTGATGTATTTTTGTAACAAATGTATTCTTGGTTGGAATCTACTGAACTAATCTACTAGATAAGTTTAGACAAAATCTGACGTCGCTAAGTTAGTTTGTTGTGTTTTGCACAATACAGTCTTCATTAACGTTCTTTAGGTTGTTTTGCCAACAATATTGTTTTTAACCTTACGTTTTTCAGTGGTTATAAGCTATTTAGTTTAAATTGCATTTATTGTTTTGTTTATTTTCTCACCATGGCCAACGACACGGGTTTGGAAATGGAGGGACTCAATCTTCAATTTCTAAAAAAAGTCTTCTATATCTAGAATTTTCTAAAAAAAAAAAAAAGGTTTTTCAGAAGAAAAAAAAAGGGGAAACACGTGCCCCCTGGGCTCCCCCATTCCTCCCTGGTGTTGTCGACCCTGTTCTCTGCCTACTGATTTAATGTTTATATGTTTTTATCTCTTGCTAATTTTTTTTTATTACTCTGAGTATGTTTTGCGTGAAAGCCATTGTCTCTACTCATCAGTTAAGATTTATATTTCTCATACTATCGGAGTTATTCAGCGTAGTTAAGGGGAGATCCGAACGATTTGCATTTCTTAAAAATAAAAATTTACGTTTTTAAACTTAATTTTTTGTGTTTTCCGCCTATGGTTGTTATATATTTTTAAAAAGTAGAATTTAAACTTTTTTATATAATTTATTATTTTTTTATGAATCTTTTTTCAACCTAAGTATCAAACAAAACAAAACTACCACTAAAATACTTAAAACGCATCGTTTGAAACAAGTTGAAACAAGTGTGTTAAGTATTTACATTCCGAAAATGTTTTTTATTCGAAAAGTCTCCTTGTTTACAGCATTAAAATATTCAATAAATGGCTAAAAAAGCTCTTATTTTATTTTTCCATAAACAGTAAAAATGTTAAAATCGAAGTTTTTACATTAGTTTTCACTCATAGCAATTTACTTATATAATCTCTTTATAGTTGTTTGAATAAATTACCAAAAAGAAACCTTTCAGCTTCTATATAACTTCTGCCCCATTAGTATTAACCTAAAACTTGAAACTCGTAGATAATATTTGTAAACGAATATTTGTAAACAAAATAATGCAATAAGCTTTGAGATTTTTTTAAAAAAATTAACCAATCAGAACGCACACAAAATAAAACGGCATTTTTTGAAAACGAAAGGGTCTAAACGCGATATTTTTCTTCGGATCTCTTAACTACGTTAAGTACCACAATCTCATCCATATTTTCTACTAACTACTTTCGCATTAACCACAAACCATCTCACTTAGTTTCGATTTTTATGAGTGGGTATTTACTTATTATATTTATACGACATATTACAGCCATTAAAGAAGTAAGTTCTTTTTATTATTAAATAATATTTTTTATTTGCTTTCTTTAACTTTTAGACATTACAATTGTTTATTTTAATACATGCGCATACGTGCATGTGTACACGTTTGTCTCTTCTAATGTAAGTGTACATGATACTTATATGTCTGGGCATTGATATATTTGTTCATGTTCACACTACGCGGATCCCTCACCACCTTCACGAGATCTCTAACGATGTTAGAACTGTATTAAAAACTGGAACTTTTAGTTTTTGTGGTGTAGTCCTATTATATTGCAATATTGACTAGCATGACGTAAGTGCAGAAGGTGAGATCTGCTGCAAGGACACGCCCCTGATGAGTGGCGTTAGTGCAGGTCTCGGGGCCCTGAAACTGTATTGGTGATTACAGTACATTTCTGAGGAGGGGGATTACCATTTATCCAGTACTTAATTTTAAATGGTTATAATGGCACCATCATTTTTACCTCTTACACCCATGAACTTTAGCGCTTTGTGAACTTTATATTATATATTTGTTACACTAACGATATTTATAAATCTTGCTTTGACACAGGTGGTTATTAGTTTTCAATTTATTATTGTCTAGTGTGATTACTGATTTCGTGTTTACCTTTTTGCTTAAATATGGTTTTAAGCATAACCTTGTATTTAGAAGCACAGAAGAGCGTGCCCAAAATGCTGAAGAACGTGCTTTGGCAGCGGAATTGTCGCTAAAAATATCAGACGAAAAAATTAAAGCTCTCGAAAGAAACGGCATGAAGTTATCAAAACATTTATTAACAAAAAATTAGTTATCACGTGATTATTGTTTTTAATGTTTATAAATAGTTTGAATTAAACTTTTTCACGTATTACTAATATTGCTAGTTGTTGCTTGTTAACAGTTACCGACAGCAACAGTTTACTGTAATTTAATCGTAAATATGATTAAATAATGATTAAATAATTGTATAAGATTATAAAAATTTAACTATTTGTAGTTTCACTAATGGCTAAGTAAGAACTACTTTTGATTTATAAGTTGTTTTTTTCTTTTTTCACGAGGTGGGTCGATTCAAAAAAATTTCGTTCAGCTATTTCTTTGTGTAGTTTAATGATTTTCATCAATAGCTTAATCAATAATCATTTCCATCATCAATACAAATGTTTTTAACTTTATAATTACATTTTTGTAATAACTAACTGGATTAGCATATTTCATTATTTTAAATTGATAGTTTTAAAATTAAATTTTCAGTTGAGGTTGCTTAATAAATTTTTCTTATCTGTTTGATTTAACATTTATCAAAACTTTTGGTAACAAGAATTTAAATGGTAAAAGCTTGAAAACAAAGTTGTATAAATTTTGATTGAATTATAATATCTATAATTAATCGATTATAATAATTGAATAGTGCGATTTTTAAAATGCGTAAAACTGATGGCATGATTTTATCTTATACTGAGGAGAATGTAAAGAAATAAATGTCATTAATTAGTCATATTTTAAATTCTGTATCCGGTTCTATGTTTGGTTGAAAAACCTTTAATTATATCTTAAGTTTAGCTCAAGTAGCTAACAGATGCAAATAAGAATATTGAAACCGTTTAAAGCAATACTAGCCAAGCACTAGTAATGTTACTTAAGCAAATTTTTTGGCTCTCGAACAAAATGCAAAGGTATTTCACTCCAATTTTCTTCAGGAACAAAAAATAAGTATTTTTTAAATCTGAATTGCCTAATATTCTTATGCATTACAGTTCGCGGAATAAAGACTCTTTCTACGCAACTTCTAATAAAACATTCAATGCTTCTAATAAAACTTCTAATAAATTCATTATTAAAAACATAAAACCAACTGGGTGTTTATATATATATATATGTGTGTGTGTGTGTGTGTGTGTGTGTGTGTGTATATATATATATATATATATATATATATATATATATATATATATATATATATATATATATATATATATATATATATATATATATATATATATATACATATATATATACATATATATATTAAAAGTTACCCATTTCTTTTTTTTTAAGCAAAATCTAATTCACTCCCAACAAGGCTGCAAGCAACCATTAATAAGTTGTGAGTTACTAGAAAATAAAGAATAGAGCTAAAGAGCAAGGAAACGTTGACGGAAGACTTGAAAAGTTGTAGGTTGTCTGAGTCAGGAAAACAAGATGAGAGAGTTAGAATTTCAAAGGGTGGAAGTAAGGGGTAAAAAATAGACGAATAAACGTTTTTGGATCATGCTGGGATAGATACTGTAAATGGATGAGACTTTGCTCAATGTTAAGCGAGTTAAGAAATAATGAGTCTTGGTTAATAGAACTAGAGATGATAACTCCTTTGAGCAGCAACAATGATAATATTTGTAAAATAGAGAAAGAGATGCAACCCTGCAACAATGGGAAAGTAGCTCAAGCTTGGTGGATAAAGCAGGTTCAAATACTTTTACTATCCGTTTCTTGACCTTGTCTAGAAGTGAAAAAGCATCATTAGAAGAAAGAACCCAAATATAATAACAGTTTTAAATAGAGGGACGAATAAAAAATTTGTAGAGATAGAGAATGAAATCAGGTGTAAGAAAATGGCAAGCACAATAAAGAGAAGCAACCTTAGCATGGGCTAACTTTGCAGTCAATTATATACTTGGTTTCCATGGGAGGTCAGCAGTCCAAGAATTCGTAAAAGAAGTGAATAGGTTGTCATTCCTTTATAAAGGAATGTCGACAATTTTGCGATAGTTGTTTGCATTAAATAACTGAGTTTTGTTGGAGTTAAAATTCACAATGCAATGCAAGCCCCAAGCTACTTCAGAAGTGAGATCAGATTCTAGATTGACTGTTTGTACTAATCGATTGAAAAAGAAGACTTATTTTCAAAACAAAAGCGTAAAGCTGAATCGTCAGCAAATAAAGCCACTTTTGTAAGATTGTCAGGAAGATCATTAATGAAACAATACAAGATTAAGGATAGAATATTAATAACAATAAGACCTTTAGGTACCCCAGAAGGAAATAAAGAAGAGTGTTGGCCTTTGAAGATAACTTTAATAAAGCGGTTAGAAAGATATGATTTGATAATTTCAAAAACTTTCCCAGATACAACACATGAAGCAACTTTATCAAATTTGCTGGGTAATTTTAAATGGCTAATTAAATAAGTAAAACTTTAACCATTGACTTTTAAATAAATTACTAAAGTAAAAAGGAATAGTTAAAGTTAACGTCACCGACCATTTTCCGATATTTTTATCTATATATGCGGGTTCTAAGAGAGAAAACCATAATAAAGTTCACAATTAAAATTAAAACTGCTTTATAGAACAGCTTTCAGTAATAGTAACAAAATAAATTTTAATTCTGATACATTATCTGCTTCACCTTTTGTTTAGAACATTCTGTGAAGTCTTTAATGGAAGTTTTTCTTTGTATTATTTCTTTGAATTTCTTAAGTTCTTAAGAAATCTTCAAAAATTAAGCTAAAACTAATTTTCAAAAAATTAAGTTAAATACTTAAAACCGAAATCAGAAAAGCTTAAAATAAATAACCAAACCTAAAATAACTTGTTTGAAAAACTTTGCAAAAATGATTTAAGAAAAAAATAATACTATTCTGACTTGCCCTATAAACACTAACAGGGATCAAAGCGCGTCTGGCAATTAATGAAAGAAATCACAGTAAAAATAAAAACTAATGCTTCCTTACTGCCACATCCATCGAAATTTAGAAAGAATATTAAGAAAATTAGCTAAAATAACTCCTAAATTTTGATGACCAGTCTTCGAGAACGGTGATCAAAATTTATATAGAGAAAAAAGTCTTTGCATATCTCATTGACAATATTTATGAAAATTAATTTGGGTTTCAAAGACGCAATTCAAATGAGCATTCCATTCTCCACTTACTCGATACCTTTTTAAACTCTTTAAAAACTTTCATTTTGCATTAGGAGTGTTAATAGACCTGTCCAAATGTGTTGTCTTTTATAAGAATGTACCTGATAAACAGACAATACTGATAGAGGTGTGTGTGTGTGGAGGGGGGGGGGCTCTATCTTGGAAGATATATTTTCTTGCTGTTTCTATATTGCAAAAAAGTTTTTTATATCGTCTATAAAAATGCGTGTACTTAACGTAATGTTTTACATACTAAATAAAAATTTAAACAAAAAAAAGCCGCCCACGCATGTTTTTGGTTGCGGTTTTTTATTCTCAAAAAGTTCAACGCTAACGCAAGCATCTCAAACAATAGCTTAGGATCGTCCATAAATTACGCAACGCTAAATTTATTTAAAAACAGAAGTAGGAGATCTTAAGCTCATTTGCTTAAGATCTCCTACTTCTGAACTTAATCAAACTTAATGGGCTATTTTTATTTTTTATTTAACTTAAACACTGCGAGGGAAATCCTCTGATCTTTTAATAGTTTTGTTTATTAGTGAAATTTAGCGTTGCGTAATTTATGAACAATCCCTTATATGAGCACAGGAGAAATCAAAAGAAGTTTGCTTAGACTCTTCAACAGCTTGTGGTCCTGACCACATTCCTGTTGTAGTCTTGCAGAGGTGTTCTCCGGAGCTTTTATCCGTACTTTCTAAACTATTTAACAAGTGCTTATCAGAGTCTTGTTTTCCATCATGCTGGAAAGCAGCATCTGTTATCCCTATTTTCAAAAATTCCGGAGAGCGATCTGATTCATCTAACTACCGTCCCATTAGTCTTCTTCCTGTCATAAGCAAGGTTTTTGAATCATTAATCAACAAACACTTAATCTCTCATCTTGAATAAAATAACTTACTTTCTGATCATCAATATGGATTTCGGTCTTCTCGTTCTACAGCTGATGTGCTAACAGTAATAACCGATAGGTTTTACCGTGCATTAGATAGAGGTGGAGAGGTTAAGGCTATCGCACTTGACATTTCTAAAGCTTTTGATAAAGTTTGGCATGCTGGTCTTCTCCGTAAGCTTTCTTCTTATGGTATAGCTGGTAACGTCTTTAAGATTATTGAGTCCTTTCTTTCCAATCGTAGTATAAAAGTTGTCCTCGATGGACAACACTCTTCTTCACATCCTGTAACTTCAGGGGTTCCTCAAGGTTCAATCCTTGGCCCTATACTCTTTTTAATTTACATTAACGATCTTCCAAATATTCTCACATCTAAGGTGGCATTATTCGCTGACGACACTACCATTTACTCTTGTCATGATAAGAAGCCTACATTCTCTGATTGCTTGGAGGGGGTATCTGAGCCTGAAAAGAATCTCACTTCTGCTACAGCATGGGGCTCACAGTGGCTGGTGAACTTTAATTCAGATAAAACTCAATTTTATTCGGCCAATCGTTATCGTAATAATTTAGATCTTCCTATATTTATGAATGGTAATGTACTAGATGAGTCATCTACCATTCATCTTCTAGGATTAACTCTTACTTCTGATCTTTCTTTTAAACCGTATATCAAATCCATTGCAAAATTAGCATCTGCTAAGGTTGCATCTCTTTATCGAGCTCGACACTTTCTTACTCCAGATTCTATTCTCTATCTCTATAAATCTCAAATCCGTCCCTGTATGGAATACTGTTGCCACATCTGGGGCGGATCTTCTAATGATGCTCTTTCTCTTTTAGACAAGGTGCAAAAACGAATTGTAAACATAGTTGGACCTGCTCTGGCAGCCAATCTCCAACCTTTGTCACATCGTCGTAATGTTGTTTCTCTTTCTCTTTTCTACAAATACTATAATGGGCACTGCTCTAAAGAGCTAGCGTCCCTTGTGCCATCTACTAAAATTCATTCTCGTGTTACTCGCCATTCAATTAAGTCTCATCCTTTTTCTGTGACTGTTCCTAAGTGCTTCAAAAACTCTTATTCTTCTAGTTTTTTTCCTCGAACATCAGTTCTTTGGAATTCGCTTCCTTCATCTTGCTTTCCTGATTCATATAATTTGCAATCTTTTAAGTCATCAGTCAATCGTTATCTTGCTCTACAGATTTAGTCTTTTCTCTTCCAGTAACTTCCAACTCTTGTAGTGGTTGCTTGCAGCCTTGTTGGAAGTGAAGATGTTAAAAAAAAAAAAAAAAAAAAAAAAGTTTGTGTCGTGTTTTTATTATCAGAAATTCGGTACTAGTATTTCAAAATTTGAAGTTTGGCGAAAGAGGAAATTAACTGTTGTGTTTATACTTGTAAGTTACATGGTTACAAAGGAAATTTTTTTAAAACATTTTTAGAAGATGAACGGGAACGGGGTAATTCTGAACATGGTCAAAACAGCATAATAAAAAATTATATTTGACAAATTATTTTTACCTGCTGAAAGGGGATCCCATGCTCAATTCCAGACGTGCAGTAGTTTAATAAAGCTGCGATTTTTGCTCACAATAATTTCATCTTAAGTTTTTCTGATAATTTCATGCAACTTTTTTTTAAGCAACATTCCTGTTGTAGCTACAACGGATATAAAACCACTCCTGTTGTTGTTGTTGCATTGCATAATTTTTGCACTTAATTATAACAATTAGCATTTTATTTGTTATTACACAGTAGTATTCGCGATTACCCACGGTGTGTTTGGAATATAACACACGTGCATAGGCTAATTCCAAACACTTATGATTTTATTTTTGCCTTAATTTTTATTTTATAATAAGATTTATAAAAATTGTTTTTTAAGGTTTGTGACTAAATAGTTCGACTATGATAAGCAATAAATATAATCAATTTCGTATAACTGGTGTCTTTAATCTGCATTCCAACTTAGCTTAGCTCTTTGCAAATACCCCACTCTCCTCAATACATTTTTTAAGGTTTATTTGCTAATTTTAGCAATCCTAAAATTTAAACCATGATATCATTAAGTCTATCGTGAATTGTATTATTATACAATTTTTTAAATCATTTCAATTTATATCATTATTTACATTTCATTTGAATTTTTTTTTTTTTAATTTTAGGTGCCCCAAGAAGTCCTTACGGTCTTATCACAGAGCACCGTTGAAGAGCACTTGAAAGGAAGTTCGCGCCTCTTTCCTTACTAATTTTTTATAAAACTTGCCGAGAGGTAGCGTTAAATCAGGGATCTCTAGCTGCACGGCTGCTCTAAATTTTTAATAAACATACTGGTTAAAAAAGCATCACTGGTAATGAAGACGGCATGAACTTCTAGGTTAAATGCTTATGCGGTGTGATTATGTCTTTTCGGAGCTCCTTAATAACTAATAAAATAACTTTTAAAAATGTCAATTTTAAAAATTATTTTGACATTTTTAAAAATGTCAATAATTTTTAAAAATGTCAAAAAAATTTATCTCCGTTTATTACTAATAAGTAATAAACGGAGGTTTAAATTAAACTATAATTTGTATTAGATACAAGAAAATGATATTTATGAGCTTGAAAATTCCGAAAAATTGGATTAGCTATTATGATGGTGGTTGCCGAATGTTTTTTAGAGTACATAAAAGTAATTCTCTCTAATGTCTTGCTTAGTAATTCTCTCTAATAATCTTGCTTAACAATATACGTTAAACCATTTAAAAAATATATATATTTTAAATGATATAACGTAGATTGTTAAGCGAGATTATTAGAGAGAATTACTAAGCGAGACATTAGAGAGAATTACTTTTAATCTCGCTTAATAATCTCGCTTAACAATCTACGTTAAATCATTTAAAATATATATATATATATATAAATATATATTTTAAATGATTTAACGTAGATTGTTAAGCGAGATTATTAGAGAGAATTACTAAGCGAGACATTAGAGAGAATTACTTTTATGTACTCTAAAAAACATTCGGCAACCACCATCATAATAGCTAATCCAATTTTTCGGAATTTTCAAGCTCATAAATATCATTTTCTTGTATCTAATACAAATTATAGTTTAATTTAAACCTCCGTTTATTACTTATTAGTAATAAACGGAGATAAATTTTTTTTTTTTTTTTTTTTGTTCTTTTCTTGAATATTCAATATAGTTATACAATAAGATAGTTGAGATAAAAATCATTATACAATAAAAGAAATTATATACTAAAAAGAAAGAACGCGGAGACTCGCAGAAGACCTTCAGGTCTTATCATCGAGAACCGCTCGTGAACATTAAGTACATTAAATTAACATAAAGTATAAAATCAAAACAATGTCGTATTAAACGTGAATTTCGTTATAATATATAAATAAAATTGGAATAAAGAAATTGTTGATACTCTTATATATAAATACAAAAATATTTTAAAAAGTACTGTTTTCACAAACACATAAGTTATGGATCAGATATAATATTTATATATTACCTTATGTAATAAACTTCATATTCATTTTTAAAAGAATTTAAAAATATAAAAAAATGTCTTCAAAAGACAAAACAATTTCTTTTAGTTTTTTCTTGAATGAAAGATAATTCCATTCATGGGAAAAATCAAAATTTTTTAAAACTATTTTGTTCCATAGAAAATTGACATTTTTAAAAATTAAAAAGAGGCTAAAATTAAAAACAAATTAAAAAAAGGTTTAAAAATACGCTAATCATTGGAAATTTAAAAGTAATGACAATTCAAATTTGTAATCATCTTAGATTCAAGATGCCATATCCTGGTGTTAAAAAATACAAAGTCAACTTTTGATAATGACTATCGGATTACAGATTCAAGTTTATCATTTGGATCATATTCAAAATTATAAAGGTATACCTTATGAAAAGTATGGCGCACCTCAAAGTCTTTTTGGAACAAATTAACCAATAAGATCTCAATCGTGCAGTAAAATAATTTGTCTAAAATTGATTTCAATGCCCAAGAACTTAGTCCAAGCATATATATATATATATATATATATATATATATATATATATATTTGTTATATATATATATATATTTGTTATATATATAAATATTTGTTATATATATATATATATATATATATATATATATATTTGTAATATATATATATATATTTGTTATATATATATATATATATATATATATATATATATATATATATATATATATATATATATATATATATATATATATATATATATATATATATATATATATATATATATATATATATATATATATTTGTTATATATGTTATTTGTTCAAACGTTGCCATGCTATCAAATTACATATGAAAATTAAAAGATAAAAAAATTGATGATTTTATATTAAATTGGTCCATCCTTTAACAACACCTGGGTATACAAAGGCGGATCTAGGGGGTATCCTGCGATGCCTAGGATTCACCAATAATTTTTTCATAGTTTATAATAAAATCTTTTTGTTAATTTAAAAAAAATTAACTTATAGTATACAAGTATATATAGAGATATATATACTAGAAAAATATCTCCGATTTACGATGTTTTAAGGAATTGAAGCAAAACAATCAAAAAATAGCTCTTTTCCGCTATAATCAAAAAACTGTATTTTAGGATTCATTTTTTAAAGCAAACGGAACCGAGAAAACTGTTTAAGTTAAACGTTTTTAGAGTGGTTTTGTTTTTATTACCGTAAATAAGGCTAAAAAAATCCCAATAATTTCAGGATTTATTTGACCTGATTCTCCGATATACAGTTAATAAAATTTGCAGGAAAGCTTGATCAAAAGGAGTCTCTTAGTTCCGTTTATAAATAAAAATGAATCTTTAATTATTCCAATAAAGCCTTAATTATTCGCAAAGAGTTTCATTTGAATAAAGCTTTAATTATTTAAATAAAGCGAATTTCATCGAATGAAGTTGATAAAGTTAACTTTAGTGTATTTATTAATTTTTTTTTAAAAAGAAGTTTATTTTCATTTACAATTATGACCTCATAGGTATTAAAAGGTAATAAATCCAATCACTTGTCTAAATTTACATTTACGAAGAAAAACTCCGTAATAATCATAACGAAAATTTACACTTACGAAACAAAGCTCCGTAATAATCATAACGAAAAAGTCATCGTCAAAAAAATTTCCTGTTTAAAAAAAAAATTCTTTCTTTTTAAGAATTTCTGTAATGGAAGCTTTTATTCCAATACAAAATCAAGGACAACTGTTCTTAGTCTTGCAAAGACAAAACACAATCTCTTCAGTTCATGGTAATTGTTTTTATATCCAAAAATATAGTGGTCTTAAGTATGATTGTAAAGGTCTTTTTGTTCACTGTGGGTGCCATAAGCTTGATTTAGTTGTTGATAAATCATGCGATGTTTAAAGTATTAGAAACGGGCAAGCTACTTCAACAAGTTCTTTTTTTGTCACCTAGCGAACTAATTGATACCTCCAAACTAGATGGGTTCAATCAGAAACATAAAGTCTAGATGTTTTTCAATCAATGGAAGAAATCACATTCAATAAAGGTAAGAATTTTAGTATTGATACATGTTCCAAAGTCTAATGTTTAAAAATCATATAACATTTTTTTTTTTAACTGTAAGTTTAGTTTTATTAAAACAAATAACTGTTACTACGCCATCAATGTTGTTTTCTACAAAGTTTGATATATCACAATAGTGTAATGAAATTGAGTGAAAACAAATATCAGACTTAAAAAAAATATCAATATTTATTATATCTACTGTTACTCAACTGCTTTTGATCAAGCTAAAAAATTTGATGTTTCAGATTTTAACATTACTTCTCTTCTTGTAGATCATTTAATTAATAAACTATTGGGTTGTAACATAAGTTTTTAGAGTTTTTGCGTTAAAGTTATTTTACAATCTTTAAAGATTTATTTGAACAAAAAACAATAATTATAAGAATAAATTAAGCAATGATATATTCTTCGTTACTGTTTACGACCTCCTCCCATCTCTCGACCAATTTGTTGATGTCGTTTCGCCAAAAATTGGTCCGTGTGGTGTCGAAGAAGTTTTTGAGCCAGTTTTTAAGATCCTCTTCGTCATCAAAGGTAACACCCCTCATTTGGTTTGATAGAGAGCGGAAAATGTGATAGTCGGTAGGTGCAAGATCCGGAGAGTACGGTGGATGGTGAAGAACCTCCCATTCAAGCTCTTGGAGTGCTGTTTTGACAACTTGGGCAATATGGGGCCTGGCATTGTCGTGGAGCAAGATGAATTGACCTTGTCTATCGGGTTTTTTCAGCCGAATAGCCTCATTTACACGGTTCAGCTGGGCAATGTAGACCTCCTTGTTGAAAAGGTTTGTAAAAGTTAATTATCTTGTTTTTTTATACATCGCATTTGTAGTAAAGGTTTTGAAATTTGTGGTCTGACCAATGAGATACTTGTATGATACTTGTATGACAGAGTAAAGATTTAATATATATTCATCATAAAAAAATTTCTGATGTAAGAATTTTAAATATTTTTTCTATTTTAAGAGAATGGTGTTTTGAATAGGTTTTTACTTTACATTAACTACTTTTTTGATCAATGATAATGGCTGAACTCTTGATAAAATTGAAGTCATACCTTCATTGTATGCGATTTCTTCTATTGAGTGAAAAAATCAAAACCTTTATGTTTTGGAACCCATCTAGTTTGACATGTACCAATTATTTTTGCTCGGTCAGAAAAAATGAACTTCTCGAGATAGCTTGCAAATTTCTAACACTGTATGATTTACCAACAACTAAATCAAGCTTATGGCACGCCCAGTGAACAAAAAGACCTTTTAAACTTATAACTTCAAATCTGACTACCGTCCCATTAGTCTTCTTTCTTTCGTAAGCAAAGGATTTGAGTCTTTAATTAATAAACACTTAATCTTTCATCTTCAATCTAATAACTTACTTTCTGATCATCAATGTAGATTTTGATCTTTTTGTTCTACAGCTGATTTGCTAATATTAATAACCAATAGCTTTTATCGTGCGTTAAGTAGATGAGGAGAGGTTAAGGCTATCGCTCTCGACATTTCTAAAGGTTTTGATAAAGTTTGGCATCCTGGTCTTCTTCATAAGCTTTTTTCTTACGGTGTATCTCGTAAATTCTTTAAGATTATTGAATCCTTCCTTACCAATCGTAGTATAAAAATTGTGCTCAATGAACAGCACTCCTCCATATTCTGTAACTTTAGGGGTTCCTCAAGGTTCTATCCTTAGCCTTATACTCTTTTTAGTTTACATTAATGATTTACCTGGAATTCTTACATTTAAGGTGACATTTTTTGCTGATGATTCTACCATTTATTTTACTTTGACAAGATAATACACTATGATTGCTTGGTGGAGGCATTTGAGATTGAAAAAGATTTCACTTTTGCTACTGCATGGGGCTCTCGGTGGCTGGTAAACTCAGGTAAAACTCAATTTTTTCAGCTAATTGTTATTGCAATAATCTAGGTATTCCTTTCAAGGGGTTATGTACTGATGAGTAATCTACCCATTTTCAAGGGGTTATGTACTGATGAGTAATCTACCCTTCATCTTCATCGTCTCCCCGCTCTACTTAAATTTTTTTAGTTTGGCTTTGACATTACCTGTTGCAGTAAATTATGTTAAAAATAAGCCCAAAAATGTGAAAAAAATTGTGTATGAAAAAACATTTTCGGCACTGACAAAAACACTGAAGGTGTAACTGTGAAACTTTACCAAATTATTACATAAGCGAATTGATGAAACTGTGAGGCATTACTGAACATACACCTAATGTTAACTAATATACTTTGATTAGTTTTAAGTCTTCAGAAGAAAAAAATCCAATATTTGGGTATTTAGGACAGTTTGCCCAGAACTCAGGAGAAAAGTGAAAATTGTATCTTGGCCGAGTTGATCATTATACTCGGTATAATGTCTTGAAAAATTTCTGCGTTTTGCAAATTTCGGGGATGGATAAATCACTGTTCAAAATGTTAAATAATAAGTTGTACAAATCAACAAACTATTGAACGTAGAGATGTTTGGAAATTCATTGTAGACAGGGAATGGTGACGATTCCCATTTTGTTAATACTGTTAAAAGACAATGGTAACCGTACCGAATTTTTTTAGTATTATTTAAAATTCTATTACACTTGAACTTTATTCTAGCTTCATTTATGGATTATTTCATAGAAGCAGTAAATGCCATACTTAAGATTAATCAAAAGTTGTAATCAAACCTTAGTCAGAAATACGTTAAAAAATGTATTCATATATATATATATATATATATATATATATATATATATATATATATATATATATATATATATATATATATATATATATATATATATATATATATATATATATATATATATATATATATATATATATATATATATATATATATATATATATATATATATATATATATATATATATATATATATATATATATATATATATATATATATATATATATAAAGCAGTTAAAATAAAATCCTATTAATAAAAGGAAAGAATTCAGAAATGGAGGGTCAAAATTACAGTAAACAGTTGAAGTGCAAAGTCCTACCGCTTACCTTCTTGTTGGTGCACTTTGTTAAGTAAACTAGGCTTAAAATTACATGTCTAATTTATGAACAAAATAGCCAAGGCAACATTTTTAAAAATTTCTGTTTAAAATAGATATTACAAAAACAATACAAAACAAGTTTAGTTATTATTCAATGACATAAACAGCGATGCCACAGCTAAAAAAAAGCCGCTCGAGGCATGTCCGCCCCATCCTTGCTACGTTTTTATCTGTTACTCCACTGTTTAAATTTACTATACTTAAACGCTACGGAGGTTGGAAGGGGAGGGGGTAAGTAGATAAAGAAAATTTGCATAATTTATTTAAAATGCTGATCCGCCCCTGTTATTGTAATTATGTATTCACTTGTTTTATATAAGGAGTTTTTGTAAAGTTATATAATGAGAAACTAGTAAAAAATACTTTATTATTATTATAGTAACTTACCGTTACTATAGGGGCTCGATGACAAGAAATTTCTTCTACTGCTTCTGTCTTTATTAATTTTCTTATTTAAATTTTATTGATGAAAATTGTAAGACAAGAACATTGTAAAATGTTTATGAATGACGAATAAATTGTTAATAATAATATTAATAATGATAATGTATATATATATATGATAATGTATATATAACCTGAAGAAGATAAAGTCTTATCATCAGTAACCTTTGGTAATTAAAATTGGAAATAAAAGTGTATTGTTAGAAAAAATCATGTACAGAATTTTGATTGGTAATAAGTTCGATTATGTTCTTTTTAAACTTTTGAGAGGTATTGGCTTCTTTAAGTTTGCCACTCAGGCTTGTAAAATGGTTCCATAGCATTGGACCACGATAGGAAATGGCAAAGCTCGTAAGTTTTTTGAAATTAATAGGAAATGGGAAAGTCGTATTATTGCTTAGTGTGCCAAGTGTTATCTGAAATAGTCTTTCTATATTATACAGAAGTAAGTTTTTTGAAATTATACAGAATTATACAGAAATTATACAGAAGTAATACAGAATTTATACAGAAGTAAGTTTTTTGAAATTAATAGGAAATGGCAAAGTTGATAGGAAATGGCAAAGTCGTATCTTTTTTGAAATTAAAAATAATAATTGTATGACTGGTCATACAGAAATAGCCAACTGCCAAGGGTTTCAGTACATACATTGACTCTCTTATAGTCTGCTGCCGGAAAGGAGTGTTTCTACATCAAATAAGTGTTTCTGGGTGGCTCAGCACTCTTTTCTCTTATTATTCTTTTTTTTTTCTTTTTCTGATAAAGCTGTATGCTATAAGTGTAAGCAATTGCTGATCTACATACTATATATATATATATATATATATATATATATATATATATATATATATATATATATATATATATATATATATATATATATATATATATATATATATATATATATATATATATATATATATATATATATATATATTTATATATTTATATATATATATATATATATATATATATATATATATATATATATATATATATATATATATATATATGTATATATCTATATATATATATATATATATATATATATATATATATATATATATATATATATATATATATATATATATATATATATATATATATTAGGTCAGGTCAGGTTTATCCTGCTACTGGTAACATTTAACCCAGTACAATCTGCTTCATGTCCTGCTGCCTTGTAGGATACGCCTTTTTAGGCAAAGGCTAGGAGATGCAAACTCTGTCATAAAACACCCCCTGCCTTGGGGCTCTTGGTTGAGTAAATGCTAGAGATGGTGTCTTGATAAAAAATACTCATCTAAAGTAGATTTTACATGCATCCGGCTGCTGTCTTGTACAAGGCCTCCTAGACAAATACTTAAGGGTTAAACAGATTCTATCTGTTAACCAACCTCGCACCCCTTCTTCATGTATTAGGCTGGCGCAGATGTATTTTTAATACATTGTTTCCAGTTAATGATGTTGAACGCTGAATCTTCTTGACTCGATACATGGGTTTTGCTTGTGTCTATATTTTTATGACTAGGCAACTCATTCTATTATCTCCTAATGAAGGTACAGCTCTAAAACTCAGGTTTATGGTTCTGAGGCTGGTAGTCAGGTTTCCCGAACTCTGTGGTAGCTCTCAGAGAGGCTGATTCCATCAACAGCTTAAAAATATAAAAGTATTAACAGTGCCATTAGGCGCATGGATGGTGTTCCTGTTTGCACTTTTGGTGTGCATTGCCAAGGCAACATTGGAGCCTTTTACGGCTTAGGGTTTATTAATGGAAATGAGGCAATTGCTCGGGCTATAAAACAGTGTACTGAGTACTATCTATGTTTCGAGTCAAGTTCTTTAACATATCTAAAAATGAATAAAGTAACAAAACTATAAAACACACAAAACCACAGTCATCACCAAGTTCGCTAAACCTATGATTAACTAATATTCGTGGTCTTCGAAATAACTTTTCTTCTGTTGAGTCTTATCTCTTGCAAAGTTCGCCAGACCTACTTGCTCTTTGTGAGACTAATTTAAGTTCAGCTGTCTAATCTTGTGATCTTAGTGTTGATGGTTATCTTCCTTTAATTCGTAAAGACTCCAATAGTCACATGCTTGGCCTAGGCATTTACATTCGTAAGAATTCACCGATTTGTCGGGAAACTAGGTTTGAATCCACAGACTACTCTTTTATGTGCTTTCGTATAGCACCACTTCACTCTATCACCTTTCTCTTTGTTCTATATCGCTCTCCCTCATCCCAAGACTGCACTCTTTTTGATGTTATTTCTGATTATATTGACCAAGCCCTCATTCTTTATCCATCAGCCAATATTGTTGTTGTCGGTGACTTCAATATTCATCACACTGAATGGCTTGGCTCTAGTGTCAGTGACTCTGCAGGCATTAAGGCCCACAACTTTTGCCTCTCTCAATCCCTAACTCTCAATCCCTCAACTTTCCAACTCGCTTTCCAGATAACTCGAATCATTTACCTTCTCTACTCGACTTTTGTCGAGTAGAGAATCATTTACCTTCTCTACTCGAATCATTTACCTTCTCTACTTGACTTATGTTTCTGATCCTAGTCAGTGCTCATTTTCTCCACACTCACCCTTAGGTGCATTCGATCAGGGTTTGGTCTCTCTAAAACTATTATCTCATTCTTCTTTATCATCAGAATCCCCCTATCATCGTACATCTTACAACTACGTTAAAGCTGACTGGGACTCTTTCCGTGATTTTCTTCGTGATGGCCCCTGGGTAGAAATCTTTCGTCTTCCTATTGACAAATGTGCTTCTTACACAACTTCGTGGATTCAGGCTGGCACGAAATCCTTTATTCCCTCTCGACGATTCCAGGTCAAGCCTCACTCTTCTTCACGGTTTTCCTCGCATTGTGCTGCTGCAATTGCCAATCAAAACCATTGCTTCCATATCTATCAACAAAACAGTTCTCCAGAAAACAGATGTCTATTTATTACTGTTAGGAACCATTGTAAAAAGGTTTTGTCTAACGCCAGAGCCCGCTAATCTCAGATCATGAAATCTCGTATTTTATCACAAAAGTTAGGCTCTCCCGACTTCTGGAGAATCTTTAATAGTATCAATAATAAGGGCAAGTTTGTAATTCCACCTATTTTGTATGGTTCAGACTTTGTCACCTCACCTAAGACAAAGCTGAATTGTTTGCTAAGAACTTTTAATCAATATCATCTCTTGACTCCACTAGTTGCGTTCTACCTGATATAGCTGTCAAACAGGTTGATCCATTGCTTGACATCCATATCACTCTAGCTTCTGTATCTAAAGTGATTTCCTGCTTAGACTCTTCTACAGCTTGCGGCCCGGACAACATACCTGTTATAGTCTTGCAGAAGTATTCTCCGGAGCTGTCGTCTATCCTTTTAAAACTATTTAACAAGTGCTTATCAGAGTCTTGTTTTCCAGCCTGCTGGAAAGCAGCATTTGTTATCCCTATTTTTAAAAGTTCTGGAGAGCGATCCGATTCATCTAACTACCGTCCCATTAGTCTTCCTCCTATCAAACACTTAATCTCTCATTTTGAATCTCATAATCTACTTTCTGATCATCAATATGGATTTCGATCTTCTCGTTCTACGGCTGATTTGCTAACAGTAATAACCGATAGGTTTTATCGTGCTTTAGATAAAGTTGGAGAGGTTAAGGCCATTGCTCTTGACTTTTCTAAAGCTTTTGATTAAGTTTGGCATGCTGGTCTTCTCCATAAGCTTTCTTCTTACGGTGTATCTGGAAACATCTTTAACATTATTGAATCCTTTCTTTCCAATTGTAGTATAAAAGTTTTCCTTGATGGACAGCACTCTTCTTCTTATTCTGTAACCTCAGGGGTTCCTCAAAGTTCAATCCTTGGTCCTATACTCTTTTCAATATACATTAACGATCTTCCAGATATTCTCAAAAAAAAGTTTTGATGTACGGAAAGGTTTTTTAAACTTTCCGGTAGATCGCGTGTTGTATTGGTTTAATATTTTAGGGAAAATTTTTTCGAAAACCTTCGGCGTTTTTTTTACTGATGTTGAAACATAAATTGTGTAATTTTGAAAATATTTAATTCATAAATATCAAGTCCTCATGCTTTTTAGAAGAGGTTTAGCATTTGTGAAGCGATTTTGAAAATGAATAATGCGTGTTGCATGATTCTGTTGCTTAAGGAGACAGTCGAGTTTAGATTTATTTGTACTACCCAAAACAATATTGCCATAAGATAAATAACTATTTATGAATGCAAAATATAGATAAGTTAGTGTAGATTTGTCTAAAATTTGTCTGGTTTTATATAAGATGCCAATACTTCTTGAGATTTTATTGCTAATATGTTTAATATGATTTCTCCAGGATAAGTTTTCGTCTATTAAAATACCAAGTAATTTATTTGTGAATGAGCGCTCAATTTTGATGTTATTTATATATAGCATGGAATAGATTGAAACTTTCGTTTAGAATGGAATAAGGTAGACTTAGTTATATCAATGATTAAAGATAGGCTGTTAGTGATAAACCAGTTTGATATTTTTTCTAGTTCATTATTTGCTACTTGAAATAGAGAGATAATATTACTGTGAGAATAGAATAAAGTGGTATCGTCTGCAAACATAATAGTAGACATAGTATTTGATTCTTTATATAGGTCGTTGACATAGATTAAGAAAAGCAGCGGACCTAAGATGGAGCTTTGTGGTACCCCACATGATATTTGAAGTTTGAAAGCCATCATTTAGAGAAATAAACTGCTTCGATCAGTTAAGTAACTGGTAAACCATTTATGGTATTCGTGGCTTGTTCCGTAATTTTTTAGTTTTTCTAATAAAATCTGATGGTTAACGGTGTTAAATGCTTTTGGCAAGTCTAGGAATATACCTAAGGTGAATTTGTTATGAGAAGATGCTCCACTGATAACTTTAACAAGTTGCATAAGTGCATGTTCCGTAGAGTAATTTGATCGAAAACCATATTGTTTATAATAAAGAAGATTGTTATCATACAAAAATGCAAATATCCTATTATGCATGATACGATTTAAAAATTTATGAAAAAACAGGGAATACCGATATAGGTCGATAATTTGTAACTAGACTTTCATATCCTGATATAAAAATGGGTGTAATAATTGCAACTTTTTGTTTAAAATATCTAATAAAACAGTTCTGTAGAACGAAGAAGACAGTAAAATTTTATCAATAAGCAACTACCCTCTGAATGAAATGCCTTACATGCAGTACGAACTAACATTACACCATCACTTTCTTTACTAATAAAAGCAAAACAATAATCAAAATTATCTTGATACAAAATTGTTTTAAAAGAATTTAAGATTTTATCAGTTTCAGATACAAACTTAGTAAACAAGTAGAGTTTGCACAATTTTATTCCATTCTTTTTTATTTACAATTGAGTATCACGTCATTTTACTTTTTTATTTAAATTGAGTTAAACGTTAGATGAAATATTTTTGATTTAATTCATTCAATTAACTCTTTAATTATAAAGTTAATATAATAAAAGTTAAAAAATTAAAAATAAAATATGCTGAAAGCAAGCTTCTGAAATTACTCCCATTATGAAATTTCCAATTGGATCAGAGTTCTTTAAGATGTAAATTTTAAAATCCAACAGAAAAAAATTTACTTAGGCGTTTGATTTATGAACGTTTGATTGATTTATGAATGACAAGTATGATAATTTAGAACGCAGCTGAAGTTTTCGTAATGTTACCTCTTATTTGTTAATAGTTTGTTAAGATTTCCTTCTTTCTCACAAGTTTTTAATAAGGTTTATTTTCTTTGAACTTTAACGTCAAATAACTTGAATTTCAATTAGAGAATTTTTACAATGAGTATTTTCAGATTGTTTGACATATCTTCAAAATCTTTTAGATTCCAATTTTCAATCTATTATTAATTCAATTATCTATTTAAAATTTCTTTTTTTTTTTTTTGATTTCGTCTTTTAGGATTTTTTACAAATTTTAGAACTTTTAATTTTATTTACTATTTGAATAAAAAAAGTTTGCTACAGGTGAAGTAAAGGTTTCACCTTGTAACAATGCCAATTTTTTTTTTAGTTGTTTCTTTAACTTTCTGATGTTATCAATTATTCTATTAAACTTTAAGGCTAAGGATTGGTAACAGCTGAGCAGCTGCTGTTAAAAATCCTTATCCATAAAAATCCACAAAAAAAAAACCTTTAATGTATTGCATTGTAGGAGGCATCTTTTAATCTTTAATACCAAGCATATTTTCATTATGCATTTTATCTAAATGAATATAAAATTTTCCAGAAATCAAGTTAAGAAAATATATAAATTTTAATTCAACTAAACTTAAATATAAACTTAACATTGTACATAAATGAATATCATAAACAATATAAACAGTTTTAACTAATTTTAAACTTATCAAAGTTAGACAAATATTTTTAAAATAGTAAATACGACGTTATTTATGTTTTATTGTGTAACACACAGTATAAGTTACAAAATAATAAAATTTTCTGATAAATATACTGCTGATGTACTTGAATTATTTATCAATCAACTAATAAAACTTTCTAAAATTATATATATATATATATATATATATATATATATATATATATATATATATATATATATATATATATATATATATATATATATATATATATATATATATCTGGAAAAATTTCTTGATGTATGTACATTAATGCTAAAAAGTTAAAGCGAGAGTCAATCATATTACTTCTGGAGTATGTTTTTAGCCAACGTATAACTGAAATACTTCTTTCACATTCACAAAATATTATGGGAAAGGTTCCCAATATTATAAACGCTGTCCTTATATTTTTAAAATCTATCATGTTAATGGCCATAAAATATCAGCAACAATTGAAGAAATATTTGACCGGTTTTTCCAAAATAATTCCCATAAACTTAGCATGTATTAAAGTAAAATCAGACATATAAAATGAACAGAAATTCAAAAGTTCATAAAAATCAGGACAGTACAGTTAAAGAAATTGCTGCTAGACCTTTATAAACAAAGATATAACTTTCTGGAAACCTATTATCTAGCTCATTAATAAGATGTTTAATCAATGGAGAATTAATGCTATGTTTAAAATAGTCACAAACTTTATTTGTTAGATAATTATCTCGGTAAACCTAGACATTATAAAATCTAGATCTCACTTCTTGGATATCAAGAATTTTGCTCAGAAAAAGAGCAATAGTGTATCATTCAGTGTGATACCAATTTTGTTTTTAATTTATAAGAACAAATTTTTTAGATTAGTTGTTTCAAAACACTACTGGGATATGTCAAAAGACTTAGTTTGAAGTGTTGGTGTAATTACATAAAAAAAATGCATTAACTGTTTTGTTATACCTAAACTTACAATAAAAGAGAAATCTGTCAATAATCTTAAAAGAGAAGAAGATTTGGACGTAGTTTTACTGTTGTATTCCTTTGATTCATTTAAGCCCATTTCCTCTATAGCATGAATACCGAGTATAAAATTATTAAAAAAAAAACATTAAGACATCTCAGCTTTTGAATCATTCTTGTTCGACGAGAATCTTTTTTCTGATTTGGACTTGAATATTCTTTGAGAAAGTTACTATGTTTAGGAGATAAGTTAAAAAAATAAGAAATTTCTTTTACTTGGCCAAAACTTTTTGAACAAAAGAGCTTTTATTTGTGATTTTTATTTATCATTTAATTCACCTGCCATACAACCCACACCGCCATACCCACCGCCATACGCCATACCCTTGCCCTCTACAATTTGGAATATCAAGTCCAAATTCTTGAAGTGTATTAAATATATTTATATATAGACTAAGACTAGATGTACCAGTTTTGCAATCAATCAGTTTTGCAATTAAATCTTAAGAAATCCTCGCAAACCTCATAATTTGAATTTACATATCTTAAAACAAGTGATATTTGTTCAGTATTTGAATAGCCAACTGCTTCATCGTAAAGAATTGAAAAAAATATTGAATGCTTAACATTTTTTATTAAAACATCCTCAATTGCTTTTCCACAAGAATCAATATGTTTGTTTTGGGTAGTTTTTGATTTATAGGTTGCATTTTTTGGACTTGAAAAAAAATGATTAGCTAATATTTGATCCATAGCACCAACACGAAAATTTAAAAGCTCCTTGAAGTTAACTACTCCAACCATTTATGTAGAAGATTACCCAATATTAGGATGATATTTGGTATCATCACAATGTCTATGAATTATTTTGATTGTTGGAACTAGTTTTAAACGAGAATTATTTAAAGGAAACTCGATAACATTACTTTTGGATTTGCAACGTGATAGTAATGCATCAAATAAAAGCATAGACCTTTCATTCAAAACACAACTTTTCTCATGTTTTTTAAAATCACGAACATCATTATCCCACTCTTGATGTGGCTTCAAAACTAAATATAATATTCCAGACTTATTTGGAATACTAGCATCTTGCAAATTAGAAGAAAAACAGTAAGCTCCGTCTTGTTTGCTAGAATAAGCTAACCTAATAACTGACAGCCATTTAATTTTAAATTAGAGTCTTTATATAAAGGACTATTAACTGAGTTGGGATCTGATGACTTAAATATTTTAGAATCTACAAAAGGTTTAAAAGGCAACTCTATTGAAACAGTCTTTTTTAAATTTTAGATTGGATTTTGACATGTTTTACAGAATTAACTTTTTCAGAGAATTTTTTTTTATTTGTTTCAGTTTTAGGACTAATAAAGTGTAAAGGATAACGAGCATCTGGACTTTTTAGTGACTGATACAAAATGGTTAGGTGACCAGTGATGATTATTTTGCATTACTGACATAATATCAGTATTACGCCATAAAATATTTAAAATATTTTGTCTTTGATTTTTAATAGAACGAAAAATAGTTAAACTAAAAAGTTTTTTGAGTTTTTTTAAGCCAAAACCAGGATAAATTGATCTAATAGGAATATTTAAAACTGATGACAAAGCAATTAGACATAAAAAGGAAGAAAATTTGTTATCTTGGCAGTTGATAATTTCAGAAACTGATTCACTGTTAATTAATTTAAATTGATCTGAATATTTAAAAGAAACACGGGCTACTGAAACTATTAGAGCTGCCACACTGGAAAAATTATTGTTTTCAATTTGTTTAACAAAAAGAGACAACCTCGATACTGCCACATTGGAAAAATTATTGTTTTCAATTTGTTTAACAAAAAGAGACGACCTCGCATAGTAATAAGTACAAACTATTCAAAGTTAGAAGCCTCGATACATTAACTGTTTTCAGAGACGAATTGCTTAAAAGAGAAGCTGAATTGTACAGAATTATCCATCTTTGGATGACCTTAAATAAAAAGAAGTATACTAAAACAAGCTCAGTTTATACTATTTTCTAGCTGGAAGCATGAAACATCGTTAACTTTAGTAATAGGGTTTTACCTTAAAGCAAGATAATCTTTCCTATCTTTTGGCTTCGGGGTAAAACAATCCATTTCAAAATTTTCAAAAGACTGACTATATGGCTGCACTGGACTTGTTATCTAAAATTTTCAAATTTTCAGTTGTGAAGAACGTATATCAGGTGGCATATCAGAATTTTGTAAATTTTGAACGATTTGGAGCAACTAATGCATATGTTCTAAACTTTCTATAAAATGGATTGGTTATAAAAAACATTCTTTATCTTTTTTGAAACATTTTTGTATTTTTTTGCGGAAGGTTTGTAGCAACTGTCGCAAATTTAATTTTAATAAATAGTGTTTGGTTTAAACTGTTTTTTAACCAATCATTTATGATTTAGAGTACAATTGTGACAAGTTTTGCATCACTTGTTACAAAGTGATCAAAAAAAATTGTAAAAATATACAAACAAGATTGGTTAAAGCGTAAAATATTTTTTCTTTAACTAATTACATTTGTATTTAGTAAAGAACAGTTTCGTCATTTACTCCAAACTCAGGAAACCTTGTAATCTAAGTAACGAATAAGTAACTATAGAGATCAAATAAAATCGAGTTTAGACTTGATAGTTTTTTTCGAGTTTAAAACAAATATTTTTATTTTTGGGAATATCAGATTCTAATTTCTACTTTAACTTTTTATTAAAAAAAAAAGTGAAAAAAAAAATACACTCAACTTTAGCAGTGCAAAAAGACTGATGCGCACACGTCATTGACGATACCCTAGATCCGCCTCTGATATATATATATATAAATATATATATATATATATATATATATATATATATATATATATATATATATATATATATATATATATATATATATATATATACATGAAATTTTGATACCGTACTTGATTGATTCTTGTAAAGTTATTAACTGCAAGATAATTAGATATTTGATTGAACCAAATTCTTTCTAAAATTTTTGAAAAAACAGAGTGGAAAGATATTAATCAATAGTTGCTGACATTTAAATAGTTCACCATCTTTAAATATTGGCGTATTTTTAGTTTAAATTCTACTACAGATTGTAAAGAAACTTACTACCAGCCTTTAAACCCTTAAGCAGAGTTTTAGAACTTTACGTTCATAAGATAACAGGAAAAGTTACATAGCTACTAATAAGAAAGAAGCAAGACGTGCGAAGAGTTAAGAGAATCCATCGATTATCATCCTAGACAGGAATTAATTTTAAACAGGTTTACGTGTACATAACTTGTGTTAGATTAATTTTAAGTTCAATGCTGGTCAAAAGAGATTTTTTTTTTACATCTACAGATACTTTTATGTAGTAGGTCTTTGCTTGACCACGATATTATTATTGAGATACTAGCTCTCATCTTTACTCCAACCAAAAGCTCCAAGGCAGGTATTTGAACTTAGAGTTAAATTTTCTACGACTAGAAATACGAGTCCTATAAAGCAATAAGACATGAGACAGGTTGTACTAGGTTATATGATACCAGTTGCAAGGTGATCATACTGATTCTAATCTTGACTTGATTTAGTTTTGTTTTTGATTCGAAATATTCAGCAATTGTGCAAATCTAAACTTTAGCATGCTTGTCATTATGTCAAATAAAAACGTTTTCCGTAAAATTGCGATAATTTATTCTAAGAACAATTGTACCCTTAAAGCTTAGCCTTTCTCCCTGCTTTGCCCCTCCCCACAATGAGTTAACAAAATATATTTTTAATATCTTTTTTAATACAATATATTTCTTTTAATATTTATTTGATATGTTAACCAGTAGTAAAAAAAAATTAAGTAGGTTTAAAAAAAAAAGCTTAAATTTGGATTTCCTCATATTGCTGATTCGATTCGTAAATTAAGACCCGCTTCGTTCGTGATTCGATTTGAAATTAAAAGTGCCAATTCGCTTGACCTTATTTACAAGTTATGATCATGTATAACTTATAATCACTTTATCTTAAGGAAAGTGGTCATAACGAAAGACAATCTCTGTTTGAAGTATGGTACTAGGTAAAATTAGAATTTTAGATTTTATGTTAAACCTTATTTTTGCTAAAAAAAATGGTGGTTGGTAGGTTTTATGAACTTGTTTTCAGTTAGCGAAATATAAACATTAAAGTTTTATAATTTTATTCTTTAAAAAAAATAGTACCGAAACATGAAGAACAATATTAAACAAGACAATATTTAAAAAAAGAAGATTAAATTAACAATATATAATAAAATATATTAATAAACATTTTTATTGCAATGCTATAAGATTGAGCTTCATAAATACTGCAACAGCAGTAGTTTTTAAATAATTACATAAATTTTGCTTCAACAGAAGAAAAAAAAAAAAAAAAAGGACGAAAAAATGAACATTAAAAATTCGTTGAATTTTTCTGAAAAAATATTTACGTCTTATAGAAATATATAAAATATTACAACAGAATGAAATTTTAAAATTTTAAAACAATAAAAATGGCTTGATCATTAAGTCACCTTTTTATTCTAGATAAATCTTCTTTCGAGTTATAATCGCGACCCTAAAATAATCATTATAAAATAAAACAAACTTTGACATTAATTTTAAAATAAATAAGATAGAAAAATGTTTTATAAACTGATACGATAAATTGGTGTTTTATTCACTTAACGTGACATTTTTCAACTTGAAATGTCACAATAAATGAATTTACGTGAGTTGAACATGACGCAAATGACACGAAATGAAAACGTGTTAAAAAGTTTAATACGATAAATATGTTATGTGATAAATGTTTAATGTAAATATGTAAAAAAAAATTCTGAATACCAAATCAATTTTTTTATCGAGCATCTCAAAAAAGTCTAGCTGTGACTGAGTACAAGAAAGTTCTTTATTTGAAGGAACAGCAAGTGCGGATCTAAAAGTAAATCAAACAAATTTAACAAACCCTGAGTAAAATACTTTTTAATAATTAAAAATCTGAATAAAGTAAAATTTAAAATAATAAAGAACTAAACATCAAGTTACCACTTTTTTATAATATTCTTTAACTATTGTGGTCTAGAAAAAGGTTTGATGTTTATTTCCCAAGAAAATCTTCAGGAGAATTGATTTTTATATGGCCAATTTAATCTACCATATGTGTATCATAAGATAGATTAAATTGGCCAAATATCAAAAGCTTTTAATTTTGTTTAAGAAAGATATTGAATTTTTTAGATTTTGCTGAAAAACACTTTAAATTAGCAAAATTCAAATGAGACTCTTTTTCAAACAACATTTTTTAAATTAATCGTTTATTTTAAATGTGGCATAAGTCACCTTTTCAAAACAATCAAGTTATCGAAAGCGATGATTACAATGTAACGGCATCACTTGATTTGTGAAATAATTTATACGAATTTTGTTAAAAAAATTATATTTGAAATTATTTAATTATATTTGTGAAATTTTTTTACCGATTTTACTGTTACCGAAATGAGAGTACTAAAATAAATTCAGCAAAAAAAAACAACACCTACGTCATTTTTGTTTTGTAGATTGTTCCAAATTAGAAATTTGAATTAAAGAAGTAATAAAATAAATGGGGTAATTAAAATAGCGGAATTAATAAAAGAAATCGAGGAGTATAATTAAAAATGGAAAAAATAATAGTTTAAAAGATATTAAAAATGGAATTCATAGCTCGTCATACACAAAGCAACGTGTCTTGCAACATGTTAGGATTTAGGCTTTAAGTGCACGCAAACTTGTTAAAAATAGAGTGAATTTTAATTGAAAAATGGCTCCAAGAGGAGTTATCAATAACTGCCGAATGTTTCTCGAAAAATTAAATCGAGTTAATAATAGTTAAATCAAGGCGACAAAAGTTAAATCATGACGACAAAAAAGTTTTATTGCCTGACCTTTTTAATTTTGATTCAGTTCACAGTTTAGAGTATTTCAAGTAGTCGAGCCGCTTACTTGAAATACTCGGAACTGTGAATGTTTGATTTTCAAGATTAAAAAAAAAAAAAGCTTAATTTAAAAACAAAAAAAAATAAATGACACATGCTCTTCGCCACACATAAAAAATAAATGACACATATTCTTCGTCAACCTTTAGATCTACATTTACGCAACAACTAAAAAAATGCATTAAGTGTTCATCAATTATTGGCTGAGGTTAAAGTCATTTTTGCACTACTTGTAAAAGAATCAAAGTTTGAAAACCTTTGTTTTAAATAATCCAATTCAGCTTAACAAATTGCGTTATAAGCCATTATCAAACACAAAGGAAAGAACACCTTATGTTACCATAAGACTCAGACAGGTCACCGGTGGCAGTTTATAGTAACTAGAGGCAACAAATAATCATTAAAATATCAGTTTTTAAATTAAACGACTGTTTGATTTGTTTAGAACAGTGAAAAACACAGATTTCTTTACTAAATGCTCTTAAAATCCGAGACATGATCAATGTTCAACTCTATACCGGTCTTTTTAACGCCAAAATAACGAAATTAAAATCTATTTTCAACTAGTCAACAGTGTTCAGGCTGGTTCAGCATATTTTGAACAAAATTAGCGGCAAAAAATAAGTCATTCTCCGAATTCTTTAAAGACAACAGGGATCTTAAAATTGCTAACCTTTTGTGTGGAATTAAATAAAGTTCAAACATCCCTTCTGTTGATGCAAACATGCCTTCTGTTGATATAACATCAACTCAGAAAATGTTTCTAACAAATGAGTTTTAGGAAAATTCGAAAGTCTGAAGACGAATCGCAACAATTGCCCCGGAAATAAATAAAAGCAAACCCAAAAAATTCAACAACGTGGTAGAAGCTTCGTTGATCATAGGTAGGGCCGCCGAGAGCTGTCACGCCGCCTGGGACAGCAATCGTGATTGGCGCCGTTATTTATAAATTTTCCCTACATTGTATATGAAGAATTTTTTTTTTTTTTTAGGTACCTACATTTCATTTGGCGCTCCTTGGATATCTGGGACAAACTGTCCCTCGCAACCCCCCCCTCCTCTCGGCACTGATCATAGGTGAAGACTCGGAACTTGTTCTTTTAGGTTGTAAACCATTTTTCGAAAGCAAAAGACTGGCCTGCAAAACTAAACCTTCAGATGCAGCCATTTCACGGTGGTAGGGAATTAGTGTAGTATCCTATCAAAGAATGTTGACACGCTGCAAAGAAATGAGGAAAAATCCTACGCAATTCAAGTATTAAGCTTCCTCGAATTGTTCAGAAGCGCTATTATTTTATGTCTTGGACTAACTTTAGATGACAGGTTCATAGAAAAAGTTCAATAGTTCAAACAATCATACGTCTTCTTGTCAGTCACTGTGTTCAGTCATATTACAGAATTCATTAAACACCACGGCTCTTTACTTTGAATGTTCAGTGCAGAGCAACAGAATCGTTACATTCAATATTAAGAGATCAGTGGAAAAGATACAAATTAAACATAAAATTCCATCCTGATTATGGATCCATTTGCAGTGCATTGTCAACATTAAATATTTGTAAACTCATTGGAGAAACCTTTGAAACATAAAATATTAATAAAAATGCATTTGTTGGTGTTGTGCTGTTGATGTATATTTCAGTACTTTTTTTCTTTTATAATTATTATTTTATAAATATTTATGATGAAAAAAAAAACATTTTTATTTGAAATTTACTCATTAAAGACGTTTTTCATCGAAATCTTAAAAATTGATCATCTCCTTAGAAAAAAATTAAAAGATTTTATACTTTGCCAACTTAATCTACAATAATTGTTGTATCATTCCTCCAAACCTTTTTTTTACAAACTATATTTAATACAGTTATGAATTAGATCCGACCACATAATATTTGACATCCGACCACACAATATTTGAAATTCGATCACACAATATTTGATTGCTAGAAAAAGTTTTAATCAAAAAATAACATTCATGAACTTAAAAAAAAGAGGTCACAGTATAAAACATTTAGTGACACATGAAATCGTTCCGTTTTCAAACTGCTTGAGCTCTAACAAGATCACTTGAGTGAGTTTGAAATCTCTATTTCAAGCTCACATATGTTTGCCCTTCACAGTCAAACGGCGTATCATATTGTTGGTTTTTGAAGTCTTAATCTTTATAAGAATTTTCCTGCATTGGTGCCATCTGTTGACTTGATGTGCTAAATGTTATTATAAACAGCTATCTTCAAACTTTTTTAAAAAAGGTATCTTCAAACGTGCAGCAATCATTTGTTTAGGCCCGCCGTCCTCCATTGAAAGTTGTACTAATGTACGTTAAGGAAGTAATGTAGTAGCCATTTTCTAAGATAATAATAACTGAATTACTCGTGATTTTAATGTATATAGAGCATATAAGATATTTTCCTATTGATTAAAACTACGCTATTGCCTGCGCAACACACGGTTGAATAGTGTGTTGCCGGCACGCATATTTTGCATTTATAAGTAGTTATCTATAATAGTTTTCTTGAAGTCAAAATCATGGAATAAAAGTAAAAAAATACATTACGTAATTTTTAAAGATTTTAAGTTGTAATGATTTAAAGTTAATAAGACAAAATTTTTGTAACATATTTTGGTAACTAATAAAAGCGCCGCCGCGAAGGGGAGGGGCCCTGGGTACATGTTAACTAGGCACACTGGCAAAGGGGCCACATTCGACCTTGATAAAATATTGTATTAAAATTTTTACTAATTATAAAGAGCACTACACTTTAGAGAATTTTAAAACAGAATCTAAAAGACTCTTAATACAATTAGAATTTATTACAACAGACTTATATTTATTATTCTAAATTTAATTCAAAATAGAAATAAAAACGTTGTTATTATAACTAAATGAATATATCTTATTAAACATTAATATAGAAAATGTGCATGCATTAATATATATGTTTGTTTATATTACTTTGATTTTAAATCAGTAGAAATATACTACAGTTTCACGTTCTTTTAAAGACATTTTTAGCATTTTGCAAAATTTATATGTATTTTAAAACGAATTATGTATATATTTGCTTTTATATAAACGCAGACAATACGTAAACGAGGCTCGCTGATAAGGACAGTCTTCTCAGTCTTAAGTCTTCTTTTTTCTCCGGCCTAAATTTATATGTAGTATTTATTGTAAATTTATCAAACGGCAAATTTTCAAACAGGCAAATTATCAAACGCCAAGGATTGTTTGCATAATTTGAAGCAAAAAATTTAAGACAAAATAGAAGATTTTTTTTCTGTCAGGTATTTTGTAAGATTTTTAGAATTTTATAACATGAAATGAAATTGAAATTTAGGTTAATTTAAATGGAAGTTTCACAATTTCAATTTTTTCTGCTTGAAAAAATTGAAATTGTGACTGATTGCAATAGCTTGACTGATTGTTGACTGATTGCAATAGCTTCAATTTAAATGTTGTTAAAATTCGAATTACACTTATCCGAACAAAAGGCTTGTTTTAAAACATTATCAATGTTATGTTGCATAAATCAGTCAAGTTACTCTCATTCCAACACTTTTCAAATATTCTTTCTCAATACATTCATTCCAATTAACTTAATATTGTAAAATTGTAATTAATTCTTTTTCTCTTTAATTCTATTGAGAATTAAATTCTATATAGAAAATTCATTTCGATTTTGAAACAAATGCTCTAGCAGATAAGGTACAGAATGGATACAGCTCAAAAGACGACGGATATGTTTCTTTTTCATATGTTTTCCATCTCCTTCTAGTGATGAAGAAAAACTTAGTCAGAAAGAAAAATACAAAGTCCTGGTAAATCTTTACGTAAACAATGTAAAAGAAGAGGAGTTGATTGAAGAAATCCGTCATCTTTCATCGATGTTCCAAAGCAGTCAAACACAATACAATTTTTGTGTATCCCATATATATTTAGAAAGCGTGGTTGCATTTGTGAGTTTTTTATTTGTGAGTTTATATATATATATATATATATATATATATATATATATATATATATATATATATATATATATATATATATATATATATATATATATATATATATAATATTAATGTATAATCAAATAAAATATTAATGGTCAATAGAATCGGTTTGCGCTTTATGTATATGTTTTCATATATATTTGATCGCGATTAAATTTTATATTGGTCTATATTAAAGCACCATAATGACAATCGGCTATATTAAAGTACGTTAAAATTAAAATTTAATTAAAGAACCTACAGTTCTAAAATTTATAAGCACGAATGCTTATAAAAGTCACGGAATAAATTTGTTTACGCTATGAATATTTAATTACAAAGTTTTCGTAAGTATAATTTCCTATTGTGTAATCATATGTGCTTTATCGCAAAAAAACTATTTAAACTTCTGGCTAACTTATTGTTAAATTTTTTCATTTCACATATAATTATATAACATATATACTTTTTTTTTTTTTCTTAAAGTTTTAGTGTATGATTTCATATTTTGCATCTAAACGCAAAATAATAAAAAAAACTTAACGCAGAATTCTATCAACAATCGTATTAGTGTTCAGCAATTTAAAGTTGATTTAAAAAAAAGTAATAGTAATAAAAATATTCTCAGATTAGATTTTAAAAAAGTCTTTTAATCATTTTAACACAAATATAGTTTTTTTAATATATCAAAACAAAAAATATACTTTAAAATTTTATAAAGAATTTATTTTTTTCAAATTGAAAACTATTTCTAAGCAGAGATGGATAAATATATATAAAATATATATATATATATATATATATATATATATATATATATATATATATATATATATATATATATATATATATATATATATATATATATATATATATATATATATAATTTCACAGAATATAATATATAATATATTATATTCTTTTCTGAATACTTATGGGACAATAAGGTTTTTTTTTTACGTTGTTATAGCAACTAAGTTATTAGACGCGCTTATAAATTAAAAAAATAAAAACGCGTTTAAAGTGGTTTAAAATTTTATGAATTCAAAAATAAACATTTGCAACAAAAGAACAATTAAAAACATCTGGATATCCAATAAAGTATTAACAAAAAATTATATAAAATTATGATATTTATATACATTATGATATTTATAGATCATAACTGTGAGCTATTTAAAATTTTGTTTCTTAAACGAACGCTAATGGCGTTAAATTTTAAAACTCAAAATCGGATTTTTCTAAAAACTATTGCTGGCATGCCTCAGTGATTTGGACTAGTGCCAAAAGCTTTTTTTTTTTTGAATTATACCTCATTAAATAAGTACCAAAACATACGTACTTATATATTTATATATATATATTTATATATATATATATATATATATATATATGTATATATATATATATATATATATATATATATATATATATATATATATATATATATATATATATATATATATACATATATATATATATATATACATATATATATATATATATATGTATATATATATATATATATATATATATATATATATATATATATATATATATATATATATATATATATATATATATATATATATATATATATATATATATATATATATATATATATATATATATATATATATATATATATATATATGTATGTATAAGTTAACACATAAACTTTTTAAAAATGTAAATACCTTTTGTTGACCTTGTTATAATTCTAAAAAGATTAAAGATAACAATTTTATTAAATAATTATGGTGAACCACAAACAAATAAATATAAAAAATTACCGTATATTTGAATATATTTGAAACAATAGAAAAATTAAAACATTAAACTTTGCGAAAATTTATTCTTTCATTTTACAGTTTAACTTTTTTTTTAAAGTTCTAAAGTACTAAACACTTAAACAATATATTGATAAATATAATGTATAATTTTAATAATATATTTATTATATTTACTTGATGCTTAGTGCCATTCGTAACCTGATTGCAGTTACTATCATTTATATGGTTACCTGAACAAAATAAGACAAATTAGACCAAATCATTTTAAATATTTTAACCAAGACTTTTCCGCCGAAATTTCACCAGCAACACACAAAAAGTTAGCCGTCGAAACTTTTGTGTGTGCGTGTGTTGCAAAAAATGTTAAATGATAACCTAATATTGATAAATCATTTGATGAAAAATTGGGCAGTACCATTGGTGAGACGGTCAACATTTTCATCAGCAACAGAATTTTTTGGCTTCGTCGGACGGCATCCCATTACAGCACATGTCATTTCACATATCTAAATAATTGGCATTTTATAAAATTAGGAACGCATTAGAAATGCAAAACATTTATCGATCAGAGAAAGCACTCGTAAACATTTATACAACTTTGATAACGTGTTTAAAAATATCGCTTATCAAAAATTATTCGTTATATTTAAAAACAAAACACATCTAACCTTCAATAAACATATTTTCAACACAAAGCATATGTAAACTAAAAACGGCTTTTTCTTTTTCAAAACAATTGGAACACAGAAAAATAAAATTGTACAGCTTTTAAAATACGTCTAACTTCAAAGTCACTAATCCTTTAAACGAAGATAAAGTTATCGTGAATGAATTTTTTTTTTTAAATAATAAAAGATTTGCTCTTGAAATAGAAAAAAAAAACACTTTGAAAATACAAATTTAAAATAATTAATGCGAGTATGTAATTTAAACAATAGCGAAAAGAAATGACATCCCATTTATTTATTTATTTATGAATGTTATTGGAACATAAATCTGTTTTGAATTGATTTTTTGCAGCATCATCAATAAACAGTAGGTTTTTATATCGTTACGTCATCTTTAATCAATACATAACATTTTTTTAAACAGTGCTGAATGCATAACTGAATTAAAAAATAATAATAATAGATAAGTACTAATTAGTAAGGTGGTTCTAGAAACCTTACACAACAGTTGTATACACTTTGGTATCAACCAAAGTGTATATAACTGTTACCAAAGTGTATATAATTAGCACCCCACCCAGCAAATAATTCCGGTATTTTGTTTTTTTAGATGAAATTAGTTATATTATTTTTGTACAGCTAAACATTTTTAAAGATTCTCACTGCACTTATAAGTTACGTATACCTATTTTTATCAGAAGCGATACTACGAATAAAATGAGGGGAAAGGGGTGAATTTTCAAAAAGTACCGACTGCTTCCTTAAAACTTGAAAATCACACTTCCCCCCCCCCTGTATTTATTATTGTTATTATTATTATTATTATTATTATTATTATTATTATTATTATTATTATTATTATTATTATTATTATTATTATTATTATATATATATATATATATATATATATATATATATATATATATATATATATATATATATATATATATATATATATATATATATATATATATATATATATATGTATATATTTTGCTATTGTTATTTATTGTTTTCATGTTTGCTTTTTTAATAATAGTTATACTTTGAAGTATTTTAATTAAAAAATTAAGATTTTTGTATTTCTTCATTCTTTAGTACGTTTACAATATAAATAAGATAACGATCATTAATAAGCATCACAATTGGATTAATGAATAATTCAAAAAAACCATTTAATAAATCTGTAAGTTAACAAAAATTATGACACCAACAAAGACAACATGGTATCGTTATGTTAATAACTAATGAATAAATATTCCAAATAAATATTTAAAGGATTGCATCCAATTTATCGCTCATAAACTGATTGTGACAAGTTGAGGTTCAAATCGGACATAAAGTTAATAAAACATTCTAAAAAATTATTTTATTAGTTGTTTCAAAACTTTTGATAGAGAATATCCAAGAAAACGTTTTTACTTGGGTATTCTAACAAACCGTACAAATCGCACTTAAATTAACAAATATTTGCGTTTCGATTTTTGTCTGTCTCCTAGAGCTTTGTCCTCCACAAATAGTTTATCCTGTCTCAAGAGTTTGACTTGCTTTTATATATAAATTACTAAAATTATTATAGTAAATTATTATAGTATATATATATATATATATATATATATATATATATATATATATATATATATATATATATATATATATATATATATATATATATATATATATATATATATATATATATATATATATATATATATATATATATATTAATGTTTATAGGAGAGTATTCCACTGGGACACAACACGGCTCGTATTGAATTTATATTTTATAATATATTTTATATATTATAAAATTTTATATATATTTTATATATTTATATTTTATAAATTTCTCTTTGCATGTAGTTCAGTACTTGTTGCAGTGCCAATCGTTTATTACGGTCTCGCATAATATACTTTAATTTTGATGGACAACTCAGTGGTACGTGGAAGTTTATTGCGTCAATTTTGTGCATGTATTTAAAAACTTTTATTAAACCACCTCTTTTCTTTCTCTCTTTGAGTGTTGTGAGGCCTAACATAGCTCTTCTCTGATCAGGGGCTTTATGAATAATAGAAGAAATTGTTTTGGTAGCACAATTTTAGATTTTCTTCAGCGCGTCTATGTCTCCTTATTAGTATGGTGACCACACCTGGATGATGTACTCAAGGTGAAGTAGGTATGGTCCTAGTACTGAATCCTGCCGTATACAGCTGGTAACATTTTTACAATTTGAGATGTGTTCTTCAATTACAACTTTCTGCCGCCGTCCAAAGACCCAAGCTTTGATCCACACGAAAAGCTCATTTTTGATTCCGTAACATTGAAGATTGTGGAGGAGTCTTTTGGGGTACTTTATTAAATGCTTTTTCCATATCCGTGAATAGTACATCTGTAGCGTATCCCTGGTAAATAGCTTCTGTTATTATATCGAGTATCTCGAGAAGGTTCGTCAGGCACAACCTTTTCAAAACAAAATGTTTTGAAATGTTGGGTTTTTTATATCAAACCGTTTTCAATGCAGTGATGTACAATCTTGTCTCAAACAAAACGCTATATATATATATATATATATATATATATATATATATATATATATATATATATATATATATATATATATATATATATATATATATATTAGAATTATAACCTTTTAACTTTTTGTTCATTAATTTCCTGTGTCATAGATCGATGAACTTTTGTTCAAAAGTAATGGAAATTGGTTTTATTCTGATTAATTTTCAAAAAAGGTTGCCCACAAGACGAAATTTTTATAATAATATTCAGTGCCGTACCCAGATGTATTTTCATACCGTTGGCCGGTATGGGCGTTCAAACTAATGCGCCCAAATAAAAAATTCTTTACAATGAATAATTTAATTTAAATAAACATTGCATAAACAGTATCAAATATCAATTTAAATATTTGAAATGATAAAGACTTTCTTAAACGTTCAGGCGAAATTTCCATTTCGTACCTAAAACGCGTACTTTATAAAGCTATACGCGTACTTTATAAACAATTCATTGATAGTTAAAAAAAAAATATTCAAGAACTCAGATTAGATTTTAACAATAACATTCAAGTTAGAGGAAACACCATAACTGAATTAATGAAAAATCCTGATACATATTTTATATAATTGAATTTTAGTTTAAAAGAAGCATTGGATATGTTAAAATCTATAAGTATTAACACCTGTTTCAATTCATTTTTTAATCTGTTGTATACTAACTTTTTTACGGATTTTCAATCTTAGAAAACTTTTTCTATGAATAAGGTTTACGATATTGATATATATATATAGGGACAATGTAGTTATTATCTGAAAATTTTGTCAGGTATTTATAAACTAATTTGTCAAAATTTTGACAAATTAGTTTATAAATACCTGACAAAATTTTTCAATAAAATATTTCAATAAAATTTTTCAAATAAAATATTTCAGTCCTATTAATAGGACTGAAATATTTTAAGAGATAGTCTTTATCTTTGTTTTATACATAAAAATTAAAACTTGGTGTAAACTGATTCTATAGACATTTAATGCACCAAGTTTACTCAGAAGACTGTACAATTTTCGTTGACGGAGCAAACTCTATTCTTTTATATGTTGCGGGTAGAGATCCGTGCAAAGAATAAGGGAAAAGCAAAAATCAGTAACTGTATTCCCAGTTGCTTTATTGGCAGAAAACATTAATGAGTTATATGAATAATTTTTACTCGTAGCTTGTATTTAATTATTAAAAATAACTGTAGTAGCATTAATTATGTAAGTGGTAGCGTTAGTTAATCTTGTAAGTTAGTTATTAATCATGTAAGTTAGTTATTAATCATGTAAGTTAGTTATTAATCATGTAAGTTAGTTATTAATCATGTAAGTTAGTTATTAATCATGTAAGTTAGTTATAAATCATGTAAGTTAGTTATTAATCATGTAAGTGTAAGTGAATCATATTTTATCACCTTAGTAGTGTTAGGTATAAATTTAATCATAATTTATATTTTTAAGCAACTTTTTTTAAATTTTTAGGTAAAACTGTGAATTTACAAGTTATTTTTGCTGATAAAGATATGATCAGTGTCCTAAAAGGCAGCCGTCAAAATATAAAAGATTTATTTACATTGTCTGCTGAAAATGGAATTCAAAACAGTATATTTGTTAGAAAATAATATACAACGACCTGTTGTAGTGCTAGCAGATAAACACAGTTCATGATTTGACTACAAATTTCTGCAAATTCTTCGACTCAACTACTAGATCAATGTCAGAACCAGCGTCCATATCAATGTCCATATCAAATCGTTGTAAATATAGGAAAATGTGATAACAATTTTTGTGTTAACAAGATAAACTATTTACAACTTTTAAAACATTTAACCAATGAGGCTTTATAAAAGTTTTAGAAGCAATGTAGAAAAAATCGGATCCAACGGATACTTTTGTTAATTTTTTAAATTGGGGTATCTAATGATTGTAAATGTAAGCAAAATGAAACAAGTTAAATTTCAGCAAAATGAATGGTTTAAAATCATAAGCAAATGTTTTCTGTCATTCGTGCTCCCAGTATAACAAAAGTTCATAGGCAAATGTATTGTTAAAACCTGTTTACCTCCAAATTCAATGTCCAAATTAGTAAAAACAACTTATCAATAAGCAAACTATTAGAAGATTATGTTCGAGCAGATTACGAACCATTTCTCATGATTATGAGAAAAGTTTAAAACTTAAAAGATATACTTGGCCTGTTTACCTTGAGTACAAAGTTTTGCTAACGGTAAACAAAGAAAAGACAAAAGACATAAATAAAACAAAAATATGAGTCACCAACATACGTATATCAATCGAAGCATAGAACGTCATTAAATAGGTCGCGCCAATTGAAAATGAAAAAATCAAAATAAAAAAAGCAAGAAAAACTTAGAAAAAGAACAATTTTATAAATGTAAATTAAAATGGATTTGCAATAGCATTTGTGCATTAAAAAGGTTTCAATGATCCTTTCTTCCACAAAAAAAAGTATGCATCAAAGCTTCTTGTAGAGTTGATGGAATGAAGCTAATAATAACTAGCCACATAGCCACATCAACTAAAACCCAATTATAAAGATAATTTAACTGATTAGAAAAACGATAAAGTGGTAACAAAAAGATAACTTTGATAGTTTTTATGTTACTTTGATATGTAACTTATTAGTTCTAAAAAAAAAGGTTCGACTTTTTGCTCTAATGCTTGTGTTAACCTTTATACCAATCAAAAAAATTTTGTGAAACTTTTATTTATTTGTATCTATAGTAACCATAAAAATATCTATAAACTTGCAAGCTTATTATCAGATTGATGCTCTAAATTTAAATTGTTTATTTGACAGTTTTTCAAAAAACTAAAATAGTCAAACTGTATTTTTCGGAGAAAGTTTTTGTTTTGAAATATTCAAGCATTGTTTCAGGTTCAGGGAAAAAATGTTTTTTTTTACACTTAGCAAAAACAAACCAATTTTTCCCTGAACTTGAAACAGTGTTAGATCTGAACATCAATTATGACTGTAGTTTTTTAAAGAGTAAGTGTTTTTAGGGTGTATCTACCTGTTTTTAGGGTGTATCTACCTGTAATTAGAATATCCTATTATAGTTTTAAGAATTTCAGACGACTCTGTAAATGGTATTGTTGTTATTTTTTGTTGTTTTTATTTTTGTCTTTGTTATCGTTGTTGTTGTTGTTGTTTTTGTAGTTTGTTGTTATTGTTGTTGTTAATGCAGTTTTGTACTCCTGATGTAGTTAGAACTGCATCTGAGATACAAACTGCTTTTTTTAAATAAAAACCTGGACAATGCGGTTGGGGTGATGCAGTGTATAGGTTTTATTTAAAAATTTATTATAAAAAGTACATCAACATTGATAAAACCAATGCCAAAAAATATTTTAAACAAAAAAACTACAAAATAAAAAGAATTTACGCAACAGCGACCTTACAAACATTATCAATCACAATAATGAGTTTCTAATCAACAAGAATTTCTATTTAAACGCTATAATGAACTTAGAATAATTGAAGTTATATATAATATAGTTTTTGCAGAAATAAATTAAAGTTAAATAACTTAATATTTCATTAATGCAATGTCACTTCTCAAAAAAATAAAATGAATGAACTAAAAATCTTAGTTGTTACATTTCATTTTTTATTCTAGCTATTACCAATTACTGAATCAAGAAAATAGACAGTCCTGCTGCCTACCTACCCTTACCTGCTGCCTACCTTCTTTCCGTGGTAATTTTAGCTCATATCTTCCGTTTTCTGTTTTTATTTGCGAATTAGTTACTATATTAAGGGCGGTAGAATCTTCTGAGATTGTTATTATTTTTCTAAATTGCATTTCTTCGTCATCTTCAATTTCCCATAACCTTTTAATGGTTTTATTTGCATCTTCTATTTCCTTTGTACTAGTTGTTATTTTCGTAAAATTCTGAAGAGATTCATCAGTACTACCAATATATGTCCATCCAATCGACGTCAGTTGAGTCACTGGTTTATTAAATCCTCAATTTACTTCCTTAGTTGCAAAGTGCAACTCAGCATAACCCACACCGAATAAAATCTCAATTTTTGATTTTGGTCCAATTTTGTCTTTTTAGATTTTTTTTAGATGACTTTTTGAGAACTTTTTCCAACTAACTGCTTTTATGTTTCCAGTCACTGGAAACTTAAAAGCTTTTTAAAAAGCATCATTTTCTCGTTGTTTCGCTATATTTTCTTTCAAGTATTTTTTTCGCAGCTTCATAAGTAAATGACGAATGCCCACGAATGTTCTTTAATTGCTTTTTATGCTTCTCATATAAATTGAAAATTTATGTGAGAAGCATAAAATTATACTAAAGTAATTTATACTCAGCTATCGCTGGGGCTTGATCAATTCATGAGCCGAATGAAGCTTTCTAATTTTCACAGTTCTTTTTAACGCCATTAAACATTGGTATAGAGACACGTTTTAGTTGTTTCCAATCATGTCCAATTTTTTGCTGTCTTTTGATCTAAATCAATTATTTCATTTTCCATTTTACGCATGATATGCGTTGATTTGATTTATTCAATTTCGCTACTATTATTTTCTTTTTTATTATCTTCCTACTGGTCGATGCTTTTTTGAGTATTTAACCATTGATAACATTGTTTTTTTTTCAATTTTAGGTTCTTTTTCCGTCCTTTTTTGTTTTAAACTTGATTTTAAACTTCTATTGCGCAATTTCCATTCATTTACATGTTCCATAATTTTAGCAAATTCGTCGTTTAGTTTTTCAATTTCTTTATTGAGTATTTTCTTTTAATTCCAGAAACTCGTATTTCATTGATAATTCAACTATTATATCGAGAGCTTCGTTTTGAGTCTTTGTTAATTGATTCCTTAATTTGCGTAACTCGTTTTTACAAGCGGGTTCATCGTCTCCAAGTTGCTGAATAATTTCATGTTTAATTTGCGTAAATGAACTTAAGAATTATTTTCTTGCTGTTCAATGCAGATACTTCATTTTGAACGGTTAACTGGTCTTCCATTTGGTTGTTTGACTTTTGATTTTTTCTTTTTACCATTTAGATCACAAATTATACCGAATATTCATTAAAAATTATATTTTTTCAAGATCATAACCGTTTTAAATTGACTATATCACTTATTTTTTCTTGTTCACAAAGACCTCAGTGGAAAAATCAGCGTTGTCACATTTTAAAAGTTTTGAGAAAATATTTATTGATCATTAATAAAAGTCTTTATATAGACCAACAAAAAAAAGGAATTTCTAATAAAAATTATATAATTTTTTTTTATAATTAAACTTTAAATAAATTAATCAAAATATTGATTTTATTTTCTCATCTTTAATTTTCTTTGCCTAATATAAAAGCTTAGATTAATGATCAATAAATTCTTTCTCAAAACTTATACATATATATATATATATATATATATATATATATATATATATATATATATATATATATATATATATATATATATATATATATATATATATATATATATATATATATATATATATATGTATATATATATATATATATATATATATATATATATATATGTATATATATATATATATATATATATATATATATATATATATATATATATATATATATATATATATATATATATATATATATATATATATTATATATATATATATATATATATATATATATATATATATATATATATATATATATATATATATATATATATGTATATATATATATATATATATATATATATATATATATATATATATATATATATATATATATACATATATATATATATATATATATATATATATATATATATATATATATATATACATATATATATATATATATATATATATATATATATATATATATATATATATATATATATATATATATATATATATATATATATATATATATATATATATATATATATATATATATATATATATATATATATATATATGTATATATATATATATATATATATATATATATATATATATATATATATATATATATATATATATACTATATATATATATATATATATATATATATATATATATATATATATATATATATATATATATATATATATATATATATATATATATATATATATATTTATAACATTCTATAATAACATAATATCATATATGGCCGTGGTTAATCCTCATTAAAATTTTTTACTCCATTTATTTCCATTGTTAAGTAAAAGCTGATAAAACAAGTGAGCTGATATATTGAAGTGATACGTATATATGAAGTGATACGTATTATTGGAACATACAAAACTAAAATTGTCTTTTTTCTGTTGTTTAATTTCAAGCTAACTAGCGGGTCTGTCACCATATAAAGTCATTTGTAATAAACTTATGTAATACTGCTATATATCTCTAATATATTCTTCAATATATTTTTATATTTTTCTATAATATATGGTTTTCTCATATACACAACTCACTATAAACAGTAAATGTGAATGTTATTTATACTAAATCCACTGTGCCAAATTGTTTTTTTCTAGTAAAATGAAATAGTGTAATTTGGTATTCCTGATTTGTGTAAATACTTTTGTCATTTTCCTTTAGAGGATATAGATCTTTCTTAATCTTCATCATCCTTAAATAAATTTATTTTAGATTCCGAATACAATCCAATAAAAGCAATTGTGCTTTTCTTCAAGTTTTTTTTTTGATATAAATGAGAACCATTTTTCTACCTGCTATATTTGTGTCGGTAGTTCCAAAAGTTTAACCATCAAATGGCAATTAATTATTTCTAGTAGTCAATTAATTAATATAATAGTATATTTTCCTATAGGTTTAGACTTTCTCATAAATATCATCTGAGAACAAAAAAACGTTTTTTTGACAGTTTAACGTTGAATTATAATGATAAGTTCTTTAGAGCAATAGAAATATTTAACAACAACCTAAGCAAAATGAATTTGTTTTTTAAATTCACAAACTTGCTCCTTACAATTTTTTTTAATATTCTTGCCTAGGCGGAAAAAAAAGTTTCTTTTTTTTGGTTCATGCTGCCTACATTTTGCTGGCAATCAGCGTATAACATATATTTTCAAAAGCAATTCATACTGCTTTACATATGCAATGCATATTGTTTTACATACGCAATGCATATGTGATTCATATTGCGTTGCGCATACAATGCATATTGCTTTGCGTATTCAATATATGTTGCTTTGCGCATGCAATGTATGCACTTTGCACATGCAATGCATATTGCGTTTTTTTTTTACCCGTGGACATTTTTAGTAAAAAACTGGTTGAATATTGAAATTGTGTTGGGTGTTCATTTTTATAATCTTTTCTTTCACTTGATATGAACTAGGTATTGTGATTTATCCTCCGGCTAATTGACATACAGAGACCGATTATGATGCTCTCTAATGAGACGAGTTCAGCTCATTAAAGAGCTTCATAACCGGCTTCGCAGACCAAGAGTAAGTGATATTAGGAAGAACGAACGAATTAGAGTGAAAGCCAGAAGAAGTCGAATTAGAAAGATAGCATAGAGAATTATGAACTAATATATAACTATTGGTATGAGCTGGTGTTGTGGTTTATCCTCCTCCAGCTTATTGCTATACGGAGGCCACAATACCAAGACTCACAAAGACAAGTTCAGCTTTTTAAGGAGCGTTATAACCTGCTCAACAGACAATGAGTTAAGTGAGCAGTCGTGAAGTAGTGGTAGCGCACTTGTCTCAGAAATAAAGGATCTGTGGATCAAATCCCACCTCTAGGCAAGTTTTGTGACCTCGGTTAGGAAAGAGGCATGAACTTTCAATTAAATGCTCATCCGCGTGATCTAAATAAAATTTAAAATTAAAAAAAAAAAAAGGTTTAGCAAGAACGAAGCTATGTTAGATTAAAAGTCAGAAATTTTTGCGTTAGAAAAATAGCTTAGAGAAAGCGGACAAGAACTGCACACGATGTTAGAAGGTGCTATAAATACAGTTAAATAGGTCTCCTAATTATTTACGTCGACGAATCAGTTCATATGAACTCATTATTAAGCGACTTTGTTATCCATCAATAAAGCAAAACTAATCTTTTATATTAAACTAGATAAGATCAGACTCGTAAAAATACGGGTCTTTGAAAGAATTTTCCGAACCGAACTTTTTTATACTTTTTCCTTATATATCCTAGCTTTCCGGATCCGTAAAAAACGGGTCTTTATAAAACCTACCATTTCTATACATACCTATTCCACACCAATTATTTTTATACCTATTCCTTATTTACTTCAATACTTTTTAGTAAAATAATTTTGTTCTAAAAAAAACTTTAAGAGCAAAAAAATTAACATGCGCACCTTTTCCGCATACCTAGAGCTTATAAGAAACTTACAATTAGGTTTGTTTTTCTGCTAAATGCATTTCATTGATAGCTCAGTGGTTAAGTGCCCTGCCATCAGTGTTGTTTTGGAGATTTTAAGACCTCCTCTTTGCGTAATAAATTTTGAAATTCTTTAATCTTGTATATATATTTGTAGCAAAAAAAAAAAAAATAATAATATAGCAAAAAAGATTTCTAAAATTTATAATAAGTTTTCTCATTTAATAGATATATATCTATTAAATGAGAAACGCAATTATTCCATTTAATGCCTGCAAACTTAACATATGCTAAAGACGCTTACACTTACAGACATGTGTGCGTAATGCTATACAAATGGAACTAAGAAGATCTTAGACCATTAAGACATAGTCATAAAAAAAAAGTTCATGCTTATGATTATGATTACAAACTAAATAATAATATTAAACGCTAATCCAAAAGTTAAGCAAAAAATATTTTGCGCATTGACGTCGGTGTGTGGCAAAATAAACCTTTACACGTCAAGTTTCTTTTGTATTTATCTTACATTTTTTGGTTAATTTTAATTTTGTTACATACAAATGCATAAAAATATATAAAATTGGTACAGATATATCATTTCATGGATAAGAGATTGTATTTGTTACAATCTCTTATCCATGAAATGATATATCTGTAAAAATGATATATCTGTTTTAGGCGATATATTCTATAAAGGACAAAGCAATTTATAAATAAATTGCTTTGTCTTTTATAGAATATATCGCCTAAAAATATATTCCATATATCTTTAATAGGAGAAGTTTTTTAAAAAAAATTTTAGTAAAACTTATTTTCTAGTTTGTTTTTCTAGTTTTTCGCCACTAAGTGACGTCACATACGCAAAAAATTGTAGCTTCAACGGTTTACGAAAAAGCCTCGACTATCATTTTTAATGGTCTAAGAATCAGATGACGTATTTTTAGCAATCAGAAGTTATCAAGAGGGGCGCAAATCTAAAATTGAAGTTTTTAATTTTCCACCTGGATAAGACGATATATTTTGTGCTGATCCACACAGCACGCAATTTCTTTATGCCGGGGATAATTTCGCCGGCATCATTCCGACATTTGCTGGCGCATTGCGACAACATGGTTATCAAAAGTTATGAAACAATTAAAAATTATCTTAAATTTGCTTTAATTATGGCACAAAAAAAAATTTAAGTTCATTGATTTTAGTTTTTTGTTACATATGTAAGTTTATAGATTATCACTAGATTTATTAGTATACTTAAAATACACTAATAAACTAGTTCAATATCGAACCGATTAACTAAAAATAAATTTAAAAAATTTTTCTTAAGCATATAAGATAGATAGTGTTAACATAATTAAAAATAAACTTTTTATTTTATTTATATATTATACTTTTAAAAATAAATTGGAGAACATTTGCAAACATATATTTCAGTAAGATCTAATAAATTTATTAGCGTTATTTTTTAAAATTGGCAAGATATGTCAATATATTTTAACGTTTTGTAAAATTTAATTTTTTTTTCTGATCATAAAGATGCGCAATTTTTGACCATTTTGTACCCCTCACCCCTTCCCAACCCTCGTCACAATATCGTCACAAACCACTAATTCCACCCTTCCCCCCCCCCGCCCCTAAAGTGTGATGTAGTTTATGACGACTCCAAGCAGATTTAACTGATAAATTAATATTCAATAAAACTGTGGCTAAGACTTTTTTTGTGATGTTCTTTGAGCGTGGTAAAATCTCAGGTTTGTAACGTATTTTTTTTCGTTTTTTTAGTTTTACTTCAAAATTCATTCGTATCTAATTGAGAAAAGTGCTGAGATCCAATTAAGGATGTTATTCTTTATATCATACATTGCAAGTTGTCTCATGAGTTTTTCATGAGTGTTCTCATAACACACGACAGCTGGTACATGTAAGAGAGATGGGTCTATAACTATTAGCATCTAAAGTGGATCTTTTTTTAAAGATGGGGGAAACCAAAGCTTAAAGCCACTGTTTAAGTAGGAAGCTTGAAGTAAAACTTGATTGAAATATGAGGAAAAACGGAATACATGTTATGTGTGCTAATTTCTTTAAAAGTATAATTGGTATACCATTCGGACCGAACGATGTGTTGTGTTAAACGTTTATAAGTTTTTGATAAGCTATCTCTGCTGAAAAGTCTACAATGTCGATGTTAGTATTATCATTAATGAAGATTTTTGCTTAAGGCAAACAACTGTTATCTATTCGTAAAAACACATCCAAAGTACTTGCTAAATACTTCAGCAATATCAATATTGCTAGCAGTTAGATTCTCGTGTGTAAATACAGCTTTTTTGCATTTAGTTGCATATCTGATATATGCTTTTTTATGCAAATCAAGTTTAGTATTGGACCAATTTTTCTATAAAAATGGGTTTTGAACTAATATTTTATAATTATACTTTAAATAATGAAAATGACTTTTTTTGTTATGATATATTGTTATGATAAAAAAATTTATCGTAAGCATAAAGTCTAAAATATACAATGTAAATATCCAAGAAACAATCATATACAACTTTGAAATATAATAAAATAAATATAACAAGATAATTGACGTATATTATATACGTATAATTGATATAAAGTATATACAATGGTGGTCATAGAAATAGCACACCCCATAATATTTTCTTTTAATTGCATTTTATAGCGTTTCTACGTATTTGCTGTTAATGGAATTACTTTCGATAACTACAAGTTGGAGCTTGAAGTTATTGTTTGGACGTAAGTACGAAAATGTGACAATGAAAACTTTTATTGCCAAATTTCGTTGTGCAGAAGTGCTCAAAGAAATAGCTATGCTAAGGAAGAATTCTATTTATTATCAAAAATTGGAGTTTATTCTTTGTAATGTACAATTAACTATTTTGCTCTGTAGAAAAAAGAAACATAATTTTAAAATTGAAGATTAGTATCATGTAGTTATGTCAGCCTTAACCATTCTTTGTCTTTTACAAAAAGCCGGTCTTTGAGACTGTTTAGCAAAGAAGAAACCCTTTGCTTTAAAAAGAAATCGACTTAGGATTAAAGAAATCGATTAAGGTTTGCAAAAATGTTTTTAAATAAAAATGATTCTTTGGAAAAACAATTTAATGGCTAATGAACCCAAGTTTAATCGCTTCCAGTATGATTGGAAAGTATATGTTAGGCGTCCTATGAAACAAAAAAATAACCTTTAATATATTCTAAAGACGGTGAAGCACAGTTGAGGTAATATTAAATTGTGTTTTTTGTTATTAATGGCACAGAATGTAAACAAATTACTTTTCTGAGAGATTATGTTTTTATGTATTTTATTAGTTTGATAAGTTTAAAATAATGTTAAACTTTATATTGTTATATAATTTATTATTATTGTTATTTTTATTATTATTATTTTTTTGTTATTTTAGGTGCCCCAAGAAGACCTAACAGTCTTGTCACAGAGCACCGTGGAAGTGTATTTAACTAGGAAGTTCACCCCTACTTCCTTACCCTGACGCGAAAATATGTCTAGAGCTCGTTTCGAACCTGGATCTCCTGCTTATATAGAAAGCGCTGTAACCACTGCGCCACGGCCGCACATTACTATTATTATTATTATTATTACTATTATTATTATTATTATAGTTGCAGCTGTAAAACATACATACAATATATACATACAGCGAGCAGGATAAATACCCAACTATAAACAACCAGTCTTATAAATATTCCAAATTTTATCCCCAGCCAGTGATATAGTCTAATTTTAAAGGAAAGTACAGTTGAGTAGAAAATTACTTGCTTTATTATTTTGCTGATCTACTATATAGTTGGCTGTGTCTTGGAAGACAGTTTGGAACATATTCACGCCTTATTTTAAGATGGTGACTACGTGACAAGGACTTAAAAGGGCGGAAGTCCAATAATGTAAACTTTCGGGAAACAAAAAAAAACTGCATTTTTCACGGTAGTAAATTTTTGTTCATGGTTCAATGATTTTTTTTTTGAAGGTAAAAAACATTATTCTCTTCAAAGAAAAAATTATTAAACCATTAACAAAAATTTACTACGGGGAAAAATGCAGTTTTTTTAATTTCCCGAAAGTTTACATTATTGGCCTTACGCCCTTTTAACATTCACCGATTCATATATCAATAATAATATTAGTTTAAAGATTTGGATAAAATTGCATTGTAGATGTCTAAACTCAATTGATGGTAGATTTAGTCTTTTTAGTCTTTTGTAGTATTGAAGATTTCTCAAGCTTAAAGCCCATTTTGTTGCTTTACATTGAACTGGTTCAACCAAAGCAACGTCAGTTTTTAAATATGGGGCTCAAACAGACACTGCATATAAGGGTGTAGTCTTAATCTTATAAACAATTTTTATAATTTGAGAGTTACTTTTTTCATTAATGATGGTAAATGTCGTTTTAAGCATACCAAGAATTTGTAGAGAATTGGAGACAACTGATTGAATATTTGTGCTCCACTTGAGGTTATATGTAAAAAAAAACTCCGACATCACGCTCTTTATTAAAGCTTTTTAGGCTTTTATTTATACCTGACTTATTTTTCAAAAAGTAACGGTATATAGGATTTTCATAATGTATAACACAACATTTTAAAATGTTTAATTTAAGTAACCAAGTGTTTGATCTCTCGTATAATAGGCGTAGACGATCCTGCAGATCAATGAAATTAGTCTGCGATAAAGTTTTAGAAAAAAGTTTAATTTTGTCGGCAAATGTTTCAGAAGTTTCAGTAAGTTGGGCAAGATTGTTTGTGAAGAGAATAAAGAAGAACATGTCAAGAACAGAACCCTGAGGAACACCACTGAGAACACCAACCCAGACAGAGCTACTACTGTTAATCGTAACGCATGCTTTCTACCTAATAAAAAGGATTAAATTTATTCAGGAAGTAGTTTGTCTCCCTTTTTTATAGTCCGCATTAAAATTTGCTAAATTCCAGAGAGTTGGTACTATTCCAGAACTAATAGATTCATAGAATATTTAAAGGGTGCAAGCCGTTAGGTCCAAAAGATTTGTAAAGGATTAGATCGGTAAGTTCATTAATAATAGAGAAACCCAAGTTGTTACTATAATTGCATTTAGGTTTAACATCACTTTTATTTAATAATGGAAAATTTTCGGAGCTTTTAAAAGTAAACGAAGATTTGAATTGAGAGTTCAGAAGTTCAAGTACAACGGGAAGAGTTTCAGTAATTTCTCCTATAGTAGAAATTGCTGAAACTCTTCCCGTTGTACTTAAACTTCTGAACTCTCAATTCAAATCTACGTTTACTTTTGAAAGCTCCGAAAATTTTCCATAAAAAATTTCCATAAAAATTTCCATAAAAATTGTTCTCTCAAAAATGCTTTATATGGCATTTTTGAGAGAGCAATTTTTATATTTTATTTTTAGCTGGTTGTTAATATATTTGTAGACATGTTTCGGGTTGTTCTGAGATTTTGATATTATTTTTTTTTCATGTAATATTTTTTCTTTGAATATTTCAGTTTTAACAAAACAATAAGACGATTGAATTTTTTTTGAGATCTTTATTCATCCATTTAGTTGAGCAGTTGATATGTCAAGCCGATTTTTTGGATCGGATTAAGCTTTTAATTTGTGGAGCAACGCAAGGATAATTAGTAAATTAGGTAACAGTTAGTGTTTTAAATTATTTGTTACATACGTAACTTTTACATAATTAGTTTCAAACAAATACCTAATTTACCTTCCATTCGAGAAATTTTGATAAATTTTTTTATATTAATAATAATATTATTATTAATATAATAAAAAGCCTTTTTTGCTGGCACAACTCCTTAAAATGTAACGCATGATTTCTGTTGCGTGTTTAAAGCATTAAAGGACTCATCTAACAAAAACAGAAACTTTTAAAACTTGAAATTTTATACTTTTTATAATACTTTTATATTTGTGGATTTATTTACTCAGAAGTCTCTTGATCATTTTTTCAGTCTTTTCAGGCTCTATGAAAAGATTGCGACGACGTTTCTTCATCCTTATCTTTTTTGAGCCCCTCTCTGTTTAATTATTTTTTTAATAAAGATCATTAAAAAATCCATTCCATTTTTTATTTTATATACAAAACGATGCCCGGTGACAGGATGTACAGTTTTACTATGGATATGTATGTATTAATTTGTATATATAAGTTGATTGTATTTATTAAACAGCGAAATAAATGTAAATGCAAAAAAAAAAAAAAAAAGGCTTGTAATAAAAGCTCGGGAAATTTAAATTTGACTTTAAAACTTCGTAAAACGCGTGTTAAACTCTAGTAAAACTGCCCGTGAAATCGACGTGTTTTTATTTTACGCCGGGAGAATAACAAAAAAGCCCATACAAGTTTTAATTTCAAATGTGAAACTAGATAAGCCGGGTAGGTAACTAGTTAAGCTACTAGGAAAATAGGTAAACCACCAAGCTATCTTGTACTTTTTATCTTATTTTTTTATATTTTCAATTTCCTCGATATAATCGTGGCAAAAAAGAGAGTGGTTTTTTGAACCACTCTCTTTTTTGCCACATCTAGCATTTTGCAAATAAGAGTTTATATCTAACAAAAATGTAGATTTAAAATCCGCAAACAAAAATAATTTTCAAACAAAAAAAATTTGATTGAGTTTAAATGCAAAAACAAGTAAGTTAAAAACGAATTTTTAAAACCCAATGCTTTTATACGTTATTAAAACACAAATTTTGCAATCAAAAATAATTTTACAATCAAAAATAATTTTGCAATCAAAAATAATTTTACCTTTTTTTTCTGATATTACTATTTTATTTTATTAACATTCGGCTGTATACGTGTGTAAAAAAACAAAAAAAAATTAGGAAGAGCCGGGGTCTCAAACCCCAGACCTACTGTTGACGAAGTCAACGCCTTATCTAAATAAGTTAAACGCGAGCTAAATAATAAAACAATTAATATACTTGTTTTTAAAATTATTCTTCTTCTTTCCATATAAAAATAAACCTTATTAAAATTAACTAAATAAATTGACTTATTGCAAAAATAATTATTGAATATTGTATTGTCATCACGCAAGAGTATGTATGCAAAATTTGAAGAAAATCTATCATTAGGAAGTGACTCAAAAATTGATCGCAAGATTTGATGCTCACTGACAAACAGACATTTCGAACATTTGTTTTTAAAAGTTACGGACATTTGTTTTTGTTACGGACATCTGTTTTTAAAAGGGAATGCCCGTAAATTATGCTTAATTTAACTAATAAACAAAACAAAAAAGATCACCAGTTTTGCTTCGCAGTCATAAGTTGAACAAAATATCAAAATAGCCTATTAAGTTTAATGAAAATCGATCCTAAAGATAAAGTTAAAATAATTTAATAATTTTAATAATTTTTAAATAATTTTCTCCGACAATTAAAACACGCTTTACAGAGTTTACTAAGTTACTCTACAGCAATTACATGACGCGCGTTAAAGCGTTTTTAATCGAGAAAACAAAAGTTTGCAGTAGTAACTTTAGGCCTTACTTATAAACTTTAGGCCGGGTGAATAAAAATAAGCAATTGCTTTTACTAAGTAATTGGTCAGCTTTACGCAAATAAAAACTTATACAATTTTGCTTAAGTTTTTATTCGAATGTATCAGAACATAGCTTTTAAATAGAAACTGACTCACTGTGATATACTTTTAAAAATAAATTTGCTTTCATTAACACCTAAAAAACAACTCTCTAGTAATATTGCACTAAAGTACAGTAAACATATGTATAGTTTCGTAGCAGTTATTAGATTAGGGACCCTATATGTCCCGATTTTACGTTGGAGAGCGCAGCGCTAAATTAATAAAAACTAAAAATTTCATTCCGCTATCCTTTGTTAAATCAGGAAATATAAAGTCCCTGTTCTCTAGCGAATATTCAGGGATCTTTCAAGGTCTTGATCTTACAAAGGAGAGAGCAATGAAAGGTTTAATTTTAACTAATTTATCGCTGCGCTCTCAACATAAAATCAAGAAATATGGGAATCCTTTATTAGATCCTACTTGTTGCATTAGCGCAGTTTTTTTAAAATTCGACTTTTTGAACAATATTAGGTCAACAGTTATAAAGTATGCACACGAAATAAACATGAAAGTAGAAAAAGTAGGGTAAAGTCGGGTAGCCCCGGATGGCAGGTAACTCCGGACACTTGATGTACAGCTTAAACTAAAGAAGCTATGTGACTTTGATTACTATAAAAATATTATTTGAGTGAACATATGGCATATGTAAAATATCTATCCTAATATGCCGAAGCGAATGACTGGGAGGGCAAGTACATTTCAGTACATTATTATAATAAAATAAAATATTTAAAATAAATTAATTAATTTATTTGAAATAAATTATCTCGCACAGAATTTTATTTGCGTATCGCTGAGCAATTACTTTATAAATTGCTTAACTTTACGTAAATAAAAAATTTGAGCAAAACTCGCATTTTTATTTACGTAAACCTGAACAATTACTGAGTAAAAGCCGCCTTTTATTATAATATTGCAATAGCATAACTGTATTATAAAAACTAAACTTTTCATAATTTTTTGTTATATTTTTACAGATATAGCTAAAAATACGTGCGTCACAACATGACAACGATTTGTCACGCCGTGACGCTTTTAATTGTGCAATAACTCGTAAAATAGAAAATAAAAAATAAATAAAATTATCCTAAAGATCTTTTATTTTTTAACCAAATAAATATAAATTTAAAATATTTTTTATACACATAGATATTACAAAATTGTATTTCCTCGATAAAAGCAAAACATCGAGGCTTGTGGAATTGCTGTCTAACATTTTATTGAGTTGCGTGTAATCTTGATATACGTAATTAAAACCTTTGAACGGCTTACGAATTTAGTGACGCGCGAATCTAATGACTTTCAAAATTCGTAATAAATAAGAAATAGCGTTGAATCTCAAAAAACTTAACATAAGTTAAGTTACTCATAATTACAAATTAAACTACTGGTTCTTTCTTTTGAAAAATGTAGATGCAGCATATGTTTGCTACTGTTAGATGTATAGTCTCTTGAAAAACAAATCGTTTCTAATTGTTATTTTTTAAATCTATGCGTTTTAAAACTATAGCGTTCTCTTGCGAAAAAAGTAATGCAAAGGCAACCCTAATTGTTGCAAATTTTTTAAATAAAAAAAGTTATAGTTAAATAACAATAACAAAATAACAATAATAATATTAAGCTTTGATTTAAAGCTTACAACTTTTATTTAGATTTCTGACATTTAAACAAAATTTATTAGCTTTTTCCAATATCGAAAACGTGTTTGTGTGCGCGCGCGTGTTTGTAAATGTATGTGTGTATGTATAATGTATACATTTTTTTATTGATATTATTACAACAAAGATATACATTGAAATGTATCTTAGCGTCAAACTATATTTTATCTAGTGATGATGCATTTTTCGGGGCTTGGTAATAAGACAAAGTTTGTCATGTATTATATTTATAAATTACGATAACTAATGTTACAAAAAAAGTTTTTTTTGTTTGTTTGCAACAAGCTTTTACTAGCAATAAAAATACAAAAGCTGAATTGATACTTTAATAATATCGACATTTCTTCATAGGAATATAATTTTAATTTTTTCTAGATTGTATCACAACTTGATTTGTTTGCTTATAGTTTTTTAACTAATCAATTTTTCTGTTTAATATTTTCGATAATTTTATGAGTTTTAAGATTTTTTTAATGTTTACTTTTGTTAATATAACCACGCGCTATTTTCGCATACTTATTTAAATTATATTGAAAAAAAAAAAAAGAAAAGAAAGTAAACCTGATAAAAATAAAAATCTGCTTAGCTTTGTAATTCGTATCGTAATCAATAATTCGACGCTCCGTATCTTAAATAAAAATTATTCATAACGTAACATTAGTTTATGTTTTTATTTTTATTAACTATAACATAACATAAGTTTATTAAATTTTACAGTATTCTTAAAAAGTAAGAAATTATAAAAAAGCGCAGCGCTTTTTTTAAAAAGTCACAAGGAATAGTATTAAGTAAGTGTAATAAATTGAACAAAGTTAATTTACTTTCAATAATACTTAATGATGTTGGTTGTTGCTCTGAAATAACGACGTATTGTTGATGTAATTAATGCGTAAATTTTTACGTATAACGCTATAAACAAGATTTTATCGTTGAACATTCATTCATTTCAATTGAATGAAGACTTATTTCGGTTTCCTATCTCAACAGATATTTAATAGATATTTTTCTATGAACTAGTCAATTATTTATAGTTTTACGTGTTTGAAATTTTTTAGGGATATGCAAAAAGATATTTTGATTTTTCAAATTTAATAGATCCTCACAAGTGTTTTAGATCGCTCAATTATAGATTACGATTGAACTAAAAGTACTTTGTAAATCGGCAAAAAACTGTTTCTTAGATTCTTTGTTTTTCGTCATACTACTTTGGATTTTAGGGGAGTTTACATTTTTTTTCAGTGGAAATATTTTGTTTAAATTTCATATGAGAAGTAAGAAGTATTTATATTTTTTAATCAAATGAAAAAAAAAGGCTTCATTTTTAGTTTCACTATTACATTTTTAACGTTTACAACGTTGTCAACAAAAAGAATAAAATCTGTATAACGTAAAATTTTTATTTTTTATTTGATAACACTCTGTTACCTTAATATTTGACAGCCGTACATGTACATAGGTCACAGTATGTACATTTAAAAAAGCATAATTGTGTCCAATTTTCACATTTGCGTACTACATTCAAAATGTAGTTGTGTACTATACAGTGTTTAGAATTTTGGTTATTTCTACGTATTTTTACGTATTATTGATGGTTCAGAAAGATTTATTTTTATTAAGTTTTATTATTTTTTTTTTAATTATTTTTTTGATTTTTTTATATATTTTTTTCTTCTTTCAATTTATATTCTGTTTTTTGTGTTTAGATAACCTAATGGAAAAATGAAATGAAATAAGTCCAAATCCCATACGTTTTTTCCTTTCATGTTAGTGCCAGAGAATCTGGTTGTACCATGGTGCGCTGCGATAAGACCGTAGGCTGTACCATGGTGCGCTGCGATAAGACCGTAGGGACACCTAAATAACCGGTTAAAAAAAAAGTATTATTATTTTCAATTCAATTAAGTTCAATTAAGTATTCAATTCAATTCAATATTTCAATATATATTCTGAAATAAGTTGTAAAATCTCAAGGACTTTTACAAATAGTACAAGTACTAATCTAAAGTAAAAACCTGCAACATTACAATAAAAGTGATCATAATAACAATAATAATAGTATTGATAATAATTATAGAAATAATATTAACTATAATAATAAGATGACGATGAAGAGGAATATTATTAGTAACAATACTAACAATAATAATAAGATAATATACAATCAATATTAGTTAATAGCAATAATAGTGATAAAAACAATTACATAGTATAAGTAGTAAATAAACTTAAGAAAAAATTAAAAAAAGCAATAATAATACTTATTATGTTATAAATAAAAATAACAATTTACTAGTAAAGATAGAAGAATATTATTAATATCAATACTAATAAAATTTCTTGGGTGCGGATTCGTCCCCAAACTTGACATGCATACCTAAGATGTGATCCGAAAATGGCATGGTATATATTGATAAGAGTTTCAAGATTGACATAATGACGAATTTTAGCTAACATCCCATTCGATCTACATAGTTTTATTGACAAGTCCTTAAGATGTTGAGAAAAAGTTAAATTTGAGTCAATTTTGAGTCCAAGATACTTTAGGTACATAACTGGATTGATTTTTTGACCACTCAGCCTAAAATTTAGGTGTTTACTGATTTTAGATTGTTTTGATTTAAAGATGATAATTTCAGTTTTACTAGTATTCAGAGACAGTTTGTTAGATCGAAGCTATTGAATTAGATTAGATAGATCATGATTAATATATTTGTTTATTTTTTTAAATGATTTGTTAATTAAAAGTAAGTTAGTGTCATCAGCAAAATGGTAGGAAGTTGTATATTTTAATGATATATTAAGCTCGTTAATGAAAACAAGGAAAAGCAATGGTCCTAATACAGAGCCTTGAGGTACACCTGTAGTATATTTTACTAAAGAAGATGTGTTACCGTTAATAGATACTAATTGAAACCTATTATAAAGATATGAGGTAAACCATTGGAGAGAAATTCCTCTAATACCATAGTATTCCAGTTTACTTAGAAGAATAGAATGATCAACAGTGTCAAATGCTTTCTGTTGATCAACAAACACACCACAAGCAAAAAGCTTATTGTCAAGAGCTTTTCTGATAACCTCAATGATCTCAATAAGTGCATGAGTTGTGGAATGCTTGCTTCGAAACCCATATTGGTGTTTGTAAAGACATTGATATTTATCTAAAAAGTTGTAAAGTCTGTTGTGCATAGCTTTTTCAAATATTTTACTGATGTTTGACAGTAGCGAAATTGGGCGATAGTTAGTGTGGTCAGTTCTAGAGCCTTTTTTATAAAGTGGAATAACTTTAGCTATTTTAAAGACATCTGGAAAAAGTCCATTTTCAAAAGAGCTGTTTATCATTGTACATAGAGGCTTTGAGATGATATGGGAAACAAGTTTGAGAAGAAACGTGGGAATACTATTGATACCTAAACTTTTTTTACTTTGTAAACTTTTTATAAGATTAGATACTTCATTTTCAGTGACTGGATCTATAAAAAAGGAGTTAACATTTGGGTTATTTAAATAGTCTGAAAAATTACATTTAGGTGAAACAATTTTTGTTAACAGTGTTTGTTGAGTATTTACAAAGTAATTATTAAATATATTTGATACAGCTTTGCTGTCTGAAATTTGTATTGCCATTAAATTTGAGATTAATAGATTTACTGGAAAAGGAAGAAGGTTTAATATTAATAATTTCTTTTATACCTTTCCAAGTATTTTTTACATTATAAAGATTATTGTTAAAAAAGTTGATGTAATATGATTTTTTAGAAAGTTTTAGTAAATTGCAAATGTTATTTCTGTACCATTTAAATTTAATAAAAATATGAATTTTAATGTTATGAATTTTTGCTTTAATGTTATGATTTTTTGCTTTTTTAATGTTATGATTTTACAAAATTGAGCAAAATTGAGCAAAAACATTAAAAACATTAAAATAAATTATATATTTGAAATTAAAATTGATTAAGTAATTAAAATAATGATGAGTTGTAGAATATTTTGGAATTTCTCTAGCGTAAACGTGAGAGAAACAAATATAAAATACAAAAATATTTGCATTTCAGATTTGCTATTTCATGTTAGTATACTACTAACATAAGTGTCCTGTTTTGTATTTCTACTATTTTAAACTTTTAGTTAAGGTATTTCATTTTTTAAAGGTTTTTTACACCTAAAGAAGTTATTTACATTCATGAAAATTTGAACTTTTTTTTTCAATTTGATATCATTAGTAATTTTTTTGATTTTAAATTGTAGTTAATTTGTTACTTATTAAGTTTACTTTACTAAATAAATTATTACATTATTACTTGTTATATTTTTTATATAGATTATATTTATTTGTTTGACTTCATTATAAAGAATAAAAAATGATATCTGGTGGAGCAAAGTGCATAAAATATCTTCTCTTCATCTTTAATTTTCTGTTTTTTGTAAGTATAGATCTAATTCGTTCTCAACATTTTACAATTCACATTCAACAGTGTAATTATTTGTTTAACTATAACTATGTATTATGTGTTTACAATAGCTCACAGGATGTGGACTACTTGGCATAGGAGTTTGGCTTAATGTAGAGAAAGGAAGTTGGAAAGCTGTGTCAGATTATGATTTTATTTCTATAGCTAATACACTTATTGCTGCTGGTGTTATTATTGTGATCATTTCCTTCTTGGGATGTTGTGGTGCTATCACAGAAAACAAATGTATGTTAATTGTGGTAAGTATTGAATTAATTGAAAATCAAAAAATAATTACTTTAAGTAGTTTAACCTATAACATAAGTGTTAATTTTTATTTATTCTTAAATTAATATTTTTTGTTAAGAATTAGAAACTGAGATAAAATGAAAAGTAAGTTATAACATTATTTGATATGGTTATGGTTTTTATTTTACTTTTAAACTGATCATTAATTAGGTTATACATTTATGAAATGTAGTTTTTTAGTTAAATATAAATAATATAATATAATATAAATATAAATATAAATATTAATCATAAATAAAGTAAAAACAAATAATAATTATAAAAATTTCAATACTTTTTTAGTTCTTCATTTTCCTGTTGGTTATTTTTTTAATGGAAATTATATCTGGAATAATGGCATACCATTGGAGAGGAACTGTAAGAACTTGTTTACTCATACATCTTTGAATATAAATTGTAAAAAATTTTATTTTGAAAAAATTCATTGTCAAAATTTAATTTTGACTTGCTTTGTTTAATTAAGATAAAATCGGAGCTCAAGACTGAAATTAAAAAGCGTATACCATCTTTATATTATAAACAAGAAGATGTACAAAAAGCTATGAATACAATTCAGCAGACTTTCAATTGTTGTGGTATTGATTCTCTTGAAGATTGGAGTGTTTCTGCGCCTGATAGCAATGGTAAATCTATGGCACAGGTAGATGGAACCTGTTGCAAGAAAAGTGGTGAAAATGGTTATAACTCATCATGCAAAACTCTTCCATATGATAGTGCTAAAAATACTAAATTAAATCAATACTACAATACAGTAATCCTTATATTAAATTTTTATAACTTTTAAAAAATTTTTAAAACTATGTATATATATATATATATATATATATATATATATATATATATATATATATATATATATATATATATATATATATATATATATATATATATATAAATATAAATATATATATATATATTTATATAAATACATACATACATACATACATACATACATACATACATACATACATACATACATACATACATACATATATATAAATACATATATGTATATTTCATAAAAGTAACATATATATTCTTTGTGAAATAAATTGTATTTTTATTCCAATACATTTATTTTGTGATGTGCAATAATTATTTTATTAAATTAAATTACTTTTGTTTGATTTAGAAGGTTTTGTATTTATTATTATATAAAAACATTGATTGTGATTTCCAGTTTGTTGACAGTGAACATTTTTCATAACACTACAGTAATGTATTCCTTGATTTTGTTTTTGCGTGACTTGTGCTTACGTTTTCATTTTTACTTGGAAATTTAACCATGAAGTAATAAGTAATTGTATTTAATTTTGCAGTAACCCTTGAAATTAATACAATGAAAAGGCAACAGCGTAGAATAATTTTTTTCATCAAAAAACAAAAATTGGAACCTGTTCTTTCCCAAATGGCTTTGGATGTTACAAATCCTTTACAATTGCAACTTATACAACTTCAAGAAATAATTGAGACAAAAACTGATAACAACTCTAACACTTAAAATAATATTCCTAAATGCTGGTCTGTGCAACCAGGACTTTAAAGACAAATATGATAGGTTGATAATGTGCACAATATGATTTTACAAGTGAAAAAAGTGTTCACACTTCAAAAGAGTGAAAAACTTTTAAATTAAGGTATTTGGGAAAAATAAAGAAATATAACAAGCCTCTCTAAGGAAGAAAATGGAAGAGCATTTTTCATCATAAGCCATTTGTATAGAGACTTTTTTTTTCAATTTCTTTGCTTCCAACAAGGCTGCAAGCAACCATTATTAGAGTTGGAAGTTACTGGAAGAGAAAAATTGAAGTTTATAGAGCAAGATAACGATTGAAAGACAACTTAAAAGATTGCAAATTGTATGAATCAGGAAAGCAAGATGAAGGAAGCAATTTCCAAAATACTGATGTTTAAGGAAAAAAACTAGACAAATCAGAGTTTTTGGAGCAGTCACAGAAAAAGGATAAAACTTAATTGAATGACGAGTAACACAAAAATGAATTTTACAAAATGGCACAAAAGAAACTAGCTCTTTAGAGCAGTGGCCATTACAGTATTTATAGAAAAGGGAAAGAGAAGCAACATTACGACAATGTTATAATGGTTGGAGGTTGGCTGAAAAAGCAGGTTCAACTATGTTTACAACACGTTTTTGCATCTTGTCTAAAAAAGAAAGGACATCATTGGAAGATCCATCCCAGATATAGAGTATTCCATACAAGGAGAGATTTGAGATTTATATACAAATACAAATCTCAAATCTCAAATCTTTCCATACAAGGAGAGATTTGAGATAAAGAATAGAATCCGTAGTTAAAAAGTGGCTAGCACAATAAAGTCATGCAACCTCAGCAAATTTAGACTATAAACTTTTTTCTAATTTTGCAATTGATTTGATATTTTTTATTTTATTATTATTTTTTTAATTCACCTCCTCAAGGCCGAGAAGACCACTACAGACAAGGAGGCTACTTATTTGTGGTTATAACCCTCTCTCAACTCTAAAACTCTGAAGCATGAATCTTGACGAACAAGGCCGCTGAGCGGAGAAACGAGTTGAGCGTGGTACTACCAGGGACATTAAATAATAAAATATAAAATAGAATATAGGAAGATCTAAATTATTGCGATAAGAATTGGCTAAAAAAAATTGGTTTTTATCTGAATTAAAGTTCACTGTGAGCCCATGCTGTAGCATAAGTGATAAATGCCTGCTCCAAGCAATCAGAGAGTGTTGGCTTATCATGACAATAATAAATGGTAGTATCATCAGCGAACATTTTCACCTTAAATGTGAGAATATCTGGAAGATTGTTAATGTAAATTAAAAATAGTATAGGGCCAAGGATTGAGTCTTGAAGAACCCCTAAGGTTACAGAATAAAAAGAAGAGTGCTGTCCATCAAGGGCAACTTTTATACTACGATTGGAAAAAGGATTTAATAATCTTAAAGATGTTACCAGATACACCATAAGAAGAAAGCTTATCAAGAAGACCAGCATGCCAAATTTTGTCAAAAGCTCTAGAAATATCAAGAGCAATAGCCTTAACCTCTCCACATAAGCTGTATTAAATACTCCACAAGATGTTAAATGCCAGATGCATTTAACATCTGCTCAAGAGGAGTATTAATATCGAGACACTATCTCTGACTGTTACTCAAATAAGAGCCCTAATGCAGGGGGTGTTTTAAGTCGGAGTTGGGTTCTCCTAGCATTTGCCTAAATAATATTTTAAGCAAAATTCCTTATCAAAAGCAATAAATACGATGAATACAAAGTATTTAACAACTACTTGTAGAGTATTTAATACAGCTTACAGCCTGACCAAAAGATGTAAACTATTTTCAGATATAGATTGAGTTACAAATGAAAAATGGTCTAGATATGGGAATAGTGTTACGTTCTCCTAAAAGGTACTGTCAAAATATTAGATTTCATTGCAAAGGATATCAGAAAAGAAATATTTAATAAAATAATTGAAGAAAACTTGAAAATCTGTTTAATTATTGTTGAAGCATCTGCAATATCTTGCAAACCAGTCATCATACTTTATTTAAAAGTTGAGGATTCGGTAGCACCACCACCATAAATCAAGTAAATTATTTTAAAATTTTTATTTTAAAATAATTTACTTGATTTATGGTGGTGGTGCTTGATAGGATATACACTATTTTTTATCAGTCTAATAAAAACCAAATTGAACTTTCCAAAATATCAGAAGAACTAGAAATTGATTTTTATAAAGGTTAGTAGAGTTTTGGACCCAGATGAGCTGCCTGTAGTTTAAGATCGGTCCTAGCTGTTTGGCGTGCTCATCCAGCACCACATAAGTATTTTCATTTAAATAAACAGTTCATGGGCATGGCTACTTGTCTTGAAAATATATATTTCTTGAATGATTTGGCATTAATGGTTGATATTTTAAACGAAATTTCACTTCTTTCAAATGCACTACAGGCAAAGGAAATTAGATAAGATAAATGAAAAAGAAAAGTTTCCATATGAAAAAAATATTGATGCACTAATTGCTTCAAAAATATAACTTTTGTAAAAAATTGTCGATTCATTAGACTTCTTTGGCAAAAACTTTTAAAAAACATAATAAATTTTAAGAAGAGACTAATGGTCTTGAATTCTGTTTTTAAATGACTGTGATCATTTAAAAACAGAATTCAAGACACCAGTAAATTACAATTTTTTAATATTTTGGAGCAAAATCGCTGGAATAATTCAGAAGTTTTTGTTTCGCGGAAATAAACTGAAAAAACAACAGTTTTTTCAGTATGATAGTGGCTTATACTATATTAGCCAAATAGTCACAATAAAATTATAAAAATAATAATTAACTAAAGATGATGTCATTTTTTTATCATTTTAATATTTATAGTCATATACAGTACATATATATATATAAATATATATATATATATATATATATATATATATATATATATATATATATATATATATATATATATATATATATATATATATATATATATGTACATATATATATGTACATATATATATGTATATATATACATATGAAATATGTATATATATATATATATGTGTATATACATATGTATTTATATATATATGTATATATATATGTATATATATATATATGTTATATATATATATATATATATATATATATATATATATATATATATATATATGTATATATGTATATAGTAGAAAATTACTTAGCAAAAATTTTTTTTTATTTAACTAATATATATATATATATATATATATATATATATATATATATATATATATATATATATATCATATATATATCATATATATATCATATATATATATATATATATATATATACATATATATATATATATATACATATATATATATATATATATATATATATATATATATATATATATATATATATATATATATATATATATATATATATATATATATATATATGCTGCTCTAAGTTTCTTTTTACGGGAGCTTTAGGTTTTTACACTAGCTATTCATTTATTTAATAGAACTTTACTAAAAATTTTTTACACTAGGTTTTTACACTAGCTATATCATTTATTTAATAGAACTTTACTAAAAATAAACAATTGCATTTTGTAATAAAAAAAATTGATCTGGAACTGAAACAATATTTTTTATTTATTAGATGTAGTTTGTATAAGAATTTATAACTAAAAATTTAACTTTAACTCTAATCAATACCCAAGAATGAAGAAGAAATGAAAGTGGTTTATATTTATGAAAAATTTATACTTTTGTGAGAGCTGTAAATTGCTCCCATAAACAATATTAGGAGAATGTGGGCATGTGTGAGAGTTAAAGCTCTGGCTTCTTACAGCTGCGAAAAATAAAATAGCACCACTACCACAAATTGGTTGAAATTAGAATTTTTAACTATTTTTGATAGTTTGAAAAACTTTTAAATACATATTTAATAGTAAAATGGCTTCTAATTTTGATAAAAAATAAAATATAAAAGTTTTAATATATAGTATTCATTTATTAAACAAAATTTCAAAAAAATCGAATAAAACGCGAAAAAAATAGTAGCATCACAGCTTTATTGTGTACTTTAAAAAAAGGAAATATTATGAGATTAATTGTATTAAATATTTTACAATAAATATAAGTTATTTCTGACGGCTACACAATGTCTTGGCATCGAGCTAACCAAGTCCTGACATTGCTTTAGCGGAATTTCGCTCCATGTCTCCTTTCAACTACATTCTAAAGTGACTCCTTCGTGGTGGGTTTGGCAGCAGCAACCACCTCCTTTACGGCAGCCTACAATTTCTCGATTGGGTTAAGACCTGGCGACTGTGCTAGCCACTCCATAATGTTCATTTTATGCTTCTTCGTCAGTTCTTTGTCTTCTTGCTAGTGTGCCTTAGCTCATTTTCCTGTTGGAACCCCCGGCATTTCATAGTCTGCATACGGCAACATCACTTTATCCAATATTTCAACATAAACGTGTTGGTCCATAATAGTAGTAATGTGATGAATGGGCCTTACTGTGTAATAAGATAAGCATGCCCATATCATTATACTACAACCTCCATGTTTAATAGTTTTGATGATATATTTTGGATTGTATTCTTCATTCGGCGGTCTTTTGACATACGTCCGAGAGCCTTTTCTACCATAAAGCACAATCTTACTTTCATCTGTTCATAAAATATTCCTCCATTTTTCGAGTGGCCAATTTGAGTGTTTTTTAGCAAACCCAATACGCGTTAAAACATGTCTGGCACTTAAATGTGGAATTTTTCTGGGGCTACAGGCTTTTATTTCATTAACTCACAGACAACTCCGAACTGTTTGCACTGTTGCATCGATGTTAAAGTCCTTTTTTCAGCTCGGTAGCTGTTTTAATAGGTTCCTTTTTAGCCTGTCGGACTAAGTGATTGGTCAGCAATGTTGAAATAGAACAATTTCGACCGCGTGTTTCAGGCTTTTCTTGAAATTTTATGGCATTTCTTATCATTTTATGGGAACACTCAACTACACGACCAACTTCTTTATAGGATTTCCCTGCTGATATCAATTTTCGGATCAGTTTACATTTTTCTGCACTACAATGCTTTCCGCATACCATTTTTGTATGTAAATGTCTCCTACTAATACGCACTAACATAAAACAAATAAAATAGCAAAAAAAAAACCCAACACTTGCTATTTTTACAATTATTTTTACAGTTATCAGAGTATTTTACAATAAAACAGTGTGTAGTGCTATTTTATTTTTTTCCCATAATGATTTGTTTTAGAAAAAAAACATGTTAGCTAATATTTTAATCAGCAAAGCTATAAAAAAAATTTATTTTGCATCGTATTTTCTTAACAAAAAGGAAAATAACCCTATATATATATATATATATATATATATATATATATATATATATATATATATATATATATATATATATATATATATATATATATATATATATATATATATATATATATATATATATATATATATATATATATATATATATACATATATACACACATATATGTATATATATATATATATATGTATGTATATATATGTTTAATATATATATGTTTTTCTTATTACTTTTATTATTTACTTATCTTGTTTTTTTGTTTTTTTCAAGGGATGTTTTTCATCGATTGAAGATTTTCTGAAAAAGTACACTTTATACTTAGGAGCTGTTGGTATTGCTTTCGCATTATTTCAGGTATTTTAGCAAATACTATGTGTATACTTTTATTTTGAATAAAAATTTTGGTAGCACCATATTGGTAGCCTATATTGCCTTAAAGCTATACATAATAACCTATCATGTCTTTCAGGATATGAAAGGTATATTTTTCTCAGGATATCTAAATAGAATAAACATGTTTTAGAATTTCTGTCAAGGTAATGTAAGTTCTAAAAGCTATGATAGCAATGTCATCAAAGAAAAAATATATTTTTTTAAAGCTAAGACAAAGCTTTAAAAACTTTATTGGGGAAGAGTGACTCACTTGAAGACTCACAAGAAGAACTTTTATCTTAAGAAACTGACTTGCTCTTTGTTGCAAATAAATTATATGCTCAAGAAAACTTGATTTCATTCTAAATGTTATCAAAGTATAGTTTTTAAACATTCTTATAATGCTCTATAATTATATTTAAAATCTATTGAAAGTTGGAATAAAATCTATGGAAAGTTGGTAACGGAATATAAAACATTTTGATTTGTAAAAGCGCGTTCATGTGGAACGCATTAGAACTCGTGAGTTAGTAAGAAAGAATATGTACTATGTTATGTTTATATAATATTCGTTGTAGTATATATATATATATATATATATATATATATATATATATATATATATATATATATATATATATATATATATATATATATATATATATATATATATATATATATATATATATATATATGTATATATATATATATATATATATATATATATATATATATATATATATATATATATATATATATATATATATATATATATATATATATATATATATACATATACATATATTTTATTATATAATTATTAAAATAAATCTTAAAACAAAATATAATAAGGGTTAGTAGTTATATTTAGTATATAAGTAGCCTCCTTGTCTGTAGTGGCCTTCTCGGCCTTAGGGAGGTGAAATAACAAATATATATATATATATATATATATAATTTAAAATAGAGAAAACAATATTTAATGATAAAGATTAAACTATGGCAAAAGTAATTAATAATTTACCTGGTGTAGAACAATTTATTATAAATCAAAATGACGCAACCAATTTAAACAAACAGTTGAATATTTTGAGTTGTACCTAGTTGCAACTGGATTCACGCAAAGTGTTCAAAAAAAGGCATTGCTTCTGCATCTAGCAGGGAAACATGTAAAAGAATCATATAAAACCCTGAAAGGAACTGATACCAATTAATACAAGGCAATGTGTGATGACTCTATCAATATTTCAGCCCAAGAAAGAATATAATGTACGAACTTTACGAGAACGTTTCAAGAATCAAGCAAAATGAAGAGGAAAGTACAGTAAGTTGACGATTAAAAAAGCAAGTGGAATACTGTGCCTTTCCAAATGTTACATATGCAGTAAAAGATCAGTTTATATCATTGTGTTATTCTTTAAAATTGAAATAAAAACTCCTTAGAGATAAAGAAATAAATCTGAAGAAATGTATTGAAATTAGTCAAAACATGCAAGTGTCAAAACAACAGGCAAAAAAAATGTCTGATAAAAAAGCAAATAAATACACAAAGGAAATCGACTTAGTAGATCATTTAGAAAAACAAACCTTTTTCAGAAGAACAAACAGATTTTTAATTGAGACCTAGCCGAAATGATATTATGACAAAAAAGAAAATAACTTGTTATGTTTTCGATGTGGAGAGAAGTACTTTGTTGAACACCAAAAAGATTGCAAAGCTATTGGCAAAATGTGTTTCAAATGTCAAAAGAAAAATCATTTAGCTATTTGTTACTGAAATACTCTACAACCATTGTATAGGACAAACCGACAAGTTAATGAGATAAATAATAAAGCTAAAAGTGAACATCAGATGAAAAAACATAAAAATGAATCAGAGGAAACGCTTGCCCTGAAATGTAGTACAATTTTAAAATGGAATAGGGAGTCTACCAACACAAAAGATTAGTGTATGGGATCAACAGTTTGTTTGAAATTTTTCAAAAGACTATGGAGTAAAGCTATGGTAGAATAGAGGGAGTAAAATTTATCAGTGACAAAATTATAATGCTCCTTAGACAAACAAGACTTTTTAAGAAAGTTAGAACTTTTGTTCCTTAAAACAATTGGGTCTGAAATTAAATTTAAAAAGTGTATTTTTGTTTAAGAGAAAATAAAATTTGAAATATCTAAAAATGGTAATAATCCTGGTTACCAAAAAAATCACCAACAACGGTTAGTAAGCTTCGAAGTTTTCTTGGTTTATGCACATATGTATCATTATTTATTAAAGACTTTAGTGAACAAAAAACAGTAATACAGGAACTACTAAAGAAAGTTTCAAAATTTAAGTAGGAAAAAGAACATAATGACGCCTTCAACATGCTTAAATGAGAATTATCAAGTGAATTCGTTTTGGCTTTTTATGCTCTGCCCAAAGAAGTACGGCTAATTACTGATGCTAGTAATCATTCCATAGGTGGAATAGTTTTACAAAAAGATAGAATATGGATCAAACCAATCTGCTACGAAAGCAGATTCTTAACCACAACCAATTTAAAATATATCATTACAGTAAAGGAAGCTCTTGCTTTGGTATGGGCTATTGAAAAATTGCATTTGTATTTATATGAAAAAAGCTTTAAGGTCTTAGTGGATCACAAACCTCTCAAGTTCATTTCTGGCTCTAAATGAAATGCAAATATTGCAAGATGGAAAATCAAATTGCAGACATATGATTTTGACATAATATATAAATAAAAGGAGAAGAGAACATTGAAGATTTTATCTCTAGAGACAAAAGAGATAGTGAGCAAAGAGAAGCAGCGTTAGTAAATTTCTTAGTCACAAAAATCGCAATCAAATCCATATCACTAAAAGATATGAAAATGGACACAGCAACAAATATTATTTTATTTGCAGTAAAAACAGCAATGTTGTTTGCTTAATGGTACGACAATCTAATATTTGAACCGTAATGCAAATTTCAAAATGAGTTAACTGATCACAGAGGAATCATATTGTGAGGAGAAAAAATTGTTCTACCAAAGTTGTTTCAAAAAATACTGATATAGAAACATATGGCGAAAAATGTTTTGGATGCCAAGCTAATTCACGTGTTCCAAATGCTGAACCAATAAAAATGTCGAATTTATCAGAACATGTTTGGGATGAGTTAGCAATGGGTTTTTTTCGGACCATTGCCATCAAGAAAGTATTTATTTGTTATAGAAGATTTAAATTCTAGATACCATTTGTTGATATAGTGAAAATCACAACAAAATCACAACATCTTCAAGCATCATTAGTAAACTACATTTGGTTATTCTAACAAAATTAGAAGTGACAACGGACCACTGTTTCAAAGTGAATCATTAAAACTATACTTAGAAAATGTTGACATAAAGCACATTAAAATAACACTTCGATATCCGCAAGCAAACGGTATAGTAGAAAAATTTATGCAGGTGATAGGAAAAACTGTTTAAACAACTCATTTCATGGGTAAAAAATAGAGAGAGAGACTTTAAAGCATGCTTCAAAATTATAGATTTGCACCTAATGCTACAGCTGCATTGTTATTCAATAGAATTATCAAAAATAAGTTCCTATCAATAATAGTTGAAAAATCATTGTATGATAATGAAATGAGAGAATGCCAAGATAAAAAGTATAAAAAAGTAAAAGAATATTTTGATATGAAACATTATGCAAAGAAGAATGATGACATTAAGGTAGGAGATCAGGTTCTTGTAAAACGCCATAAACTGGGAGAAAAATTAGACTCAAAATATTTAAACAATAAATATGTAATTAAAGAAAGAAAGCAAAACTTAATCATAGTAGTCGATCAAGAAGGAAGCGAGTTGGCCCAGAATATACAATTTATAAAAAAACTCCTTAAACCTGAAGCTGAAAATATACAAAGTGAAACACCAATAAATGATAAAAAAAGAAAAATAGTTGAAAGAAAATCGTATCCCAAGTTAATTAATAGATCAATAAAGTTTTGCTATTAAACATCTAGATTTATTTATTCAAGTAATAATAGAAGCTTTCCTAAAGAGGGGGAACTGTTGAGTGTTGGTAAAGAAATACATAAAATTTTAATTTGTAAGAGCATGTTGCTGTGGAACGCATTAAAGAAAGTAAGAAAGAATATATATATATATATATATATATATATATATATATATATATATATATATATATATATATGTGTATATATATATATATATATATATATATATATATATATATATATATATATATATATATATATATATATATATATATATATATATATATATATATATATATATATATATATATATATATATATATATATATATATATATATATATATATACTATTATAATAAATCTTAAAACAAATAAAATAAGAGTTGGTAGTTATATATTTAAATAGAGAACACAACAAAATCTACTCTGAGATATTTGTTATTAGAAATTTTGAGCAGGTTATTTCATTTGTAATTTTAATTCAGTGTGGCTAAAAGATTTTTTTTGCATGTTTGTGCCTTTTTTTATTTATTTATGCAACATAATAATTATCAACTTAAAAATGATAATAACATTCACAGGGTTTTATAGTTTTCAAGTTTGTTTCAGGTTTTAAAATATTATTAAGTAAATAAACAAAATAAAAAAAAAACACCAAGTAATTCTCACGCAGTTATAAAAAATTACGGGTTTTAACGTAAAGTTAGAAAAAAATATCTTTTTTTATTAGATTGTCTTCTAGGACAAAAGCATCAGATTAATATAAGACAATAAAAGCATCAGATTAATATAAGACATTTTTAGTAATGAGCATAATAAAGTTTTCTTAGTTTCTGTAAATAGCACCAAGTTAAATAAAAGTCATTCTGAGGCAATATCTTTAAAATTGTAAATAGTGTCTAAGAGAAACCGGTTTTTGGTTTCAATGTAAAAAAATATCTCTGGTTAGGAAAGCAAATAAGAAAAGGTATAAGTTGGCAAAAAATAGAAAGAGAGAAAATGAAAGTAGTATTTATCGGGCTGACACGGAAAAATCCGGTCAACTTTAATTTGAGATTTCTGTAAAACCATAAATGCTTTTTATTTCATTTTTTTTATTAAATGTGTTTACATAAATTAGGATTTTAACTTAATTTTAAGGGGCTTGATGCCTTCTTGATGGAAAGATATTTTTTAATGCATTGCAATCCATCAAAGTGAGGGGCGGGGGGATTTTTGTTGTTAAAAATGGATTAAAAATAATCAATATACATATAAAATAATTTTATACTTTTTTAATACGAAATCATTTATGTGGGTTTTATGTGTTTAGTTATAAAATTTTATTAAAATCTTTTTTTTAAATCGATGACTCTCTGCTTTTTTTAGATCATCGGACTGATTTTCTCCATGGTGTTGATTTGTGCTCTTAAAAGAGATTCTCGCGTTTTGTAATTTTATATCGTATTTGTTTCTATAAATATTTTTATTGCTTCTATAAATATTTTGAACAAACAATTTTTGGGGATATTTAATATATTATTATTGTGATTTTTTTATTTTATATGGTTGTTGTGCCTTTTATTCAAATTAAATTAACATATTTTATTCATTATCAAAGTAATATATCAAATAATGAAAATTTTATAGTTATATATGTAATAATGGTTTTATGAAATAAATGCATTTTATATTTTGAGATTTTATATTTGCAATACGTTTGATTTTTAAGCAGGCATACTTCGTGATTTTTTACAAAATTATAAATGCGAATGAAGCAGACTTGCAAGCAGCAGAATTTCTGCTTCATTTAAAAATATTTTACGTGTTTACACTTCCACTGTGCCTTTTCTTATTTAAGTCAATGCACACTTAGCGTTGCATTTGTCCCGGTTTTTCCGTAGGAGAACGCGATGGTCTTTTTTACGGTTTTTCCGTAGGAGAACACGATCAAAATTTTAATTTATCTAATATCGCAGCGCTCTCCTACGTAAAAACCGTAAAAAAGACCATCTGCGCTCTTCTACGTAAAAACTGGAACAATGCACAGTGGGCCAGATTTTAGACTTATGGTGGACAAAATTATTTTGATATTTTTTTTTACTAAAATTCTTTAAATGTCTAAATAACCACCTTATAATAAAAAATATTCGCATTTACTATAAATTATTGAATATCATAGAAAAACTTTAAAAAACGCGGGTTTGTAATTTTTTATATTTAAGTTCTCATAAAACGCTCATGAGGTTTTAAATATATTTTATGATGAAATATAAATTCTATAGATTAATTATGGTAGTAATTAGTAAAGTTTTAGTCTAAAGTATTACATTTTTTAATTTTAAAATTTATTACCCCCAAATTCTGAATAACATCATTTTAAGTTTTTTTATACTATATAGAAAAAAGACTACTTGTAGAAAAAAGAAAACAAAGCTTGTACTAATTTATATATTACAAATCATTTAATTACGGAGCTAATTGATTGTTATCATTTAATTACAGAGCTAATTCTTTCAACAACTCTAGAACTTCACTGGGAAATTTATGCAAACTTTGATTGTTATTTAGTTTTCTAAGAGATGTTATAACGGGATCACTGGATACAAGAAGCCTAATAATCAAATCTTGGTTTGTATCTTTTCTTGTAGTCTTTTTGCTAAAATGTTCCCGAAAGATCTTGAAATCTTAATTTCGCGCCTCAAGGGCATCTTCTGACATTATTCTGATTGGTAGAAATTGTCTTTCAATTATGGCATGACCATGAACCAAAATTTTGTGAACAGATTGTGACATATAGTAACATGAATAATTGGATATATAAAGTTTTAGAGCGGTTATGCAAAAAACTTTAAACTTTATAGTATTTATTTAAATAAATACTATAAAGTTTAAAGTTTTTTGCATAACCGCTCTAAAACTTTATATATCCAATTATTCATGTTCATATGAAATATTTCATATGGTGATGACAAAGTGACTAAAATAATATATAAGAGTTTCATCAACTTTTAATATCTCGGCGGTTAATTTATAGTTGGCAAAAGCTCTGCGGGCAGTATTTCTGTTGTTACTAGTACCTAAAAAATTAGAAAATTATATCTTATATTTTAAATGTTATATGGATATATAATATATATTTTATATAATATAAAATTTGACTTACCCGATCCTCCATTTTTGGAAAAATCCACAACTAATCCTAATTGGTTCATAAAATCGGTCTGAATTCGGCACTTTACTTGCTCTACAGCTAATTTATCAGCTATGGCTCTAGCCTGCCATTTTCCGGTTTCCTTTTTATATCCAATATGTAGTGTTAGCTCAAAAATGTTTATCCAAGCGTGTAGGCTAGATAAACCATATTTAAACTCTAAATTATCGGTGTCTAAATTCATCACTTTTCATAACATCACTTTTCATAACATCACAGTTCTCAATTTCGAAATCAATAGTTTTTTCTTCTTCTTCCACAACATCCTTGCTTTCGTTTTGAAAAGAAAATCTAACGGGTCGACAATATGCAGTTGATGACAGCTTTTCGTTTCTCCACACTACTACGTTTTTATTATTATAAAATCCATCGAGTTCTAATGGTACTATGCAAGTAATAAATAAGCACTTGTCATTTTTTAGATTTCTTTCAATGTTTTCATTAAGTGCTTTGCCCTTTAGCACTATCAAACCCAGCCTTGCATCTAAATCTAGTCAGTTTAGTTAGTTCTTCTAACATTGTTATTAGTACAGGAGCCTGTACGTCACACAGTCTTTCAAGTGTGTGCATAAGAAGGTCTTTTAGCGGTATGTTTACGGCATACTCATCTACATAAACGTTTTTGGGATAACATTTAGATTTAGAAAATCGTATATTATTATATAAAAGATAAATGTAGCAGCCTTTTTCTTCTGCGCCATTTCGTAAAAGCTGGTATGTTGATTTTGATAAACCACCATCAACAATCAATGCTAGACCTTCATTCCGTGTGTACTTCATAAGATTTTCAACTAATTTGTCTTTTAAAATTTCGGTAATTTTTCTGGCAGTCTCGTACTTAAACTCATTTCTAAATTTCAATTTTGTTGCATGAAGTAATTCAGCGTTAGATAAACTGTTAATAACATTGTTAAGCTTTCTCTTTTTTGTTTTTTTGCATGAGTTTTTAAAAGAGCAACAACTAAAAATTTTAGCGTAATGTACGTAAACTGAAAATCTTGAGCTAGCCAATTTACATTGCTTTTTTCAAAATAATTTACATCATTATTTGCAGGTATCCACGTTTTACGATATACTTTTATAAAGTTTTTAGACTCACAATCGTTTAGTTTAATATCTACTGTAGTTAGGAGAGATTTTACTGATAAAAAAAATGATTTATCATTAGGAACTAGATTGTTTTGTCTTATAAGTGTGTGAATCTCACCAATTTTCATATTATAACTAAAGTAAAAAACAAAAAAAGTATTGTTCAAACAGTACAATGTGCGTTGAATTGTATTGGAGAAAAATAACATCTGTTATTGTTTGGGTGAATAAAAAACATGACGTTTTAAATAAGTATTTTGATTTCAAGCGAATATTCGCTCAAAATCGTCTCAAATCGTAGTATTCGAAAAAGTCTCAAATCGTAGTATTCGAATACTACGATTTGAGACTCGTACTTTTAAAGTATCAAATTAACTCAAAATGGGAAATTAAGGGCGATGTATACAGTTCTAATAGGTTATGTACATGTTGCATTTACTAGCTCAAGCACTGGATATAGGTTCTCGTAGGTTTTCTAACTTTTATTTGACACTTGTACGAAAGAAAAGTATTAAATGTTATAAACTTACCTTGTTATCAAAGGATCCAAAATCGAGAAAAAACGGAGTCGAGAGAAATCGAGAAAAAACTCCGTCGGAGTCGAGAAAAAATCGGAGTTTCGATAATATTTTGTTATAAAAATTAAACTATCTATTTGATAAAAAAATTAAACTCTCTATTTGATAATTAAACATTGTTCTTGTATTTTTATTTTTTAATTTTAAATATTTCGATTTATAATTCATAATAAAATTTTAAAAAATTTATATTTTTATATTTCTTAGTGCATAAATTTTTTTTTTATCACAATTTTTTAACGAACAAGTTATATTTAATAATTGGCTTTCTAACCGGCATCGGTTAGGAAGAAGGCGTGAACTTTCAGTTAAATGCCCTTCTGCGTTGCTATGCAATAAAGACTTGTTGGGGCACCTATAGTAAAAATTAAAAAAAAAATTTGAAAAAAAAGTATTTATACTGAAGATCTTTTTAAATAATATTTTAAAAAGATCAAAACATCTATCATTTCATCAGAAAGCGAACTACGAAACTTTGTGACAAATCTGGAAGACGAGGAGAAAACTCTTTCTGCTTCCGAGGAAGTTGCTTGAATTCTGTGGATGGCTAGTTCAAATTTTAAAACTGTTTCTGATTTCACACCAGTTACTTCATATTCTTTTAACTGATCGGTGAAGGTCTTGACTTTTTTTGGTTTTTTAGCTGCTGATTGATTTTGAATTAGAACTTCTTGAATTTCGGAGAAAAAAGATGTCGATTGTGATGGTTCTTCTTGTTTGTTTTTAGCGTGATCATCTGATTTTTATTGGAGACTATTTTCTTTTGTTGCAAATAGTTGATCAAATAATTTTGAAGCATAAATTTGAATATCTTTTTTGGAAGCGTAAAAAAATGTGTGGTTTTTATTTTTAAAAAAATCGGGATTGTGCAAATAACGACTCAATGATACCAACATAACGTTTTTACAATCTTCATATCTGGAGATTAAGGTCTCTGCAAAATTAGAACTGATGTCAGTTTCTGCAACCTTCAATTTACTTACTAACGTTTCCATAATAATGTCACACTCCAAAATTGTTGTATTTGGTTTTTCCAAGCGAACTGCAGCGTCAGCAACGACTTCCAATAAGTCAGACAGCGATTTTAAGAAATCCAAGTCAATTTCAGCTAACATGTTTAAGCAGTTTAGCTCTTCGAGTGTTTTTTTTACAGCTTCTAAGCAATCCAGAAATCTTTTAATCATCTTAAAAACACTGTTCCATCTTGTTCGGTTGTCGAACAACAGTCCTTTGTCATGCGAAGATCCGTATATTTCGTGTATTTTTCTTTTAAGAACTTCATATCGAAACGATGAATATTTCAAAAACTTAATTAGTATTCGAAGTTTCTGTAGATTTTTTTCGATATTTTCTTCATACTCAATCTCATTCTCCGAATATTCAATAAGAAACTCTCCTTCAGACTCTCCATCAGTTTCTGTTTCTGTTTCAATAATCGATTCAGTTTCTTTGTTCACAATTTTGCGACAATCTTTTTTAGCGTATATCAAATCACAAACACTCAAATGAATTGAATGATTCTGGCAGATCTGATGTGGAAACTTAAATATGGTACCCAATTTCACCATCCAACTACAGCCATCCGTAGTTTTACCTGCAATATCTTCACTATCTATACCAAATTTTTTTAATTTTTCCATTATCAAAATGTTTAATGTTTCAGCAGAACTAGGAGATGGCAATCTCATCATTCCTAAACAATACGTTCTGTCGTGATGAACATTTAAATTGTAGTATCTTCTACCTCTATTGCTACACCATTCGTCACCTGTTAGTCCAAATTTTTCTCCTTTTGCTTTCAATGCAGCCAATTCAGCGATCATTAAGTATTTGGCTTCAGCATGAAACATCTTAATTTTTTCTGAAATTGCGGACGCTGACTTAGGCAAACTATGCCCGTAATTTTCAAAAAGCATTCTTAGTGTTTCAGATTGAGTTATGGACCTAATCGAATACCCATCAAGAGCTGTCAACTTGGCAAGAAGATCGTTTAATGACATTTTAGTCAAAACTGGTCTGGAACTGAATGGTTTCAAATCTATTTTCTCGCAACTTTTGACGTGTCCAAAAAGGCCGTTTGTGCTGCTTCCTGGACAAGCGATTCTTTTATGACATTTTTTGCAATCTCCATACTTCTTATCATTTACCACAACTTTATTAAAGTACTTCCACGCTTCCGAAACCATTTTTTTCTATGAAAGAAAAATTATCAATTTGATAATGACCTCCCATATTTGTTTTTAATTTTATTTTAATTGTGAAAAGTTATCACATTTTAAGTTATTAAGTTATTTATTCTGATAGGTAAGTATAATTAAACATTAATTATTATTATTATTTATTTTCACTGATAACATTTTATTGCACAATTTTGCCACAATGCTCAGTGGGCCGGATTTTAGACTTATGGTGGACAAAATTATTTTGATCATACAAAATACGACACTACTTGTATAAAATGAAAGTTTTATATGTTTTATATGTTAAAAACTTACCTCGTTATTTTACGACCAGTCTTTGTTTATATTATAAATAATGATCTTGACTAAACTTTTTTTTTGTAAAGGTAAACTATTGAGTAATTAAAATATATAAACTAATATCACATTCGCATAATATTTTAAAAGTTACTGTTTATTATATCTTTGCTTAAAAATTAAAAAATTCTTGCTTTTTATTATGCATTACATTTTATTATACCGCAATTGATTTTTGTGGATTTAAAAAAATACTAATACTAAAAAGATACTAATATACACAAAAGAGTTTTTGAAATAGTACAATGGAAAAGTATGAGCATGTTTTAATATATGGTTTTGAATAGAATAAACTTTTTTTGAGGTTTTTTTCACCATCATCACCTGGCCCACTGTGCATTACCAATTGCTTTGCGATGTATATTAGTGTTGTTATTAAACGAAGAGAACACTTACATTTGAAACAATTTTTAAAATTACAATTTACAATTGTAAAAACCACGTAGAAATAAAATAAGAATTCAATTATTTTACGAATAAAAAATTGGTATTTTCTAAAAACTTCGTCGAAGTTTCGTCGAAGTTTCTCGATTTGTCTCGAACTCCGAAACTCCGAAAAACCGAGAAAAATCCGTCGAGACGGAGTTCCGAATGGATCCACTGCCTTGTTATAATAAAGCCAGTTTATAATTTTTTGTTTTTGTTTTTAACATCTTCGCTTCCAACAAGGCTGCAAGCAACCACTAATTAGTGCTGGAAGTTACTGGAGGAGAAAAGATGAAGATTGTAGAGCAAGATAACGATTGACAGACGAATTAAAAGATTGCAAATTATATGAATCAGGAAAGCAAGATGAAGGAAGCGAATTCCAAAGAACTGATGTTCGAGGAAAAAAACTAGATGTGTTATAAATATGTTATAGTTAAAAAAAATAAAACTAGATGTGTTATAAATGTGTTATAAATAATGATTTTTTCTTTATATTTTTTTTATAAAGCTATACAATTAAATAGTTACAATAAATAAACTAATTGCGCATACACGTGTTTTTTTTAAAGTTACTGTTAACAAAAGATATGCACAAAAATGCGCTTCCATACATGGAAGCGCAATTGATTTTTGTGGTTTTGAATGATACTATTAAACTCAAACAAATGTTTAAATAAATCAATAGAATATTACGATTATGTTTTATTATATGATATTTTAAATAATAAAATTTCATTTTTGAGGTTTTGTCCACCACCTGGCCCACTGTGCGGCCCCTCAGATCTATAACAATGGGTTAAACGTCCTTGGTCTAACTCAATAAAATAAGAATGTGGGCTGATAATATTCGGAAGTAAAAATTAATTGTAAGGTTTTGTACTGGGGAAGTGAAGAAAATGTTTAAATATATTTATAAAAATATTAAAAAATGTTTTTATAAAAAATATAGTTGTAAAAAAACCTAAAATAAAAAAAATTAAAAGGTAAAATTAGAGTTATTCGCGGAGGCCAAAGTTAAACTTTCCATAACAAAAAACAAACTTTTTTGAAATTTTTTTTATTTTCCTAGCAAGTTCGAATTATTTACCAAATAACTAATTTTGCTGCGAAAGAAATTTTACTTTTCAAAATTCAAGATATTGCACCCATTATAACACATCATACCGAGGTATGGTGTGTTAGAAAGCAAATGCAGCTTCTATTAAAATATTTGGCGCTTTTTTGAAATTTTGTTCTGTTTTTAAAGATAAAACTCACGTTCAACCAGAAGAAATATCATGACAAATATTTCATAATTTATTAGAAAAGGACAGCCTGTTGGATGCAAGTTTAAAAAAGCACCAAAAATAAATAAAAAAGTTATCCAATCTGGAAACTACAAGCAAAATGTCACTGTTACTTTATTTGTCTTCCATGAAACTACAGCAACAGCAATAAAATCATATTTTTACGACCGTTCAGATATTGTATCTTTCTTAATTCTTTTTAATAAATGGTAGACAACTACAAATTCGAAAAATCGGCTTTCTAATAACCGTCTTGAAAATGCTGCTATTACTAATGATAAAAAACCTGAGTTTTTTAGAGCTTTCGCTGACTGGTTAAATATATGGAAAAACAACATTCAAAGTTTTGAGAATTACACATTATCTCCTCAAACATCAAAAGCACTACAAAGAACTTTATTATGACAAGCTTTATTAATAGAAGATCTGTTAGAAGATAATTATAAATTTATATTGACTGCTCGTTTTCAAAGTGATCCGTTAGAAAGAAGATTCGGACAATACCGTCAAATGAGTGGTGGCAGGTTCCTTGTCAGTAGTATGAAAGACGTGTTTTATAGCGAGAAGATAATACGAATAAAAAGTTTAATAAAAAAAAGTGATTCAAATTTTTAAAATGATATTAATGCTGAATATACACATCATGCTAAATATTTGATGGATTTTCACACAATCTAAATCTCTTTATTTGAGAACAAAGAAAGAGATTTAGATTGTGTGACTTTATCAGATAATTCTCGTAAAGTTATATAATTCCATACTAGTTATATACTATAACATATCAAATCCATTGTAAAATTAGCATCTGCTAGGTTGCATTCTTTATCGTGTCGCCACTTCCTTATTCCAGATTCTATTCTTTATCTCTATAAATTTCAAATCCGACCTGGTATGGAATACTGATCTTCGAATGATGCCCTTTCTTTTTTAAACAAGATACAAAAATGTATTATAAACATATTTAAACCTGCTCTTGCAGCCAACCTTAAACCATTGTCACATCGTCGTAATGTTGTCCAGAGGTGGGCTAACAACTCTATTCTTACCCCTTTTAGAAAATGTCTCTTTTGCTATACTAGATCATCTACTTGATGTTATTTATCAGTCTCAAGTGCAACACCATAAAACAGCAAAAGTTCAGTAGGAAGGTTACAAATCGTTTTTATATTTAAATCACCAAAATTGTGGTAAAGAAATTATAGATACTGTTATTTCAAATATTTACTTTAATAACACCAGAAAGAGAGTCAATAGTTCTTGTTGCAGATAACATTATTTATTATTATTAACATTATTGTTACAGATAACATTGTCACCTTTAAAAAAAGACAAAGAAAAAAGGAATTCTTTGTTTCACATTTTTAATCAGTTTGCGTTACATTTTTGTATACTTTCAAAGGTTATTTTTGAGAGTTGTGTATTTTTATTTCTTGTGCTGTCTTTGAATATTTCAAAATTTCTACTGACAATTTTAACTCATTTTCTTCTGAAATCATTATAGTAATATATAATTATCAAGGTTTATAAATATATAGGTTTAAATATATAAATAATAGGTTTATAAATGTTGTTTTGTTTTTGATAAACACAGCATTTTTTAACCATCATTACTATTTATTACTGAAAAGAAACCTCAAAGTATACAAAGTTTTGTAAAGTTTAGTAGATATTTCAATCAAGCCAACGCAAAAATTTTTATCCTGTGCCAGATTTACTCTCTTAAAATCTATAATGCAATAATAAAAATATTATGTATAGAAAGTTTGCCCATCCAACAAAGTATACATTTTTCAACTGGTCTCCTTTATTTTCTTCCATTGAAGCAAAATACAATGCCGTGTATTTGAATAGGCCATGGATTTGTATTTAAAATCTTTTTTTGTAAATTGTAAATAAAATTTAAAATTTTTAGAAACCCATGAGTGCTTTTATTTTAGGTCATCGGACTGATTTTTTCCATGGTGTTGATTTGTGCTCTTAAAAGAGATTCTCGCGTTTTTTAATTTTATATTGCATTTTTTTTAAAAGTATTTTTATGTATGTAATAAAAATACTTATAAAAAAATACAATATAAAATTCTACATCTGTAGAATTTACAGATGTAACTACATCTGTAAATTCTACAGATGTAGTTACATTTTTAACTTATATGAAAAATAGCTGCAGGATTTTATAAAATTATAAAATTTTAATTTTATACTGTATTTCTTTATAAATATTTTTATTACTTCTATTAATATTTTGAACAAACAATTTTTGGGGATAATATAGGTTATTGTGATTTTTTATTTTATATGGTCATTGTGCCTTTTATTCAAATTAATTTAACAATTTATCATAAATAAATCATAATGTCAAAATGAAATTTTACTTCAAAATAATATATAGAAATATTTTAAGAGGCAATTAAAAGCAAAGGGTCAGGGTAACAATATTAGTTTTTGCTATGTCTAATAACATCTGTCTAACAACATCTGTAAATACAACGAGGTATAACTACATCTGTCCAGTAACATCTGTAAATACATTGAGGTATACCAACATCTGTTCAACAACATGTGAAACTTCATTGATGTATCATAACATCTGAGTAAAAAGTATATGATTAATACAGATGTAGTTACATCTTTTCAATTATCTAACTATAATAACATCTGTGCAACTACATCTGGAGATTTTACTGATGTAGTTACATCTTTTCAATTTTTTCAGTATAGTAACATCTGTACAACTACATCTGTAAATTCTACAGATGCAGTTACATCTTTTAAATTATATGAAAAATAGCTGCAGGATTTTATGAAATTAATAAATTCTAATACATTATTTTAACCAGATGTAGTTGCATATATGGTTTTTTTCAGATGTAGTTACATCTAGAAAAAAATATTATATATAAATGCATTATTTTAACCAGATGTAGTTACATCTGTTTAAGATTTTTTTAAGATGTAGTTACATCTGTAGGAAAATCATCCAGATGTTATTGGACGTGGTGAAAAATTACCAGATCTAATTACATCTTCCTAAAAATGATGTTAGGGGTCATTGAATTTATAGATGTAGTTAGAGTAAAAAAAAAAAGATGATCTTGGACGAAAGTGTATAGATGATCTTGGACTACTCAACAGATGTTGTTGGACAGATGTAGTAATCTTTTACCAAGCAAATATTCAAAAATTTGTGATCAATTGTAAAAATGATTTCGTTTAGTTTTAAGAATAATAACTCCAATTACGAATATAATTATAACTTTTTACGACAATTTTGTTCCATAAAAAAACTCTACGAAATGGAATGCAAAATTTGCATTGATTTAAATTTTGGTTGTTATTATTTCGTAATATATATTTCTTTTTTATAACTAAATATAAATCACCAAAAGAATCTGAAAATGAGTTTATGTTACCGAAGCCAAAACAGCAGTAAAAGCTTCAATACATCTTTTCACAGTTCCGATAAAAAATTTATGTGCGCGCAGAAATGGAAGTAAAAACGTAAGCAAACATTATTTCAATGGCTTAAGTTATAGAGGTTTATAATGGAAAAAAATGTAAATACTGAACCTATAAAAGTTTCAAGAGGTCAAAAACATGCACTTTCATCGATTGTAAAAATAACGAGAACAATCTAGAAATGTGGAAAGATGATTTATGTATGATACAAAATGTTAAAAGAAGCTCTAACTTGTGAAAGTTAGAATGTTTTAAAGCACATGGTTTTTGTTCTAAGTAAAGATGTTATAAAACAGGCAATGCAAAACAGATTTAAGAAATTAAATTATATAGACTTACATTAAATTTCAGATATAACAGAGTTTATTATAAAAACACCTAAAAGTTTTGACTTACAGAAACTAACAAGGAGTGAATACAAACGTTACAACAATATAAAAACATTATTAACGGTAGCTTAGAATTCATCAATAATTTCTTTAAATAATTTCTAAAGCTTACAGAAGCTAAATTTTGGATAAAGAAATTACAAATCGAAACAAATTTTTAGATTGTGTTCTAAAATACTCTTGTATAATATATTATTAAGGGTTTAATATTAGCACTAAACGTTCTGAACATTACATCTACCACACAGTTCCCCTCTGGTTGGAAAGGTGCAACTCAAATGACTTGATAAATGACAGTAAAAAAAAAAGAACTAAAATAAAATTAGAAAGAAATTGCTAATTTATGGATATTGGTTGAAGTTATTAGAAGACCAAAGATATTATATTTATATATATATATATATATATATATATATATATATATATATATATATATATATATATATATATATATATATATATATATATATATATATATATATATATATATATATATATATATATATATATATATATATATATATAATATATATATATATATATATATATATATATATATATATATATATATATATATATATATATATATATTTATATATATATATATATATATATATATATAATATAGTGTTGTTTAATATTTACAAAAAAAAATATTTCTAAAGAATTGATTATACTTTGCATTTTTAAGTTTTAAGGTTTTATATGCTAAGTATATTTACTTTAGTACATGCATTAAGTGAAACATGCATTTAACCCTAATACTAGATATAATCCCAAGGTTATGAAATTGAACCAAACCTATACCTACCTAACTAAATTAACCCTAATGATATGATTAACTCCAACGCTATTATAACTTTATATTATTATTATTATTATTATATTATTCTATTTTTATATGATTGTTTATTAATTTCTGCTTTTATCAACTGATTGCAGAATTTATCCGTCTCATCTTGTATTTTTAGAAATTAACTGAAATTCTGATATGTTATAAAATTGTAAAACAATAATGATTTCAAGATCTAAAGCTTCAAAGAATCGTCATATACTTTTTGGAGAAGGTTGTGAATTACCCAATTTTTGCTTGCCAACCCACAAGCAAGTAGGCAAAGCATACTTGTCTGAGAAGAATTATGAAACTGAACCACTACAGTCTGTTTGTAAGAGACTAGCAGAGAAACTTTCTCAGATATGGATTAAAGCATCAGTTCCTACTATAAGTCTTTGAGGCATAGAGTTACAGCTGGAGAAGTACATAGGCGATGTTCAGAAAGTGGTTCGATCAAAGTCTGCAACAGTAAAACAAGATGAAATAGAAAAAGATCTTGACACATTGTTTGACATTTGTTCGTGTAAATGAAAAGAACTTTCGTCTTGTTGCTGTCCAATGGTTTTGAAGGTGCCAGCAATTGAGCATGACTTCCTAACTGATCAACGCACTATACGTGTTGGCAGAATAGCTGGAATCGACAAGAAGGAATCCGCACGTGCTGAGAGGCGTTTAAAACGAAAATCTGTTTCATTATCAAAGGAAGAGAATGCAGTTAAGTGTGCCAGAGTCGTTGAAGCATCTGATAATGAATCAGATAATGAAACAGACAACAGTTCTGACACCGAAACTTATTCCCCTTCCGTATCAGATGTCGATACCGAAGTCACATCTACTCGTCTGAAAAACAGTTGTTTAAAAAATATTGCTCTACAAGGAGACCCATGGACCCCATTCATTTAATGGACTAATTGGCAAGTCTATTTCAATGTCTGTTCAGAAACCCATAGTCAGCTTTGCCATAATTGTTGGTAAACCTATTATATGCGATAAGCAGTTGTTAAGCAGTGATCAACTGTACTTTTTCGAAATTGTTAATGCGGTGAAGACAGGTGTTGTACCAGATAGATTTAATTCTAGAACACCTGGGCGACTAAACCATGCAAGGTGGTTGACACTAGCAAACCGTGTTCTACGCCTCTATATATCTACTGAAGATCCATCAAATGAACTAATACTTTTGGCTAAATTTATTGTGAATTCATATGCGGTTGTTTGGTTTGACATTAAGAAACATTCAAACTGCTGGAATGCTGCTCCACACTATTATAAAATGATAGAAACATCACGATTTCTTCCTGTGTGTTATCGAATAATTGTTCAGCAAGTTTTGAAGCGCAATAGCTACCCGGCTCATATCGAGAGCATTATTCTGGCTATGCTCAAAGACAACCGTCAAGTGATCCGTAAGCTTGCGTTGAAGAGAATTCTTCGTGCTCGTGAAGATGACATACCAAATCGAAAATTTCAACTCTCTGAGATACGATTTCAAGCGACTAGTTATGAAGAACTGATTGACTGGCAAACACAGCCCCGCTTGGAACCTGTTCTGACAAAACATATTCCAACTGTACAAATATTGGCATGGCTTTCGTCAGTTGAAGACATAGTTATTGACATTTAGCCATTTCCATGTCACAATCAAAGTGTTGAACGTGTGATTAAAATTGTGACTGAATCAGCATCCAAAGTTTATGGTCAAGAAAATTGTGATAGCTATATTTGCGTTTAACTGGAGCGCCGCAAGTTGATGCCTCACTTTGACACAAAATCTGAATTTAAGAACATTTAGGTATAGTTTCTAATCAACGTTTGCTAATGATAAATTGCTTTGACTGTTCAAATAATTTGAATTTTATTATACATTCAATCAATAAATAATGTAACAAATGAGCGTTTTTAAGTTAATTTATTTGAAAACTTCAAAGGTAAAAATGCAAAGTATAGCAAAGTAGTAGCGAAAAACGGTTTGCAGCATTGCATTCAGCGTATTTGAAAGCCAATCACTGGAAATTCCCGAAGAAATTTTCCAAATTTTTTTAAGTTATGATCCGGCCTAATATATATATATATATATATATATTATAGCAGCTGTGGCGCAGTGGTAGCGCACTTGCCTCAGAAACGTAAGATCCGTGGTTCAAACCCACCCCTGGGCAAGTTTTGCGACATCGGTTAGGAAGGAGGCGTGAACTTCCTATTAAATGCTTTTCCGCGGTGCTCTGTGATAAGACCGTAAGGACTTCTTGGGGCACCTAAATCAACATTAAAAAAATATATATATATATATATATGTTTTTACTTTAGATTAGAACTTGTACTATTTGGAAATGTCTTTGAAATTTTACAACTTATTTCAGTATGTATATATATATATATATATATATATATATATATATATATATATATATATATATATATATATATATATATATATATATATATATATATATATATATATATATATATATATATATATATATATACTATTTGGAAAAGTCCTTGAAGTTTTACAACTCTCATACAATATCTCAGTATATATATATATATATATATATATATATATATATATATATATATATATATATGCATAAATTTAGCTTTAAACACTACATTAAGTACCATTAGGTACTTTAGAGTACAAAATAAGATAGTTGAATTATTTTTATACAAATGCAAAAGTCAATGTTTTGAGGTACTTTTTTTCACTTGTTTCTTAATATGTTATTTAAAATGGGTTAGACAGGCTTTTTTTTAAAATCATTATATAAGACTAATGGCACTGGATTAATAATATTGTTTGATAAACCTTAGTTTTGCTTTGTCTCTAACCAATTTCTGTTAAAATAACGTTTTTACTTCCATTTCTTTGCGCGCATAAATTTTATATCGGAACTGTGAAAAGGTGTATTGAGATGGTCCCGATGGAGGAGAGAGAGGCAGATGAGGAAACAGTATTCGAACTAGAAGTAGAAACTTGGGCTTTAACAATTACAAGTTAAAATTACAATAAAGCGTTAAACATACTTGTGCATAATTACATGATTTAAAAGAATTACAAAGCCCGATTGTAGTGTGGAACATAAAAATACTATATAATTGAAACTGTTTGATTTTATTGACATATTAAAGGCCCTAATTGCCAATAAGATATTATTCAGATGAGATAAAATCTTTATTTCAAAGCTCAGCTTTCAGTTTTTTAAGTAGTAATTTATAAAAAATTAGATAAAAGAGATGCGAAAAGTTTTATTTACTTTGCAATTTTTTCCATGGTGATAAATATTTTTCATGGTGTTTCCATGGAACTATAGCTCAAAATGACGTTGTCTTGTATTAGGTGGCAGATTGTGGTTTTTTGGGGCCCTAGGCTGATCGAACATTTGGGTTCCTACCTTAGCACCCCAGAAGCTAAAGTTTCTAAATGTCTGAAATAGCCTGATGTTTTTGTGAACAAATGAAACGACAGACTTAAAATTCAAACTCTGTTAAAACGAAAAAAATAACATTTACATAAAAACTTTATAATAATTATAAGTAATTATAACTACAATAAATCCAAAGAAATTTTTTCTTCTGCGCTTAACTGATAGTAGAGCAGGGCATATAGAGACACTTAAAAAATAAATGTTGCGGATAAACTAATCATAGTTAACACTGTTTTTATAAACTTCTTAAAATTTCATTGGTATAAGAAAACGAAAAAACGAAATGAAAAAAAAGCAACGACAACTAAAGTAACGAAACTCTAGACCAGCAAAATTTTTACATTTTGCAAGTGGGTGGGGCAAAACGGGACAGTTAAAAAGCAGAAGTTGTTCGTTAGTTGTAAAGCTTTGAAAAATCTATCATTTAAACATGTTCAGACATTGAAATCTCAAAAAAGTAACATACCCATATAAACTACACTACACCTATACACCCATATACCACGAAAAAGAAATAACAACTAAAATAATTTTTTTTTTTCTGTTTTATTATAACTTACTTTTAAACAAACAAACTTAAGAAATCGTTCTAAAAATTAAGTAGGGTAAAACTAGAATATATTATTAAATTAGTAACTACTACCAAATTTAAAATTAAACAAAAAATGTTATGGATCACATAAATCACACAAAAAATATCCTGAAACTATTTGGCAACATTTTTGACAATCTGGCTTATTAGCAATACGCCAATGTAGAGCAAATTTAAATATAATATGTGTATCAGCAGCGTTTGTGGTTCTAAGTTTCTTTTTACTCACAGCTAAAACTGCATTTCATCCCATTTTAGATGATAGACCTGTCTTATATAATTTCTTACCATCGTTGTTTACATGAAGCACTATTAATAATCGAAGTTATAAAATAACAATTTCTTTGAACTTATTACTAATACTGCTTTTCCAAATAAGGAAAGTAACATTTTAGATTAAGAATAAAATTATCAAACTGTAAACAGCATTACAAAATAGTAGTAATATAGTCAATTATATAAATAATTGTTGTCTCGATATGCCCCATAATTGTTGTCTCGATATGCCCTACAAAAGCCATTTTTCTAAAATTAATACTATTTAAAAAGTTCAACTTTAGATATTTTTTTAAAGCCCAATTTTTAAGGAGAATAAAAAATGCTGTCTGCAAAATATATCAAATTTTTTTGAAAAAAAGTAATTTTTAGCAGAGATATAAGATTTTAGGCATAACTTTCCCATTAAGCCCCACTGTCCCAATATACCCTGCTCTACCCTTTATATTCGTGAATTGCTTTATCATAGGAAATAGATCTCGTGATATTGACAGAATTGAGCGGTTATTTAAACTTCCATTCGTCATTATATTTATGTTTATTTTTATAAAAGCCATTTTTGAAAAAGACCATTCTGCTTGGTAGCTAGTTATAGGTATTGTTAGTAAAATTTTAAGAATTGTATAAAGATTTGGAAATATATAAAAAAAAGTTTTTTCAAAACTTTGTGTCAAAATTTAGAAAGCCGTGATACAATTATTTTGTTTGAAGCATACCATATCTAAATAATGCTGAAATTGACTACATTCACTAAATAGTTCTTCTCTGATATCATTTTTATATAATAAGATAACGGACACCATTGATTAAAGTTAAATAACTGAACCTTTTTTTTCCAGGTTCATCAAAAATTTGAATTTATCTCCAATATTCTTATATGCAACATTTCTTTTACAAATTTTGTCCCCATTTGTCTAAAAAAACATAAAGTACCTATTTACAAAACTTATTCTCTCTTTTTTTTTTTCCATCCGAATATATTTTCTTTCTTACTCTAAATTTACTTCGGCTTCTAAACTAATTTTGGCTGCTTTGTTCTCAAGGTCTTTTAATTTCGACTCGAATCTTCACGTAAAGATTTTAAAGTGAAATCTACAATAAGAGTACAATATTTTATATCGACATTACTTATCTGCTCAATAATTTATTTTAAAACATTTTTTCCCATGAGCTGCACTATCTCTTCATATACAGTTTTGGATAAGTAAGTAGTAGATTTTATAGCCCCAGTTTGATACTTTGTTAGAAGTTCTTTTAAGAAAAGATCGAAATCTAAAATCTGTTCCATAAGGCCCATTAAACTTCCATTGTGTGGAGAGCCCCGATTTTGTCATGACCTTTTAGTGGCAAACCTCTTTCAGATAAATATTTTATTGCTGGTAATACCCGTTCTAAAGTATTGTAGTAATGTTTTGCAGTTTTAGTAGCCTGTTATTTTAACTATATATCTATTGTGCTCTTTATATCTATTTTTGTGTGTGTCAGATTCTTCATGGGATTCAAGAATTTTTCTTATGTTTTTCTAATCTTAACAACCATCAAATGCTAATGCTGCTGTTTCCTGAATGACGAAATAATTTGCATGGTAAACAAAATACTGCTCCTTTGCATAAAGAATAACGAAGCCAGGACCTTACAACTGTTTGACCGTTTTTCATGAATTTACTAAAAAAATTGTTACAAAAAAAGCTGCTTTGATCTTTATAATTTTGCTTAGATTTTTTTGTTTTAGATAAACAAAGATGGCCGGTTTCTGAGTTTTTTTTCTTAGAAAAAAAACTCGAAACTAATTAACTTTGGCCAATATCCTATATCTTCAGTTTACTCTTACATCAATAATATCAGTAATTTTAGACAATTTTTCTCTTCTTGCATGAAGCCTTTGTCTTTGTCCTGAAAAAGATTTTCGGTTCGGCATTCGGTAACTACGTTGCAATTTACATTTTCGCTATAAAAATTTGCATTTTGACAGGTTAAACACCCTTAACAAATTAAAATAAAGTAATAACATTTTTTATCTGGTTTTGCAGAGGTTTATAATCATTTTAAGCCTAATCTCATTGTAATTCAATAAGATTTAGGCTACATACAAGCATTAAAAAGACTAAATTTCTGACCTGGTTTCTTAAAAAAACACCCGGCTTCTACAATATTTTTAAAACTGCCGTTTGTTTTTTATATTAAGATGACAAATCTTTCGGGGAGGGGGGCTTTTTATTTTTAATTTTTTAGCATAAACAAATTACTAACAAATAATATCATTATATTAAATAAGATTATAGTTGTTTGGAGGGTTTAGGAAGAGGTAGAGGATATGCCCCCCCCCCACACTTTTTCCATATTTTTTTAATGTAAAAGTACGGAGTCGCGGTCTCTCAATTATGTTTTTGTTTGTGTTTTGTTTAACTTAAACAAAACACAAACAAAATGACATCTATATAACAGTATGTAATAAAATTTTGTTAATATGCAAATTTCTCCTATAGCAGTTTTAAAATTTATAATTTAAAGGGTGTTAATTTTTTAATTGCATTGTTTCTTCACTAATGAAAATCTGGAAAAGAAGTTTCCGAAAATAGCTGGGCAATATATTAGGTAAATTAAACTGCGGAGGAGTAAATTAAACTGCGGAGAAAGGAGCTTTAATAATAGTTTATTAAATTTCTTCGGTATAATCACTTACATAAATTTCTTTAAATAAATGAATATATTAAGAATTGTATTACTTTATTATAAGACTTTTGATGAGATGTGAATTGATGTTTTCTATTTATAGATAATGCCATCAAAACACGAGTCACATGACACACCACCCAGTTATATGCAGTTTAATTAATATATTGACCCGCTACTACTAAGATTGAACTTCTTTTCCTTAGTTTTTTTAGTATAGAAATAACACCAATGTGTTTAAGAAAGTTACACCCTCTCCAAGGTTACTTTTACAATGGGTAAATTTGCATGTAACTGTATCCAGTGGTAGATTTTTGGGGCCCGCGGTTATTTATTTTTGAGATTTTTTTTAGGTGCTACACCGTAAAAATGACTAACAAAAAAGTATACAACAAGTATACAATGTAAATATTGCAGAATAAGTTTTTAATGGGTTTTTAAACCATATTACTAAATTCTATATACGCACATCATTTTTTGAATGTTTATTGTTTATTGTTTTTTTAATAAAATTAGATGTAAAAAAAGCACTGTTACTGATTTCGGAAGAAATATAAGGATAACTTTTAGTTTAATTTTTTGAAAAAAAATACACACAACTTTTTGTCCCTTTTTTTTGGTATTAACTGTTATGTTTTTGCCTAAAACTAAATAAAAGCGAGTGGCTAAACAATTTTTTTCTTATAAGTAATACTAAACTTTGTCTTTTATTTTAAAAATTTAGAAAAGGCGGGGGAGGGGGATTTTTCCTTCCCTTCCCTAACTTTTGATCCTCTCCAACCCTTTCCTCATTAGTAAAACTAGTTAAAAATAAATAGTTTTCATAAAAATTAGCAATCTTAATCAAATAAACAAACCGGCGCCGGTTAGTTTGCCGCAGCAATTCGGAAAATGTTATAGAAACCGGTTTTTTTTATAGAAACCAGATCAAAATTCAGCGGGCAAAATGCTTGAGCAGAGTCTAAATCTTATTTAATTATAATGAGATTTAGCTTAAAATGATCATAAAGATCTACAAAATTAAATAAAAAACAAAGCCTTTTAATTTTAATTTTTTAAGGGTGTTTTAACTGTCATAATATGAATTTTTGTGGTGAAAATTTGATCTTTGAGCCCGTTGAGCGAGGTCTAAAATTTGTGCAAATTAGTTAAACTTTCGTTTTTATTGATCATAGAGTACACCCACAGCATATGGAAAACAGTGCCTTTTGGTTTTCAAAAATGAGGGCGTTTAGCCTACCCTACTGTATATGCGCACATAGTTCAAGTATTTTTTTTCAAACATATTTAGTGGTCTCTTATCTTGTGGTAACTTGGGAGATGTCATTTTCGGTATGGGAATTATAGTAGATCTTTTCCAAGTTTTAGGTACAAAACCTGTTCTAAAAGACAAATTAATTATTTTTAGCAAGTTTAAACCAATGACTGGGTAGACTTTTTTAAAAATTGGTACATTCATATCTTCACACATACTTTTTTTGTCTTTTAAATCAATTACAATTTTGTCTAGTTATTCCATTCAGATGATGAGGTATTTTTTATGTGATCAGCAGCCACATATTGATTCAACTTTGTTATTGATTTTTCAATATCGATAATATTCTGAATGAGAAATTCATAGTATTTATCAGCAATCGATTTATCACTTGAATCCTCAAACTTGACATCTTCCCAAAAATCAAATTGAGTTTTACATTTAGTTTCAGTTCAAGTTTTAAAAGTCTTCCACATTGCAACACTATCACCTTTAAACATATCAATTTTAGCTTTATAAAAGTGGGCTTTAAATTTTCTCAATGGATAAGTTTTGATATTTCTTAATTTTTTATAAACTTTGAATTCTTTAAAGCAACTTTCTTCCCTTAAACCAAGTAATCTCATTGCTTAAATTTACTCCGCGTTAGATATACTTTTTTTACTTATTGCCAATAAATTTGGATTGTTCATCCATTTATTGTGGAAATTTTGGTTAATATCTGTGATGGTTTTTGTTTGGACTTCCTTTTTTATAGTTTTTTGAATACTATTAATGAATTTTTCAGCCCTTTCATTGATGTTAAGTTTCCTAAATTCCACCTTCTTTTCTTTAAGTTTAAATAACAACTCTTTATTTATTTTATTGTAGTCAATTTTGTCATACAATTTAATTTCTTTAGAACGAAGTAGCTTACTCTTCACATTACAATTCTTTTTTACATTATATTGATACTTAGACACAACCATTTTATGATCTGTGATTTTATGTGATTCATTTTGTAAAAAAAATGGTAAATTATTTATAAACAGGTCGATCACTGTACTTGAAGTTGGAGTAATTCTTGTAGGTATAGTATCCTTATTGATTATTCTTAGACTTGATTTTCTTACTATTTCAATGAAACTCTCAGAACAAAGTGAGCTATTTACGTTTCTAAATGGATCAGAATTAAAGTTAAAGTCACCCATAACTATGATACTTTTATATTTATTTTCAATTGCGGTCGTCTACTTTTCATAAAAGTTTATAAGTTCAACGTGATTGTTTCTTGATGGTGATCTATATACACAGCTTACCCAAATTGTTTTATTTAGAACTTTTAGCAAAACACTCATAACCCACCACTTCATTTCTACTACAATTTGTATAAAATCCATGACTTTGATATCTTCTTATATCAAAAGTGTACATCCCACAGTATGTGTACTAGAAGATAATACACTTTTGGATGTGTAATGATCAATTTTAATCTCATAATCAAAATATATATCTGTAACGTGAGTTTCTTTTAAACCAATAACTTCGGGCTTATATTTTTTTTGATAATTGTTTAACAATTTTTATTTATAAAACTCTTTTAAATTTGATTGAGCAATACTTTACCAACACTTTCAACTTTCATGCTCCTTATATTTTTGGTTTTACAGAGATACGTCTGCCATCTTTAAAATAACCGTTCTTCAACTAGTTCTACATCATTAGTAACTTTTATCTCTTACGAACATTTCTTTGAATGATTAACCTACTTAGACAGCGTTGGATTGGAAAAAAAGTCAAAAGTTGCAGAAACATTAAAGATTTATCATTTAAAAAGTGCATCAAACAATTTTGATTGTTATTCTACGCTCAAGCGACTGCCAAACAAAAATTTGAATTTTTATTAGATGCCCACGAGAATAAATTAATTTCATTGAAAAACTTTATCATCTTATAACAATGTATTGAAATTATTACATAGTTCTAAATAAAAACTGGTGGCAATGTTTTTTTACTTTGAAATTTCTTTCCTGATTTCTAAATTCTCTTGATATGTTTTGCTTTGTATGTGGACATTTTATTGATAAAATATAGGTATTACACAGGATCATAAAAGGTACCATAATGCTCTTAGATTAGTTTAGTTTATTTCGCCGTTAAATTTTTACTATGTACAAAAATATGTAAAAAGTTATATAAACTAACATTATCACCGAGCCCTATCAGAGACTCTTCTAAATACCCATATCATAAAATAAAAAAAAAAACAATTGTAAGACGTTAAGAAACAAAAAAAGTAATAAATAATATTAATATAATTTCTGTTGCAACATCATAAAATAAACTGAAGTGTCATAAAAAACGGAAATATAAAATAGTTTACACACGAGTCTGCATACGTAAATTAAATGACTTAAAAACAATTTGCAGGTAACTTCAAAAATAAATATTTTCAATAAGTCTGATTATGACGTTGAAATTCCAAATATTAAATTTTTCAATATCATCAATTATCATTATACCTCTTCAATACCATCATACCATCAACTATAGCACCTGTCCCACATGATGACCGCCTATCAGTACCAAAACCATCACAAAATACTTCTCACCTTACTCTCTAAAAGTCATACACTTAATTAAATATATAGTATTTACTATGAATTTATTTTTTAATTAAGTTTTTAGTGCTACTGTTATTTATGTCAAAATTGCTACAAACTATAGTTTTCATTCTTTTACAAGGGAAGATGCAATAAATATTTCATGTCATAAGTCAACAAGCTTCTTACGGAAGAACATAGAGGAATTATTCGTACTAATAATTTTGTCCGAGATATAAAAAGATATTCAGACAATTTTAACCCAAACGATTACATAATGTTCGAGTAATAAACGAGTACGTAATGTTCAAATAATAAACTTGTACGTTATGTTCAAGTAATAAACAAGTATGTAATGTTCGAGTAATAAACGAGAACGTAATGTTCAAGGGAACGGAAAAAATGTTTATTTCAAATGTTTATTTCAAAGATAAACAAAAGTTTGAGATATCAAATATTCGAGATTCTTGATCTCGAATCCTTGATGGAGTCAATTAAAATAACGAAATAATTAAATTTTTAAAATGAGCTTTTTTAGAAATAAAAATTATGTAACTTATTTCACATAAAAATAATTCTAAATTGCAAAACTTTTATATATTTTAAAGTTTTTTAAAGTAAAGTAATTACGTTTTGTTCAAAAGCATAATTTTAGTAAAAATAATTTTGAAAGACTGAAACAGCTTGGGTTGGATTAGATTTTCCTAACGTTCTTGCTTGATAAAAAGAGATTAAGTGCCAGCATAGAACTAAGAACTTGTCACTTCTAAACCACTGCACCATTTCTTTTGTTAACAACTATTGTTGTGTGTATGCGCCATAATCATACAGTATACAACCCATAATCAACAAAAGAAATAAAGTCAATTTTCTTTCAAATTATAAAAAAAAAATCTTTCAAATTTAAAAATTTTTCTTTATATAATAAATTATGTATAAATATTTGTTTAAAAAGTTTAACCAATACGTTTAAATATTCAAGATTGTTTTGTAAGAACATAGTAAAACAATAAAAAAAAGTGGTATAATAAAATTATTATAAAATTACATCATTATCAAACTATTTTGTCTATAAACATGATTTACAAAACATTTTAAAATACCAAAAAAACGTTTTCTTTATTAAATTGCTTATTTTTAATTTTAAAAAAAAAATTTATAAAAAAAAAATAACAAAAAAACTGGCCTACAGTTTGTGACAGTTGCATGTTGAGTAGGCCTGTGTAAGTAGCAGCGATTCAATAACTATTGATTACTGACTATAATTCCTTCTTGTAATGTTGTTTTTCTTACTTTAAACAAATACACCGAATAACGGAACTATTGGTTACAGATTGTTATTGCTAACTCATATAAAACAATTTTATATTAACTTAGAAGTGCTTTTTTAACCATTTCAATTAAATTTTACTTAATCTTTCCCAGACTCAAGTCAAATATGCTCGTATTTTTTTTTAATAATCCAGATCCAGGATATTCAACTGTTCCAGTGTGAATGTCCTGGTTTCAATTTTGAACAGAGAAATTGCAGAATAATGCCTAAATTCTCGATTTTTAAGTCCCAAAGCCTGTTCCAGTCCTCATTAAATGGTACTTTATCTTCATCCCAAAAATAAACATATATGACAGCTGCAACACAACCGACATTGATATTTTTTTCAAGTAAAAAGTTGTAATTGAACATCGGATTTTTTTAAAAATTGTAATTACATTTATGTAAGTAACTACCAGGTTGGCTCAATAGGTCATGCAGTTCTTTTTCACAGATTACTTCACTCTATATCTCTAAAACTTTGATTTTATTACCTATATAGTAAAATGTTAATTACGTGTGCGTACAGTAAGTGTTTGGTCATCAGTTTATATGCGCCGCGATACTGAATATTACTATTATGACTTCGTCAAATTATAGAGGTTACCATGAAGCAGGACAAAAAATCTAAAAGTTTCATTTAATAGTCTAGAAACCTTGAAAATTTTCATTGAAAATGCCATCGGAAAAATCAGTTTCACTTTCAACAAGATCGAGATTAGATAAAGATGGAGGATTGTTTAGAGAATTTAGAGTGATACTATGCTCATCATTATTAACATCCGGTTCAAAATCAGATAAATATCTAAAATGTAATAAAGAGATTCGTGTTATAAAAGGGACTTTAACTAAATGTTTAATGTAAAACAAAAACAAACGAAAAAAAAAGATACCTTTCAAACTTTACGTTTAATCCTTTTAATTTTACTAAAGGGCTGGTTTCCACTATCATACCTTGGTACGGTTCAACACAACAGTACTGTGTATTAGTATCTGGAATTGTTTTCAAACTTTTTTTTTTATTAAAACTCTGTGTTATTGAACTTGCATGTTGAACCTCAGAGTTATTATTTGAATCAATGGTGTCATCTGAAGCACTAATCCCGCTATCGTCATCGCCATCCCAAACTAAGTCATTATTATGCTGGACCAGATAATCTGAACTAAAGTATTAGATACTAAATTTTAAGTATACAAAGCATATTTGAGTAACAATAGTAACCATAACTAATATATTAAATTTAGTTAAATAAGTTATTTAGTAAACTTTATACTTAAGAATAGCTTAATATAAAAAAATTACTTTTTGTTTCGATCGCTTTTGTCTAACTCTGCAACTTTTTTGTTATCTAAAAGATAGTTAAACTTGACATGAAGATGTTTCAGTTTAAAAAATACAAAAGTTGTTAACAAACAGTCAAATTTTTATAAAATTTGGTATTAAAAAGTAATGGTGCCCTAGAGTCTACCCTTGGCATATAATAATGGTGCCCCAGTCTACCCTTTTGGAAAAAACAAAAAAGTCAGAAATTCTTCTGCTTTTGAAGTAAAAAAAAAATTTTAACAAAACCTTTTTTAAAACTAAACTTAATGATTATAACACATTCACGAGTTGTTTAAAACCTGGGGTAAAAATTGTTAAAAAATGATTGATATTAAATCAATGGTTGTTTGACTCATTAAATATAAAAAATGTATATTGTTGAGTATTCTATTTTCTTTCCAATAAATATAGATGTGCATAAAAATGATATTTGATGTGCTAATTATATTGCTTTTTTTTGACATGTATCGCATAATCTAAAATAACTGTTATGGCCAAAATTAACAATCCATTCTATTATTTCAAACATCCTTCCGAATTTCATTTGTCTTTGATTAAAACATTGCACTTATTTACGAACTATTTATAATTATTTGAGAACTTTTATTTAAATTGTTATAAATATTTAAAAAATTTGCGTAAAATGAAATAGAAAAATGATTATCTAATTAACTACAATATTTCAGCAATAAAACAATCAAATTGACTGCAAAAATTATTTTAAATCATTGATAACATAATAAAATAAAAAATCATAGTAATGAATGAACAAAACATCTTAATGAGAGAAACTGCAAAACATTTAAACACACGCCACTTTTAGCAGAATAATCAGCCATTATTAAAGATACAATACAATTCAAAATATTCCATATTCTTGAAGACTCAGCTTTTCAAATAAAAGAAATGAATGTTCACTTATTGGCATAGTGAAAAAAAATAGAAATTTATCATCTACTGATTTTAGTCGAAAAGGACAAAAAGTTTCTGGTGTTGTTGCTAGTGCTCATCAATTAGAAGAGTACTACAAAAACACAATTACATATGGCAAGCTGCATGCGAAAAACCGTGCATTTTGATAAAACATCAGAAAACAAGAAAAAACTGGTGTTTAGTTCTTAAAATTTGGTCTATGAGCATGTGGCACAACGTTCTTTTCAGAGATGAAATAAACGTTGAGGTTGATTTAAGAAAAAACCAAGTAATGCTGAGAAAAAAGCCACATGAAAAAATGGACCCAAATTGTTCTACGTTTAGAACATAACATGGTAGTGGTAGAATCGACATCTGAAAGTGCCAGTTGTTTCAAAATATCTTATGGAAGGCTTGATTCTCAAAGATATTTATTTAGACATATCGGATAATTATTTGATGCCTTCTTTAGACATTTTCTCAAAATACATAGGAATCTTCTAACAAGATAATGCTCTATACTGTTAAGATTTGCAAGCAACTGTTTGAAGAAAACAACATTAAAACCAAAAAAATCTTCATAAAAATTAATTTGGGGCAAGAAACAAAAAGGGTTGCAAAAAAAAAAATCAACAAATTTATGCAACATTTCATAAAATACAAGAAGTTTTTTAGTGATCACAGGAACTAGATGTATCAGTATTTAAACATTTTGAAAAGTTCTTAGCAAGTGCAAAAAATACATGGTCAAAAAACAAACTTGTACAATTTATGATGTAATCCTTTACAGATGGCCTTACAGACGACCTTTTCTAATAAACCCCTTCATTGTAAATTGCTGAACTGACAAAAAATATATATCTTGACAAAGTTTTAAATTGCCATTTGGTTTATTTGGTAACTCAGAGTATATTATTCTGTATACAAACCTTTAAGAATCTCTATTAAAATATAAATTAGACTTTTACAATAAAATTGCAGAAATTTTTTTGCACCAATAAAATATTGAACAAACTCTTCAAAATCTATAGAGTAATTATGATCTCTAAAAATGAGAAACCTAACCTCATTGTAACAAAAGCATTATGAGCAATCTATTATTGTAACAAAAGCTCAAACATGTCATTACAATTACAGTAGTTATTATAAATTCAACATTAAAACTATAAGCTTTCATGTTTTTTTAATATAATTTATATAACTTAATTGGAGTATTTTTGTTATAAATTTGTTAAATGTTATAAATTTAGCAGAACAGTGCAAAAAAAAGTGCATATGAAATAAAAAAATTCAAACCTTAAATTTTTATTATTTTATTTTTAAAGCAAAAATAAAAATTTCATTCAACAGAACTAAGTTAAAAATATTTTATAAATTTTTTAATCAAATAAAAACCTTTACAGTGATTTTCTACTTCAGTCTATCAAACAAAGTTTTTTTCATTAGAAGTTAAGGAATAATGTGTAGTTATTTTTATTATCTTACTTTAATAATCAAACTTTTAAAGATTTTATAGAGGTCTATGCAACAAAATAAGTAATCATAAACATTATGAATATGTTACTAAAAAATGACAAAAATGAATCATTTCTAATATAATAATCCATATAGTATATATAGTAATCAAAACAGAAAATGTTAATGTTTTTTTTTATTAACAAATACAATATTTGAGTAGTTTATTATTATTATCATAATGTATATAAACACTATAAGCCTTAAAGTGTGGTCAACAAATACGCTGTCACTAATTAACAAAGTTGATGAAGTCAAGCACTACTTGCAACAAATTTAAATTGGCAAAAAACAATTATTATTTGGATACATTTATAGACCCCCTAGATCATCTAATGAAACCAATAACTCGATTATAGCTTCAATACATAATGCCAAAAACGGATAGAGAATTATTTTGGACTTACTAGTTTCAGAGGAATTAAACTTCAACAAAACTATATGAAGCAATGAAAATGCTTATTTATCTGGTGATAATGAAAACCAGTTTAATAACTTTTTAAATTGTTTAGACAATTTCTTTTTCAAACAAATGGTTCTATAACCAACTTTTCAAAAATCTAGAAATGAAATGACTAATATTCTAAATTTGGTAACTGTCAATGATGACAACAGAGTTTCAGACATAATTCATTGACCACCGCTTAGAGTTGAACAGCATGCAACCATCTCATTGAGTCCTCCTCTTTTTCCTCTTGGACTATTGTTCACTACTAATTTTTCATGGAAACCATATATACAATCAATTGCAAAAAAGCATTTGATAATGTTACTTCTCTTTATCATGCTTGCCATTTTCTCTTTCCTGATTTCATTCTCTACCTCTACAAATCTCTTATTTGTTCCTGTATGGAATGCTGTTGTCATATTGCCCTTTCTCTTCTAGACAAAGTCTAAAAACGCATAGTAAACCTAGTTAAACCCGCTCTACCTGCTAAGCTTGAGCCTCTTTCCTATCATCGTAAAGTTGCACCTCTTTCTCTTTTCTACAAATACTGTCATGGTCGCTGCTCAAAGGAGCTATTATTTCTAGTTCCATCAACTAAAACTAATTCTAGCTTGAGCAAATTCAGCAAAGTCTCATTCTTTTACTGTATCTGCCCCTGCAGGCTCTAAAAACTTTTATTCGTCTAATTTTTTTCCCTGCGCCTCTCAACCCTTTGGAACTTTCTCCCATCTTCATATTTTCCTGACTCATACAACCTTCAACTTTAAAAGTTTTCTGTCAACTGTTTCCTTGCTCTATAACTTTTTTTTTCCTACTAACTCCCAACTTAAAAGTGGTTGCTTGCAGCCACTTTTAAGTTGTGAATCAAAATTAAAAAAAAAAAGAATTTATTTATGACTCAACCTAACAAATTAAAAACTTTCTATTAATTTTTTAATCATTTGACTTCTTTTTCTGTTATTTTCTACTTCGTTCTATCAAATGTAGCAGTACTAGTAGCCTAATTTCTATTATATTTTTTAACTTTTTAAACTTAAAAAGTTAAAAAATATAATAGATATTTTAAAGTTACTTTAAAATACATTAAAATAAAATTCATAACTGTGATAAAAAGATGTTACATAAAAACTACTGTATACTTACGGTATTTTGAATGAAAGATCCTGACAATAAATATTAAAAGTAATACAAACAACAGTAAAACAGAAAGTGCTGAAACAGGAATAATAACAATCAAATATTCACGGTCTAACCACCCAGCGCTAGCTATCAGAGGTGTTGAAATTAAGCCTAAAGAAAAACCATAAAATTATGTGTTATTTTTTTAAAAACAATTTAATGAACCAATTAAAAATAATATTTAAATACGCATATAAAACATTTCCTAACTAGTCTAATTAGTTCAACCCTAACAAGACAATAACTATGTTTTTAACTTAAATTTTTTACATTTACTTTTAAGTTGATTATAAAATAAAATTAAGAGCCTCCCTACCTGCTAGTTCCTACCTACTAGTAGCCTCCACGTAATTTATTACAAGCTTATCTTTCAGAGGTATTTAAAATTTTTTTTTTGGGTATTTGCGAACTTAAAAGTTTAAATTGAATCATATCAAAATATATGAGATAACATTTTGTCTGAGTTTGAACACCTGCCTGTAGGTGAATCTTTATTCACTAGGGGTGTTCAAATCTCAATTAATGCTATAAGAATAAATGCATTCTATGAAGATTAACGCATGCTTAAAAGACAACAAATTTCAATTTTAAAATAATTATAAATTTTTTTTTCCTAAAAATTATTATTCAAATATTTATATATTACATATCTTATTTAAATATCTAAATAAGTTTAAACATTCTGCTTATTAAAGTTTTAACAGATTTGTTTACATTTGATTAAATGTCTCAATCTTACTTGTTTATTAGACAACCTACCCCCCATCAATTATTATTGTTTATTAGACAACCTACCCCCCATCAATTGTTAGACATCTTATTTATCAGAGAACTCACCCCTTATATTATTTTATTTATTACACATCTGGTTTAACAATAGATGTTGAACTTCTTAAATCTAACTTATTGCTTTAAGATAGTTAACATTTTCTAATGCATGCTTAAAAAACCAATAATCAAGGTAATTTTTTTCATAAAAGTTTGTTATCTGCTCTTACCAAAAAAATTTTTTCAAAAGTTGCATGCTATATGTAAATACAAGATGCAATACAGTTGTAAATCTCTGACTATTCTTTTGTGTGGTTTTTTTATTTTTGTGGTTTCTTATCTTTAACACCTCTTTTTTCTTTATTGTTTTCTTTCTTCTGAACAAAACCACTCTTTTTTATGTTATTTCTGATCAAAATGACTAAATGTATTTTCTTTAACCATTAGCAATTGTTATTATTAGTGACAATAGTGTGAAAACCTAATGGCAAAATAAAAAGTATTTTAGTTATGGCAAGTATACCCAGACCTGAGGTTGACAAAAAGACCAAATTTCGCCTGAGCAAATTTCTTTGTTGGCTACTACACTCAACACTATTGGATGAGGGAACTATGAACTAAAAATTGTAGTAAAAAAACATTTTAATTGTGGTGAATTTTGGTGATAAAATCATGACATGAGTAAATAGAAAGATAAAATTATTCAAACTATAAATGCTCACTGATCTTGGTGTCACTAAAATTTAATTTTTTTAATTTAATATTTAAAAAGTTAACTTTGTGACTTGTTTTCCTAGCAACCTTAATCACACCTACCTATATTTCTTAAATTGTGTCTCTGACTCAAGCTTGGGCTCAGTTTCTCTTTTTAGTGCTTTAGATAATATCATGAACTCACCAAAACTTTTATCTTGTACTTCTTCTGCATTTATTCATTGCACTTCTTACTTCTACCTTAATGCTAACTAGGATTTCTATTTTGATTTTTTTAGTTATTTTTCTGCTATTATTTTTTTTAATGGCTTTTGAGCTAGTTTTTTTTCATTTTGAATTTGATATGTTTTTTCATCTTGACTCATTTCTTGAACCTAATAACTATATTCTTCTTGTCATTCTAAAGAAACAGCTTCATCCATTCATAGACATCTAATTAATCCATTCTTAACCTTAATCCATTCATAGACATCTATTTAATCCATTCTTTAGCTAAATCCATTCTTAGACATCTAAATCACTCCAGCTTTAGTTGCTAAAGTTATTTCTCACTTAAACTCTTCTATTGCTTGTGGACAGCATTCCCGTCACAGTCTTTTATAATTGTTCTTTAAAATTTTCTTTATTATTATCTAAACTTTTTAATCAAATGTTTAACTAAATTTTGTTTTCCTGCTGGAAAATAGCACATATGATTCCAAGCTTCTTTGTTGAAAAAGTAAGAGATGAAAGTTTTAGTGAGATTACAGAATGTCTGAACCACCTTAAGAAAACTAGAGAAAACTTAGCAAAAGCAATTAAAAGAGATCAAAACACAAATCAAGAAAAAGAAACAAAGATAAGTGATTAGGGTTGTTTGGAAAACCAACCACAAAGTTATCAGTGTAAAAAATTAAAAAAAAACTTCGAACAAAAATGAGTACAAGAGCTAGCAATGAGATGAGCATTTAAGTCATCAATATCAACAATATTGGCAGATGAATAAAGAAAAATGGGTTTAAAAATTAAAATAAGAACAATAACAACAAAAAAAAGTGATTTAGGGGCTAAACAGAGATACATAAGATAATAGTCTAACAGCTTAAACCTGATTTCACAGCAAACACAGAAATATATAAATAATATACCCACACAGGCAATACCCACATTCTTAGTCCAGGCCAAGCATGTGAATATTGGAGGCTTTCAGGAATAATAACCCTTAACACTAAGATTTGAAGGTGTAACCATCAAATTTAAATTACTCTCACTAAGATCAAATTGGTGAAGCCAAAGTAAGAAGATTGATTGGATGTGATCATCCAATCAATCTTCTTACTATTATTAGCAAGATCTTTGAGACTTTAAATAACAAACTTCTAGTATCTCATTTTGGGCCTAACAATTAATTCTCTGACAATCAATGCAAATTTTAATCCTTTTGTTTTACTGACGACTTGTTAATTATTATAAAAAATAGATTTTATTGTGCATTAAATGTTATTGTTAAATTAAGGCTATTTCTCTTGACGTATTAAAGGCCTTCAATAAAGTCTGGCATGCTGGTCTTCTCTATACGTTTGCTTTGTACAGTGTGTCTAGGAAAGTTTTAAAAGTATTGAAACTTTTTAACTACAGTTGTTTTAGATAGACAACAATGGGGTGTCAATTTTTTTTTTTTTTCAATTTCAAAAACGGCAGAGTTACTTTTAGGGACAAACTTTATAGGAATTCTAAAAAAAGAATTCTGAAAAAAAAAAACTTTCGGTTCAAAGCAACACTGACCAACCCAGGGTCAGCATTGTTTTGAATGGAAAAATGACTAAAAATGACTAATTAACAGGGCAAAACTATAACTAAAAAAAGTTTTTTTTTACTAAAATTTTTGATTAATTCAATAATTGTTATGTTGAATGTTAGGAAAATTGATTATTTGGTTCAAAAAGTCATAAAAATAAACACAGAAAAAAAGTTTTTGTGAAGGGTTTAAACAAAATATTTACAAAAATGAAGCACTTGTTTCATATTTTAGACAAAGAATGTTACGTTTGAGCGCGTTGTTTTTTTCCTGTTTTTTTTTCAAACTTTATTATGTTAGAGACAAGAGTCTTAATAATGCATTCATTAAATGCAAACCATGCAGATCTCTTTATAAGTTTCATTCTATTGCAACAAACTCTTTTTTTTGATGTTGTTTCAATTGGAATAAAATATGTCGAGGTCCCTCTAATGCAAACATGCAAACAAAAACTTTAAAAAAATAACTTTAGGTGAACCACTTATTGTTTCGCCAGATAAAATACTTAATGATCTTTTGGCTGATCAGGCTTACTGATACAGAATTTTATAAGCAATAAGACCTGTAGTGTTACCTGAAAATTTAATAAAACTTGAATTAGGTCCTGTTTCTCATTTCAGATGGCTCAATAAAGCCAACCATTTTTGTAGAATGTGGGTTTCAATACATTTCCTAAAAGAGAAAAAACCTTAGAAATTTACATTTAATTTTTGAATTTATAGTTGATGTGTATTTTCCTTGCTGAATTCAAATAAAGGTAAAACATTCCTGGTTAGATGGACCTCGGGATATTTTATTACAATTAAAACAACTAAAATATATATAAAAAAAGAGGTTGTTGCAAATGAAAACTTTAAAGAGATCTGCAGAAGTTTGCATTTAGTGAATGCATTATTAAGACTCGTGTTCCAAAGATGAAGAGGAGCAAAAGTTAGGAGTGAAAAAGTGAAATTAGAAGGGAGATAATAATACTCAGTTTGGGGATAATTCAGTAAAAATTCGCAAAACTCTATGCAAAATACTGATGCTGATAAATTGACTAATCTAATTGAGTGGAAATATTCAATGTATGAACTACCTACCCCAAACCTCACAAACTATGAAGTCAGCAAATATTTTCACAAGCCTATTGTTGTTCCAGATTGGCCATGTCATTCCTAATCCATCAAATATGGTGTTAAGCAGGTTACTTTTTTATACAATTACAAGTATATAATAACTTATTTTAATTTTTTTAATGACTAAATTGTTTTTAATGTTTAATATAGGTTATATAGGGGCTTTATGAGCACAAACAATTCTAAATATAAGTTAGTTGGACTCAAAAATACTAAATAAAATTTATAAACTATTAATTGTTAATTATATGTAAACCTTAATAAAGATACCAGTATTATATAATATATATTAAAAAATGTATTAGGATATAGTATACTGTTTGTTATAACAAAATTGTTTGACTTATTATTAGTTTTAGAAAAGACAGCACATCCTATGATAACATTAACTGTCTAAAACATGAAAAAATCAACTAATTTTTCTGAAAACAACCTTCACAAATGCCCTAATTATGTGTTTTTAATTATAGTTTTGCCCTGTTAATTAGTCATATTTTAGTCATTTTTCCTTTCAAAACAATGCTGACCCTGGGTGGGTCAGCATTGTTTTGAACGGAAAATTATTATTTTAAGTTTTTTTTTGCAGATTCAGAATTCCCATAAAATTCTTCACCTAAAGTAATGCTGCTATTTTTAATATATATATATATATATATATATATAAAAAATTGGTACACCCTAAGGTAACACTCGTCATGATTTCCAGGATACCACAAGGCTTTATCTTTGCTTCTATTCTGTTCTTCATCTATGATCCTCCTGATAATTTTATCTCAAAACTGGCTATAGTTGCTGATGACTAAATACTCTTGTATATACAGTTTTGATAAAAAGTTATCACTTTTTAATCACTTAGAACAGACTGCTGATACCTGATTTTTCTTCTGTGACTGCTTGGGGCTTACAGTTATTAGTGAATTTTGATTTTTTTTTTCCCAACATCTTTACTTCTAACAAGGCATCAAGTAACAACTATTAGAGTTAGAAGAGAAAATATGAAATTTATATAGCATAATAATGATTGACAGACAACTTAAAATATTACAAATTATATGAATCAGGAAAACAAGATGAAGGAAACGAATTCTAAAGAACTGATGTTTTAGAAAAAAAACTGAATGAATAAAATTTTTTAGAGTACTTGGGAACAATCACAGTAAAAGGATTAGACTTAATTGAATGACAAGTAACAAAAGAATGAATTTTAATAGATATCACAAGAAACGCTAGCTCTTTAGAGCAATACCCATTATAGTATTTATAGAAAAAAGAAAGAAAAGCAAAATTACGATGATGTGATAATAGTTGGAGGTTGGCTGCAAGTGCAGGTCCAACTATTTTATAATGCATTTTTACACTTTGTCTATGAGAGAAAGGGCATCATTGGAAGATTCATCCCAAATATGGCAACAGTATTCCATACAAGGACAGATTTGAGATTTATAGAAATAAAGAATAGAATTTGGAATAAAAAAGTGTTTACTGCTATATTTAACACAATAATGTTGATATTCTGGATAATAGATCTTAATATTAATCTTATTATTAATTAGATTAATGATATATCTATCTTAAGAAAGAATAATTCAAGTAAAAATAAAGTAGAAGACTCAGTAAGAGTGTTGCATCTCTTACTGAACCTTAATTTATGTTTACTATTCTTTACTAGTGTTTTATTTATTTATCTTAATTTTTTTAATTTTTAAGTTTAAATTTCTTTGAAAAGGTACCTTTACAAATATCTTATTTGTGTTTGTATGCAACACTATTATCATATTTTGTCAAGTTCTTCTAGTGGGGCCTTCTCTTTTTTTAGATAAGGCCCAAAAATGGATTTCAAATGTTGTTGGACCTGCTTTAGCTGTTATTTTATACAAATAATACTTATACAATTTACACTTTTTTAAGTCTTCTGTCAACTGCTTTCATTTTCTTTGATTGTGCTCTGATTTTTTGATTCTTTCTATTAACTCCTTAATTAGTGGTTCCTCACAGCCTTAATTAGTGGTTCCTCACAGCCTTAATTAGTGGTTCCTCACAGCCTTAATTAGTGGTTCCTCACAGCCTTTTTGGAAGTGAACTTGTTTGAAAAAAAAAAGTTCTAAGGTTGTATCACATAAAATGTATATTTATAATTACAATAAATTTTTATTTTCTGTATTATTTTACCTGTTTGAAACTGCAGTTTTTCAGAAGAATTTCCTTGACCAGCTTCAGTGAATGCTACCACATATGCAATATAAGTACTGTTGGGCATTAGAGTATAAATTAAGATAAAAACATCTTTGGTTGTTTCAACCATTGTTGCATTTCTATAACAGATGCAGACTTCATAGTCTAAAAATGAAATCAAATTTACTTAACTCTACTCTTTGTTAACAAATGTTTTTAAATAATGTAAATAGTGTTTCCAATATTTAGATAAAATATCTGGGACCCAAGCTTTTTATGATTTTTATACCAAGTATTTGTTAAAATGAAATATGTCAAAACACTTTAAACATTAAAGTATTTTATATTTTATAAAATATTTTGTTTATTAAAAATATGTCTTTTGTTAAAAATTTTTAAATTATAATTTTATTATCAGATTCTTGGAATTAATTGACTTAACTAATGTTGCTTCAAAAGAATTACAAAAGAAATCAAAAAAACCATTAATCAAATACTCAAGTATGCATAATAGTGCAGTACACAAATCTAAAATGTAATGCCACACCTCAAACAAACCTTGATCAAAATATTTAAAATAATAAAATAGTATATAAAAATGTAAACAAATCAAATTAGTTGGTTATTTTACAATATTACTATATATGTAGAATAATTGATTTTGGTTTTTAATGAAGAACTTTTTTTTCAGCATGTGATACAATACAAGAACATTTTTTTATAGCATGTATAACATAACAACAAAAACAAGAATATATATATACATAATAAAACAAGAAAAAACTTGAGTAATTTGGAAACACTAAATGCAAACTAAGAAATAATACATTTAATAGGACCATTCATTTTCTTTGGTGGCAACCATGACAACTTTACTGCAGTTGAATTTATAGCAACAACTTGAAGATTTGACGGTGCATCTGGCACTAGAAATTAAAAATGCTTCAATAATTATTGTATATAAGTATATAGTCAGTATTATTGTATTTACATTATATAATATAAATATATTTTTAATGATTATTAGAAATTGGATAAAACTATAACATGGTCTTCAAACAAATTTTGACCGATTCCCTTTAATTAATCTAACACATGAGAAAAACAACTGAATTATGGGTAAGTGTTTAAAATTCTACATTATTTTTTTTTGTATCCAGTCAGAAATGAGTAATATGAACAATACCAAAAATTTCTAACTGTTTTAATATTGTGCAAACCACAAGAGTCTTGATCACAGTTTTGCTCATTGAAAAAATGTTAAAAAAAAATAATCACAGATATAAAAAACCTACGTGAATGTAGTTGCTCTTTGCAACCATAGAGTCAAAATTTGAGACACCTAAAGCCTAGTTAAAACTCTTAATGGACCTTAAGTTAAAAAATATTTATACTTTTTAACTTAAGTATATTTAAAAATTTTCCCTCTTTTTTTTGTTTGTTTCAAATTCATATAAGAAGTATAGGTATACTAAGAAATATACTTTTTGACTGGGAACCTAACAAGAAACATTTTTTTAAAAGAATTTTTTTTTATATTGAACAACTATTATAAATTCCACAATAGATTTCAAAAATCACAACTAAGATGAAGCAACTACCATACTGTCACTGATTACTGGGAGAACTCACAACCAAAAGTATATTCTAATCCAAGCTATGAGCTAAGAGAAAAAAAAAAAAAAAAAGAATTTGCGAAAATTGTTACCCCTTCAGAAGTCTTGGGAGGTGAAATTCTTAAAAAAATAAAGAGTGTTGCCATACATCAATATAGAAATAACAACAATGTTGTGATAATAATTAGCAGTAAACAGTTTTACTCATGTTTACTCTCTTATTAGGTGCCAACTCTATTATGGGGTGCAAACTCAGTTAGAACCCTAAATGTTAACAAAAATGAAGAGTATTGGCCTTCAAGAACAATTTAAATATAACTTTTAAAATAACTTTTAAATCTTTTTCAGATAACATGTGATAACTACAAATCTGGACAATGTTTGAGTAAATATTATAACGAGTGTACGCATAGAAAACGAGTGTACGCATTTTTGAATTTGCATCCAGATAAGAATAAAAGCTTATTGTAAATCATTTTTGAATGGAGAACATACCAAAATCTACTATTATAATATACTTCAAAGAAAGGAAAATAATATAGGACCAGAAAGAAAAGTTGGAAGTGGTTGCAAAGCAAAAAAGATGTCTGCAAAAGAGAAAAAGCGTCTTTAAAATTTGATTGATCAAAAAGATGGTATTTCACAGCGTGGTCTTGCAAAAGGATTCCATGTATTGCAACCGTACATATGCAAAATTATTCACAAAAAAAAACTAGTAATTGTTATCTTAAAAAAACTAAAACACCTAAAAGAACACCGACTCAAAAAGCAGCTGTTCGTTCAAAGTGCTGTAGATTGGTTTCGATTTTTAGGAAAAAAGTAGTTATTATTGACGATGAATTATACTTTTATTTGAGCAACACCAATATTTCCAGAAATACTGGATTCTATTCTTCTGACATAAATACAGCATCAAATGATGTAAAGTTAAAAAGAAAAGACAAATTTGAGCCAAAATTACTTGTTTGGATTGCATTCTCAACGAAAGGAATCTCTCAGCAGTATATTGCTCCGTCAGGCCAAGCAGTTTATGAAGATTTGTATATTTCAAAATGTCTGGTTAGAATTCATTGAAAAACATCATAAAAATGACAATATTGTCTTTTGGCCTGATCTAGCTTCGTTACATTATTTGCGTAAAGAGCAAGGTTACCTAAAAGCTAAAAATATTGAATTTGTATCAAGAGAGCATAACCCTGCTAATGTACCAATTATGTCCAATTGAAGATTTTTGGTCTGAACTTAAGAGATTAGTGTATAATAAAAACTGGCGAGCTGAAAATCTAGGTAAACTTAAAAAGTGGATTGAGTTTTCAATTAAGAAAATCAACATAGAACATGTACATCGGCTTAAATTTTATTATTTAGATATTTTTTGTTATTATACTTTTTAAATAACTAAAACTGATCATTCCGTTAAAAAGTTATACAATTTCTAATTTTGTCCAGATTTTTAGTTATCACATGTTACAACATATGAAGCGAGATTATGGAGAAGTCCTGCATACCAAACTTTATCAAATACTTTGCTATGTCACCTCCATCTAATACAGGATAGAACCTGTTATAACAGAAACAGGTCAGCTGTAGAACAAGAAAATCAAAATGCAAATTGATTGTCAAAGAGTAAGCAACTAGATTTAAAATGAGAAACACAAAGTTGGTAAATCAAAGACTCAAAGAACTTTGCTAATAACAGAAGGAAGAATGATTGGAAGAAAGTTAGAGAGGTTAAAGTGTTCTCTAAAGTTTTTAAAAATTGTAACCACAGATTCCATTTTTCAGCAGTTAGGAAAACAAGATTCAGTTAAAAGCTAGTTAAACAGTTTAGAGAGAATAGTTTAGAACACCTTTGTAGACCTATGAAAGAAATGTTGTCCAGACCGCAAGAAAAGAGTTCAAGTGAAAAATAGCGATAGCAACTGAAACCAGATTTTGATGTTTAGCAACGGATTAAACTAATTTTATAGGATGACAGGAGGAGTGTGGTAATAATATTCAACCCATCTTCATGTTTTCCTGACTCATACAACCTTCAACTTTTCAAGTCTTCTGTCAACCGTTTCCTTGCTCTATAACTCTGTTCTTTTTTTTCTTCCTAGTAACTCCCAACTTAATAGTGGTTGCTTGCAGCCTTGTCGGGAGTGAATGCAAATAAAAAAAAAAAAAAAAAGATAAAATAGCAAACAAATGGTAAGATTTAACATTAGATTTTACATTTAACAGATGAAAAATTGTTTGAAGACCATGAGTATTTGTAAAGAATAGATTGAATTAATTTGGTGGAAATTGTTTTTTTTATTACCATTATAAAGTACTTTATTTATATACTTAATAATCAGAGAACTTGACTTATTTGTTGATAGTGCTAATAACCTTAAAGTAATTCTAAACAGACTCCTTATATGGCCTAGAAAATTCACACTAAAGATACTTAGAGAGAAAACTTTAAAGTGCAACATAGTACTATTAATATTTTTTTATTTTACAGTTGTTGATGGAATCAGCCTCTCTGAGAACTATCATAGAGTTCAGAAAACCTTACTATCAGCTGGTTTTAAAACCATTAATCTGAATTTTTGAGCTGCACTCTCATTATGAGATAGTAGGAAAAGTTGCATAGCCACTATCAATGAGGTACAAAGAAAAAAACCATGAGTAGAGTAAAAAAATATTCAGCGTTCTTCATCCTAGGCAGGAAACAATGTAAGACAGGTTTATATCTACCTCAGATTTAGAGATAAAGAAGGGATGCAAAACTGGTCAACAAAACTGCTCTGCTAACCTCTTAAGTCATTGCCTAGAAGGGCAAGATGAGTATTTTTATTAAGATACCATCTCTAGCCTTTACTCAACCAAGAGTCCTAAGCAGGAGATATTTTACCTCAGAGTTAACTTTTCTGAGCCTTTCCATAGAAAAGTGAATCTTACAAGGCAGCAAGACTTGCAGTAGGTAACACTGGATTACATGAAAGACCATGTAGGCAAGACTTGCAGTAGGTAATACTAGATTACATGTTACCAGTAGTAGGATGATCATATTAATCTTGAACTTGAACTGAGTGTAATGTCTAAACTGGTAAAACCATTGAATCTTGCAGGCTTCCCCATCATAACCTCGGAAGATATTAGGTAAAATCTTTTTTTTATTTGAATAAATAAACAACTAACAAATAAGTAGCAGATATGAAAAAAGAAAAATCAACCTCTGTTGTTTTTTAACTTGAAATATTTTAAAGTAAACAGTTCACACAGCAATTGGCAAAGAACTTTCAGTTGAGCAACAAACTTATTGCTAATTCCGAACATGATGTTTCTAAATTTGCTCAACCTTCTTCAAATAAATTTAGAGTTGTGGAGAAAGTTGTAACTAAAGAAAGGGAAAATATTATAAAACGTATTACTGATCATGCTAAATCTTCATTATTACCAATTATTCAGCATTTTGATAAAAAGATAATTTAGGAATTCCCAAATAGAAAAAACTATCAGCTTGACATATTTGCTGATACCATCAGGATAGTGGTCATTTCTCAAAATGTATCTTCTTCTAGACAACACTTCCAGCTTAATTGATTTTGAGAGGAATATAATAAAAGATATGGTATTCTTCACAACTGTAGTTTACACTAAGTGGTTTATAGAGGCTGAAATTTTCATCACTACCTTATATCAGGTGACATTTTTTTAGGTTTTGTAATTGTTTTGTTTTAAAATTATATTACTTTTTTGTTTCTTTAAAGCAGTTTTACTATTTCACAGTCTGAAAATTTTTAGGAAATAAAAGCTCTTTAGCATATTAGGATATATTCAAAACTCAAACCAAATCAGGCAAAACTTGTTATTGAATCTTGGGAAAAATCTAAACATTTTAATGATGTCTCTTATCTCTCAAAAAATGTAAAAGAGCAGAGTGAGACTCTAAAGAAGCTGTAATCAACACTACAGCATACAACTTATGCTATAAAAAGACAATAAGCTAATTTTTATATTAAAAACTTCATGTTTAATAGCAATATTCCCTCAAACAATAACTTAACTTGGACATTACAGGCAACTAGCTACTGCATTCAGGCAGTTTCATGAATAAAATAACTTGAATAGTAAATAAAAGTGAGAAGACTATGAAACTAATTTAGGTAGGGGAAGTGAGGGCTAACCGCCACCATAACGTTTGGATTTATGTTATATGAAAATAAAAGCGAAATGTGTCTTTTTAACAGTTCATTTCAATAAAAACATTATTAAACTTTAAATTTCTGCAATTAAGAAAATAATAAAACAGTTTTTGAAAATGTTATTACACAAAAAGTACACTTAGTGAAAAAAATGATTTTGCCCCCATTGTGAGGCACAACCCCACCCTCATAAAAATCATTAAAGGTACACTTTTCATGGCACATTTTTTTTTAAATTAAGAAATGCACAACATACCATTCATATATATAATAATATAATAATCATCAGATATCCATAACTATAACAAGATATCAATTTTTACTCTTAGCTGTATATTTTAATAAAAAACTCATAAAATTTAAATAAAAAAATATTGATAACACATATCTTTAACACTAAAATCAAATATTGCTTAATCCTCATAAGAAAGGTCTGGAAAAACATGATGTAAATATAACATTTTTATCAATACAAATATTGCTATACTAAACTTCTCAGAAACGCATCAAGCACTCTTTTTGACTGTGGTATGTTTTTTGCCATATTAGATAACATTTTTCAAAGGAAAATGTTGAAAAACGGTTGTGCCTCCATATGCAGTTATGCCCCCTATGCACTTCCCCTATATATATATTTAATTTTGTAGTGCTGTTTTAGTTAAAAACTTTTTATTTCATTTTCATACATTTAAATATATTAAATATTCCTTAATGAGTTGGTCAATAAATTACACAATGAATAGAAAATACTAAATAACTTTCTTTTATTGAATAAATAGATAAAAGGTTATTTAATAGAAATAGGCAATGAAGCTAGTTCTAGTTCATCAATAAATCTCATAGAAGCTTATACTTGATCTCTAGCTTTTTTAATTAATTTAATTCTCAATTTTCACATATAATAGCAACAATGTAAAATTATTTAAAAAAAAAATTACTAAAAAATGCATTAAAAAATATTCTTGAAAGATTGAAAATCAGCTTAAGTAAAGCTAATTTTAATGTGGATAGCAAAGTACTTCTCCAGATAAAACATGGCTATTATTCTTTGAAAAAATTGGTCTTTTAACAATTTTTTATGTTCAACAACCTTTTAGTGATTTCTCATGTTCAATTCCTAATGTTCTACATCCAAAAAGAATTCAACTTACCTCCAATCTTTGTAAAAGCAGTATAAAGGTAAGAAAAATTTCCAACTCCGACTTTGTTAATTATCGCAATATATAATTGGTATTCAGTATATGGAGTAAGCTTTTCAATAACTATAGATGTTGAGTTTGTATTAATGGTTACTTTTGAAACAGATGATACACAATTAACAATGTATCCTAAAATAACACCATTTGCACTATCCACAGTTTCAAGATTAAAGCTGATTTTAAAGCTCGTTGAAAAAATATTGATTGACTGTATTTTGTAAATTCCAATATCAGGAACTAAAAAATAAATTTTATTTGAAAATTTAAAAAAACAAATTTCTAAACAAAAATATTTTTTTATTAAAATTTTATTTCCATTTAATTATTGATCTTACTTAATTTAAATACAAGAAGATTTAAATATATTGGAGAAGGTTTAGCCTAGGACAATTTGAAAATTGAAGAAGGTTTGGCCTAGGACAATTTGAAAATTGGAGAAGGTTTGGCCTAGGACAATTTGAAAATTGGAGAAGGTTTGGCCTAGGACAATTTGAAAATATCGTAAAATTTTCTATAACCTAGTAAAGAAACTAGGTTATATAAAATTTTAAAAATCTTAAAGTGTGCAAATTTAAATCATCTATTTATTTGACGTATTATTGAGAAATGGTAGAAATCAGGAGAGGATCTGGGATCTAAGGTTCTTCAAACATGTACTCTAAAGCTTAACCAGCCCATTAAAAAACTTCTATAGTTACAGTAACTTTATTTATAAAAAAAAAAAACTGGATAACTTTACAAAAACATTTTTAAAAACACTTTAATAACCTAATAATTTTAACATCAAAGAAGAACTTTACATATTCCAATACTTTTTTGAAATTTCCAACAGGTTATTCTCTACACTCATTAAAATAAACGCTTCTTACTTTTATCCCAATAGATGAATCTTCAATTTTTTAATGGAATTTTTTATTATTTTTAGCTTACTAAAGCTTCTTTTATAGTTCACCTGACTAAAGTTGGAAAGTATTTGTACAGCAAGTATAAAATGGTGAATGCCACTGAATGCATATTAAATTTATATAAAAGCCTAAAGTAACAAACTTACCAACCAGAACATTTACTAGTATTTCAGGGGCCAATTTTTTCATATGCATATTACCCATAAAACATGGCTCCAGCTGGTTATATGCATATTATGCATATAACCAGCTGAAGCCATTATTGACATCTGTTAAATAAAGTAATGTAATGTTAAATAAACATAGGTGAGATATAATCAAGTGATAATTTAAATTTTGTTCAATTAACAAACCTTATAACCTAAATAACTTTAATCATTGTCATCTGATGTTATTTTTGTGCACATCATAACTAGGAGTGCACCAATGCATTAGCCTGCTGATGCATTGACCATTTAGCTGATGCACCAGCATCCATCTTGGCAACCATCAGCCAATGCCAATTGTTTTGAAAACATGAGTTTTTTTATTTTTTTTTTATATTGTATGCAAAAATATGATCATCCCATAAATGAAAATGCATGTATAAGCCTAAGTTATTATATAGACATATATTCAACCACTAAACTTTTAAATATTTTTTGATTAGTTTTTTATCAAGGGCTCATATTTTTTGTCTTTTTATAATTTAGAAAACTAATTATATGACTTATGGATCTAAACTATAAAAAGAGATCAGTTTAAAATCGAGACATGTAAATGTAATGTTAAATGTAAAAAAAATTTCAGCCAGATGTTTCTCTTCTATTTTTATTTTGCAAAATTTACAAATTACTTTAAATGCTTCTTTTCATTTATATCAAAATAGTCTATTAAACTTTAAGTTGCTTTGCTCATTGTTGATTTATTAATTATTTAATATGTTAATTTTTAGCACATCATAACTAGGAGTGCACCAATGCATTAGCCTGCTGATGCATTGGTGCATATATATATATATATATATATATATATATATATATATATATATATATATATATATATATATATATATACATATATATATATATATATATATATATATATATATATATATATATATATATATATATATATATATATATTTACATATATATATTTACATATATATATATATATATATATATATATATATATATATATATATATATATATATATATATATATATATATATATATATATATATATATATATATATATATGTAAATATATATATATGTAAATATATATATAGATATATATATATATATATATATATATATATATATATGTAAATATATATATATGTAAATATATATATATATATATATATATATATATATATATATATATATATATATATATATATATATATATATATATAGGAGTGCACCAATATATATATATATATATATATATATATATATAAGAGTGCACCAATATATATATATATATATATATATATATATATATATATATATATATATATATATATATATATATATATATATATATATATATATATATATATATATATATATATATATATATATATATATATATATATATATATATATATATATAGGAGTGCAGAAATGTATTGTGATTAGGCACCTAATCACAATACATTTCTTCAGCTCTCTGAGAAAATGTACCAACTAATGATGGATAAATTTTAGAAAATGCTATGAGTTCTTCTACAAATGTGTTGCAAAGAATCTGCACTAAATTACCAATCTTTAAAACCCGTTTTTCGAAACACGTTTTAGGCTATTATCAAAATTTAGTGAATGTATTAATTGATGATCAACAATTAGCATTGAATGAAAACCTTAAGTTTAAAATCATACTTAGTTAAAATCATACTTAGTTAAATCAATTGGTATTATTAGTGATCTGTTTTCTTATTTAAATGCTTTTTTTTCTTGTAAAATGACCTTCTGGAAAGTTTTTTTTCACTTAAATATGTTCAGGCATTTTTAAGTTTGCAATTTTATACTAATATTTCAATACTAATAATTTCAAATAATTTTTTACATCTATTTTATCTGTTTTCGACTCTTTCTAAGCTGACAAAAAATCTAAAATTGGTCATATTTAATTGAAAAATTCCAAAAATGTGCCGTTAAGTTATAAAGTTTTAAATTCCCATAAATTGTTAGTATATTAAAAGTTAAACATCACAATTATAAAATGCAATGCACTTACAACTGTATAAAATAAACACTTAGTCCCTTTAAACACCCATTAAAATGCCTTAGGTCTCGACTACCACTTTATATTAGATTCAGCAACCATATGTAATTTCCTAAACTTATTTTGTTGAATTTTACTTAGTATTTTCACTTGTCCAAGTATTCATACTCTTAAAAGGAAATATATATAACTAAATAATGTAATATATATGTAACTACCAAAAAATAATGCTAAACAGTTCAAACAAGACTTTATATATATCAATCTTGTTTAAATCATGGATGTAACACTAAATGAAAATGTTATTTTATTTCAAGATCTAATATAAAATCGAAGAGACCATTCATGTTATTACTTCGTCAAATGACTCAACAATTATTTTACTAAATTTTATTCTGTGTTCAAAATAAAATCTTTTGATAATTTAAAAAGTCATAGAATTAAAAAAAAACTTGTTCAATTGCAAATAGTCTTTCCTTAATATCACCATTATTGATAAAGCAAACTGCTTGATCCATAAAATGCTTGATCCATAACACCAATATCCTGAGTACTATCCATTTGTATACTGAAATTTTGATCATTAATTTCAGTTTTAATTTTATTTCTCATCCACTTAAAAATTTCTAAAATTCCTTTATCAACTGTTGTTTTTAATAAAAAAGTAATAAGTGAACCTTGTCCCTTTGATATCAATTTTTTATTTTTCTCTGTCCTTTCCTTACTCAATTTATTCTTCTCAATATCTTTAAATGCTCATGCAAAATTGTATCCTTTTAGGATGCAAATTTTACCATTTCAAAAAAAGTAGCTATAAAAAAGATTTATTAATAATTATACAGCTTTGACTGCACAATAAACTATATTTGAGTTTTGAATTAGTTGCAAATGTAAAAATAAATATCAATTTTTGCAATAAGAAAATTACTGTTACCAAATGTTAAACATTTATAATAATATATTTAATACATGCTTTTTTTAGTAAGAAACTTGTTTCTAAAAAGCTAGTACTACAGTCTTAGTAAATTAAATTAGATAACTTAATAAGTATTTAATTCGAAGCCACATTCGAATGCCATTCCTTTTGATTGTGAATGGAATTTTACTAAAAAGATCCTTAAGGAAAAAGCTTTTTTTAAAAATTAATCAAATGGAAAAAATATTAACTGATTAAATGTAAAACAATTTGTCTTACTTGTTAATAGTTTTGTTTTTTAGAATTTAAGTTAAAACTTATTAAAGATTTTTTTTACTGGCCCAGGAAGATAAATTTCTCCAACTCCCATTGCCAGTCTCTAATTAATTAGGTGGCTACATTTAGATAGTTACAAATAGTTTCTTACTGTTAAGCTGTGACAGTTTTTGTTAACAAATATTGTTACATTTGTTAACATACAGCTAAGTACTAATTTTGAACTTTTTTATATGATATTTTGAAAATTTGATGACTGAGACACAGCTTAGGAGGTTGCGCTCTATCTATAAATAAGTCAAGTTCTCTTTTAACTTAAATCATGCCAAAAGTAACTCAAAATATTAAACATAAAAAAACCATCCCCACCACCTAACTATTTTAATACATACTTTAGGAATAGTCATGAAGCAACCAGATCTCAGTGTTGATGGATACTATCCTTTGATTCGCAAAGACTCCATTAGTCACATGCATTTCCTAGGATGTATACATATACATCAAAACCTATTTGTCATGAAATTAAGATTGAGTTTTTTGACCATTTTTTTTATGTGCATCCACAGCACCTCTTCACTCTATCACCTTTCTCTTTGCTCTTTATTATTATTCTCCTTCCCAAGACTGCACTCTTTTAGATATAATTTCTGATCAAATTGACCTTGCTCTCTTTCTTTACCCCTCTGCCTCACTAATGAGTATTAATGTCACTAATATTGTTATTAGTGACTTGATTTCTTATTACACTGAATGGCTTATCTTTAAAACCACTGACCCTGTTAGGACTAAAGCCTATATCTTCTGCATTTCTTAATCTTTTACTCAGATAATTTACTTTGTGACTCATTTTCCTGACAGCTCTAATCATTTACCTTCACTCCTCAATTTTGTCTGGTCTCTGACCCTAGCTTGTGTTCAGTTTCTCCTTTTTCTCCTTTAGGTGGTTCTGACCATGCAATGATCTGTTTTTGGACTCACGTTATGTTAAGGTTATTATCTACCTAAAGCTGAGTGGGATTTTTTTCCTGATTTTCTTTGTAATGGTCCTTGGGTTGATGTCTTTTCTCCCTCAGCTGATAAATGTGAATCCTACATAACCTCCTGGATTAAGAAAAGGAATGGATGTTTTTATTCCTTTTTGTTGGTTCCAAGTCAAGCCTCATTCTACTCCATGGTTTTCACCCTATTGTGCAGCTGCTATATCTAATCATAATCATTCTTTCAATCTTTTTTAGAAGAACGACTCTCTAGAAAACAATCAGCTGTTTATTTTTGCAAGAAATCAATGTAAATAGGTGCTGTCTCATGCTAAGCTGTTCTTGCATGCTAAGCTAATGCTTAACACTAAATGCCGTATCTCAGAAGACTCTTGAGGTTTTCAAAAAATTTTCAACAGCGTTGGGTCTAACATTCCATCTCTCATTCATGGGACTGATCTTATGACCTCTTCCGAAGATAAGGAAAAACTATTTGCAAAGAACTTTTCTTTTAATTTGACTCTTGAATTTTGAAAAACTCTGATGAACATTTTAACCACTCCAACTAAAATCCAATCAGTCTTTTCTCTTTTATTAGCAAGGTTTTTGTTTTTTTAATCAATAAATTTCTAACATCTCATCTTATGTCGAATTAGTTGCTTAAACTTAAAACTTAGTTGCATCTCTTTCTCTTTTCTACAAATACTATCATGGATGCTGCTCAAAGGCGCTATCATCTCTAGTTCCATCAACTAAAACTGTGTTTGACTAGTCATTCAAAAGTCTCATTTACTATATATGTCCCTGCATGCTCTAAAAACTTTTATTCGTCTAGCTTTTTTCCCTGCACTTTAACTATTTGGAACTCACTCCCATCTTCATGCTTTCCTGACTTATACAACCTTTAACTTTTCAATTTTTCTGTCAACTGTTTCCTTGCTCTATAACTCTATTCTTTTTTTCTAGTAACTCCCAAATTAAAAAGGTTGTTTGCAGCCTTGTTGGGAGTAAATCAAAATTAAAAAAAAAAAAAAAAAACAACAACAATTTTTATTACATTGATAGCAATCATTTGTATTATACTAATAGCAATCATGCTATTACAAGTATCATACAAGTTCTTTTAAATCATTTATTTTCAAACAATTTATTTTATTTTATTAATTTTTTTTGGTTATGATTTCATTTTTGTGTTACATACAGTGATATATCTACTATATCTAAATCCTATATATACTATATCTAAATTCTACTATATTTTTACCAATACAGCAAATATAAAATAGATAAAATATATAAAAAAAGCAACATAGGTTATAAGAAGTAATATAAATACTACAAAACAAATAAGCCATAAGCATAAACCTCCTTCTAAAGTTTTCATTTCAGCTATATGACTATAGATGCTATCCCCAACAAAATTTTTTGATTTTAAACGAAAGTAATATGATGTATATGGCTTCAAGTTTATTATTAACACACTAAACATATTATGACTCACTGACATTTTATTCCAACTTTGGTTATTTAAAGTATACTCAATGATGTATAAAGTTATTGGAGAATAACCATCAAATGTTTTGTTCCATGATACTTGTATTGAATTAGAAGAGATTGCCTTAAGGCTATTTAAAACAGGCGGATCAGGATAACCTAAAAATTAAAGCAAAAAAAAAAATAAAACAATCTAAAAATTAAAAGTAAAAAAAAAAAACAAAAAAAAAAACCTATTTCTTTAAAAAAAATGTTTTAACAAAAGGCCATCAAACTTTTATTTCATATAAAATAAAATTGTTGTACAAATAGTATTCACATATAAAGTACATTTATTGGGGGAAAAAATCTTCTGTTTTTAAAAAACATGTTAAATTAACTAGTAAGGATAAAAGTTGACTTTTCAAGATTTAAAATGAGCAGAATATTTTAGTACAATGTCAAACTTAAAAAAAATTGTATTTTTTGCAGGGACAGATCCAATCTAGTAGGTGGGGGATGGTAATTTTTAGGTTGCTTTGATTTGGTGGATCAAGACCATCTTGTATTTTATGAAAAAAGTATAAATATATAACATAAGTATATAAAAATGGTATATACAACAAAAATTCAAGTTGCAAAGCATATGGTAAATAAATGCTTATATCAAAACATATTTTTTTACTATATTGCAATATTTTAAAAAAAAAATTGTAATAAAGTAAAAAACTGTGTTGCTATACACACCCATATATATACATATACATACATATATATCAGCAATGTATATGTAAGTATAATGTACCAATTGTAAATTGTGGTCAATGCCAATACCAATGCCGATACTGATTAATTAACTGATTGTTAAAATATGAAAAAAATATAAAACCATCAAATACTTCAGGTCAGGTTAGGATTATGAATATCATGATCACCCTGCTACTACCCTGTAACTTTATAGAGCTTGCATATCCTATTACTTTGTAGGACTCAAAACAAAGGCCAGGAAAATTTAACATTTGTTCAAAACACCCCTTTCCCCCAACCTAAGGCTCTTTCTTGTCTTGTAGAAAGTCTATTAGCACCTGTTTTTAACCCAACAGTTTAAAAACGGATGTTAGAAGAAGCTTATGTAGACGTAAATCTGTGTTAGTGACTGATAAAGATTTCTCAACTCTGCGGTAGATTTTAGAGACTGATTCCATCAACAGCTGTAAAATATTAGAGTAATATAAGTGTTAACTTTCATATGAATGATGTCAAGGTTAGTGTTTTTGGTATGTATTGTCAAGGCCATAAAAGGAACTTTGAATTAACTTTGTAATCGATTAACAGGACTAAGGCAACTATATAGCTCATTGTCTAAGGAGCTACGATCTCATATGATCTATGATTGAGGCAAATTTTATAATAATTTAAAAACATGACATCTAAAAATTTAAAACATAAAAAAAATTTAAAAAAATTTAGCACCTAAAAATTTAAAACATAAAAAAATTAGCACCTAAAAATTTAAAACATAAAAAAAGTTCTATATTATTATATTTTTTCAATCTACCTTTTAAAAATATTTAAAGTCTTCAAAGTTCATCTGTTAAAACTCTAGCAAAGTAAACCAGTTATTATTTGATTTTTTAAAACTAATTTAAATGCAGTTTCATCATCTCAGTGTTGATATCCTTTGATTGGCAAAAACTCTTTTTTTTTTCCTAGTAACTTTGTTCCATTATTTTGAGCCAGCCAAATATTCCTAATAATTGTCCAGAATTTTGCTCTACTAATATTTTCCAATAATTTTGTTTCAGTTTTTAAGGTTCCCTGCTACTGGTAACATGTATTCCTATACAACGTGCCGTCCAAGATAATGAATGCTAGATCTTCTTGATTATACAAATGGGTTTTTGTTTGTGCCTCCTTAGTAGAGGCTATACAACTTTTCCTAATATTATCTCTTAATGAGAGCTCTAAAACTCAGTTTAATCATTCTGAGGCTGAATCTTAGTAAGATTTCATTAACTCTGCGATATCACTGAGATTATACCAACAGTTTTTAAATATCAGAGTATTACCAATGAAAATATTGCCAAACCAATAGTCAGGCTTCTTCCCCATGGTTTTCTCCTTCTTGCTGCTAGTTTTAATCACAATAATTTTTTTCCTTTTAATGCAATTCCTTTTTAAAAAAAAAAATACAAAATTTCTGAAGCAAAACTCTATTCTCAGATTACTTTATCTCATAACTTTTTCTACAGATTACATAACCTCAGAAAATATTACCTCTCTTCTTACGGAGTAATGAAAAGGATTCTGGAAAACCAGAATCATTCCAGAATCCTTTTCATTACTCTGTAAATTATTTTACAAGTACTTAAGTGAATCTAACTTTTCTTTCAAACTTCTTTTAAACTTCTAATATATCATTTTGAGCCTAATAACTTACTAACAATCATTATATGATTTAATAACTTTGACCTAACAAGTTACTAACTACCATTATCTTAGGATTGCTTGTTATGACTGGTATTAAGATTTTATGGAGAGACATTTTATGAAACCCATAGCCATAATATCTGCTTTTAGCTGCAATTCGAATGCTTCTAGTAACCATAAAACTGGTTCTACAAGCCAGTCACCCGATTATACGAGCATAATGTCCACTTCTTCCAGCCTTCTCATTGTTTCTACTACCATTTCACATCAATTCAAAATCGACAAATCAAAGTGTAATCCAAATACCAAAGCAGACACTACAAAAAAAATTATCATGGTAGAGAGGAAAAACTGCAATACCAACCTCCATACAAAGTCTTGCAACTATATACCCTGATCAATTATGAGCCAATTGCATCAAAAAAAGGAAACGGTTCAAGACTAAAAACAAAAAAAAAAGCTGAAGTATATGGAAAAAACACTTCTGTATCTTAAAATAAAAAAAAAAAAAATTGTTAAAATCTTAGAAGTTTTTTCTTTCTGTCTATATTGTTAAGAAAATTACTCCACTAGCATTTAAGGTTGTGTTTTTTGTAGCAATTTCCATAGTTAACAAATTACTCATGTGCTGATTTAGAAGAAAAAAATAAAAGTCTAAGCTTTACTTGTGAATTGTATAAAAAGCAAATAAAATCTACAACTTATTTTATTGTTTCATTGTAAAGCCATTGTATACATATTTTTAAATGTTGAATAATGTTTTTATTTAATGCTATTGGCTTCTTTTTTGCTAGATTAGTTTGTATTGTATTTTATCATTAAAAAAAATTGGCTTCATTTAAATTATTTTTACAACTTTTTTGATGACACCATTAAGTCATCAAAAAAGTCACCACCTAGTTTACTTTATATCTATATACAAAAGCTAAATTTTAAAATTTTCTAAATATGTTATAAAAAATTAATTTTAAAAACAATATTGAACCCTATATAAAAATTTAAAATACCTTGTATAACTACACTAACTTCTTTGCTACTACTACCAGCAGTATTCTTGGCAATACACTTGTAGATTCCACTATCGTTTAACGATGTATTGTATATAGTAAGGTTACTGACAGTATGGAACAAATCATTTGAAGCAGATTCATTAGAAAAAACAATAGAAAGTGTTAAGTTAAATGGAACTTTCCATATGATGCTTACAAATGGATCACCATATGCCATGCAGGAGATCTTAAGTAAGCTTGATATATTTGCATATACTTTTTCTTCTAATTCTATCATGGGTGGGACTTAAAAAATAAAATAAAATAATGTTAGTAGCAGACTCATGCAAACTAATGCCCACATTCAAATGATATTTGCATCAATAGTTGTGAAAATATCATTTGAATGTGTTTCATTAATATTAATAGTGTTTCAAAATTTGTATTAATAAAAGGTGAATAAAAAATTTTCATTTCAAAAAATTTTTTATGTAAATAAATTTTCACTTTCATTTTAAAAAGTTCAATGAAATACCAATAAAAAATTTAACCTACAAAATTGTTAAATTTAACCTATTTTTACTAATTTTATTCTATTGCTGAAAATTCAATAATAGAGTTTTAAAATAGGAAGTTTGGCAAAAGTAAAAATACTATTATATTTATACTTGTAAATTAGGTTTCTACAAATAAAAGTTTGAAGTTTTGAATACTTTAATATTGTAAATTTTTTCAAGACGACTTATTTGTAAGTTTAAATGCTAGCATTGTTTAATGATGATTCAAAGCTATATTTACATTAAATTTGTAATTATCTTGGATTTTGGATTCAAGATGCCACATCCCAACATTGAAATGCAAAGCTTACAATGTCACATTTAATTTTTGATAATGACTATCGCCTAACACATAATATTTATCATTCTGATCATATCCAAAATTAAAAAGGGATACCTTATGATAAGTATGGCATACCACAAAACTGTTTTAGAACCAATTCAGGAATGATTTCCCAATAATGGAGTAAAGTAAGTTGGTCTAAAATTGATTTTCAAGACCAAGAACTTAGCTCAAGCAACATTCCAAACAAAGTAGAAATGAGTAACAATCAAAGACTGACTAAAATCTCTGAAACAATTTTGAATTGTTTGAAACTGAACTGTGAATGAATATGAGCTGATAAATCAGCGTTGTGAAAACTTCGACAATAAGAATGATGAAATGATAGGAGCGCCTGAAATTCTGTGATCAAACTCACAATTCATTTTTAGTAGAATCTTAACCAAGTGATGTTAATTTGTTTAAAAAAGCAGCTACAAAAAATACAATAAAAAGTGAAAGCATATAAACAGAATGCACATAAAGTACATAAAGTCTATTCTACTACATATGCTTTCACTTTTCAAATGGACCAGAGAACAGTGAAGATGCTAGGATTGAAAACATCATCCACAAGTAAAAAATGTAAAGAAAACAAAAGGTAAAAAAGAAAAATTTCCGGAAAATTTTTTATCTAAATCTTACTGTGAGTACTATTGGAATTTTTGCAATAGTACTAGCATATAATTCTTCTCTTAAACAAGAATTAAAGGCATATTGTTACTAGTGAAAAAGAAAAATGAAGTCTAATTGATTATGGTAGCAATTTTAAAGGAGTTTTCAGAAAAACTAAAACAAGATATACCTTATACTGCATATCAAGCTCATCAAACAAATATTTTTGTTGAACATGCAGTTAAAAGAAACAAAATGGCTTCATATGTATTCTTACAATGTGCTGTGTACTTCTTTAAGTACCAAACAATTCAGCTTAATTTTAAACTTAAGTGCATTGAAAACTAATTAAAAATTCGCAATGAAAAAACTAAATGGCCATCTTATTCTGAATTAATACAAGCATTTAGGATAAGTATAGAACCTGTTGTTTAATGTTTATATGAAATAGGTCAGTAAGATATTTTAGATTAGAAGACAAAAAATCATGCATAAAAAATTGTGAATTTCAGTTTGGAAAGAAAGGTTTTTGGTTTAAAAAGAAAACTTTCTTAATACTGAACAACTGCTTTTCCTTAATATTTTTCTAACAAACCTTTAGTAACTAACTTCAAAATTATAAAATCAAAATTTCTCTGATTACAAATAACTATAAGAAACCATTAGTATAAAAAAATGTATACCTAATACACGCAAAAGCCCTTTATTGGAGGTAATGTTTCCAACAAGATTAGAGGCAATACAATAATAGAATCCTGCATGCATTTTAGTTATGTTTGTGATATATAACAAATCTGGTGTTGAAACATTACCAAACAATAATTTCTGGTTTTCATAATACCAATAAATATTTGGGTATGGATAACCATTGACTTTGCAACTTAATATAATGCTTTCACCAATATTAACTGTAAGATTCAAAGGATGAGTTAAGAAGACTGCAGATGCTAATTGAAAAACAATATATTTAAAACTATACAAAAAAACCATATATATAACCATATATTTTTATACAAATTATAAAAAATTTATATACAAATACATTATATACAAATTATACAAATTAAACAACATTGTAATAAGTCAGTATTATGAATCAATTGAAATTTAAAACTTTTAAAAAATTTATCTTAACTTTACGTACAAATAAAATTTATAAACTATTTATGACTAATATTTTTTTCTACTAAAATATTTAAAAATTATTTCTTTGAGTAATGATAAATGTATTAAAAATCCATTATTTAAAAAAAAAAAAAACTTACAGTAAAGTATCACATAAATCAAATGCTTTGTGGTACCAACTTCATTACTAGCACAGCATACATAAACTCCTTGATCCAAAATTGAAACTAATTGAGCAATATAAATTTCTGACATTGATAAAACAATCAATTTATTTTTTACAACCCTGTATATTGTTATATTGGGTTTTGGTTTACCATGGGCACTACAATTAATTAGCAATGAATCACCATTGTGTATAGAAATGTTTTTATTTTGTGAAGTAAAAGTTGGCAACTCTAAAATTAAAAATTTTTTAAATAAATATAAAAAAATTTTAAAAAGAATTTGTTGCAAATAATACTATTAAATTTTTTTTTAACTATGTGGGAGTGGTATAATAGTAGAGCGCTCTGTAAGCAAATGTAAGAAGTTTCAAGTTTAATTCCCACCATGGCTTTGGTATTACTTACCTTGCCAAGATTTTTGTTTCAGAGTATAAGTATAATAAAAAAAGTAGCCTCCATAACTGTAGTAGACTCAATGCCTTGAGGAGATAAATACACAATTTATATTAACAATATTGTTAATATAAATTGTGAATATACAATTTATTTTTAACATGTTAGTATTTAATTTAAAAAAATTGTCATTTTTAATTAAGTAAATACAGACGGTCTTTGCTATGTGTCAATTTTATAGCATTATATAACATAAATGCACATTTTAAACAGAAAAAAAAATGGATTTTAGAGATGTTCACTAACTCAATCATTAAAATAAATGTAAAATTATAATTTATCAAAGCAGTAAAATAAAAAAATAAAATTATTATAAAACAAACCTAAAACCTCCAGATTTGCTTTCTTTGAAGTTCGAGAAACCATTGCTACTTTGTTTGTTATTTGACAAAAATACATACCTTCATCAAACGCTTGTATATTGCTTATTGTTAAGCTGTTGTTTAACAAAACGCCAACTCTTTTATTTGGAAAAATAATGTTAAAGTCTTTAAACCAGTTAACAATAAGTGAGTCAGGGTAATGAATAGGTGGAACACAATTAAATGTTACTGATTCTCCAACTTTTTTTTTTTGTGATGTGGGGTTTTCCAAAAAATCAAATGCAATATCTAGGAAAAAAAGTTATTTAATACTTCAACTTTTTGTAAAAAACCTAAAAAAAAAGTTTAAATTTTGAAAACAATTTTGTTTTAAAGGCACATATATAGAAATTCTTAAATTGAATGTCCAGTTTAAGTAAATAACTTTGTTGTAAAACTTAATATAGTAGGCACATAAAGTTTAACGGTAACAAAAGCATGCATATATTTAGTGGTGACCATTTCAATTTTCCATAAATCAAATGGTATGAAAATGTTTCTGCTCAAACAAACAATAAGAAAAAACAGCATTGGAACTAGAGAAGATATTATACTTTATTTGTTATATTTTCTTTGTTATATTTCAGAATATACTTGATTTTGTCATGACTAAATCATTACACCAAATCTAACACATAAAAATTTACCACCATTTGTATTAGTTTGTCAAAGCCATTTGGTACTAAAACTTAATTATAACTCATCATGAAGATAGAAATTATCAACATTCAAGTGCAATAACCCCAAAAGTGATTTTATTTCATTGCTTGATCATCTTTTACAAAAAATGAATAAAGAAAATACAAAGTTAAACTATGAAAATACCAACCATGTACAAACATCTTTGTTACAAAGAGAGATACATCTTCTTTCAAATTTAAAGTAGTAGTAAATAATAATCAAAAAATGAACCTGTAAAAACTTGTTTATCAATAAAAAATACTACAGTTAGCTTATATTTATCAATTTTAAGCAGTTGAGGTTAAAGTTTTTTTCTAATATGATACAAGTTAATAAAAAACCACTGTTTATATGACTGAACTATTCAGAAAATAGTTCTAGAAAAAATTAGACACGTTAAAAATTAAAAAAATATAACTAGGCTTTGAAGTTGTTTATTTTTAACAATAAAGAAATTAAAAGGTGAAACCCAAATGGTATTTCTAAGGCAGAGTTTAGTCCTTAGCCTTGCCTTAAGTCCAAAAATAAAGGCCTTGGCCTTGAACGTTTTGGCCTCGGCCTACCACCTTTTCTTATTACATTTAGAACTTTCATTTATGTTTGCATTTTAAAAATTTTACTACAGTTGACTTTGTTTACAAGAGTTATATTTGCTTACTTAAAGGCTTTAAAACTTATTTTGGTGTTTTATGTCACAGTTTAAATTGCCATTTTTGACTAAGCAATTTAAAACACTAATCAATGATATGATTGGTTGACGGAAATTTATTACATCTATATACAAAGTCACATGATTTGTTTTAATGATTTTTACTAATTAAAACATTTCAAAAATTAAAAAAGATTTAAACACATAAACTTTTCTTACAATTAAAGACAGAATTTTAAAGGTTTTTTGAATTGAAACAGTTTTTATTATATTTAAATTATAATTTATTATAAAGTATTTAATTTATTTTATTATATCATTTTTTATTTAACTTATATTATTATTTTATTTAATTATACTGCTTTTACACAATTTATCTAAATCTGTTCATAAAAGTTGTTAATAATGTATTTTTATTAGAATTTTATAAAACTTATAAAATTTAACTTTGAACCAATAGTTTAATTATTTTTATTTGATAGTTTAGTCACTGAGCTATCAAAGATTTGCTCATGAACAACACCAGAAACCACTTTGACATCTACTAAACATAGTGTTATACCTGATTTAAAATCCCCCCAAAAAAAACTTTTTTGCAAAATACAGAAAAAATCATGTTTTACAAATAAAATAGTTTTCACAAACTATCTTGAACAAATAAATCACTAGAATTTAATCAAAAAGAACTTTCATGAAAAAAACTGTACACAATAAAACAATATTCAACAATTAGAAATATATATTTGACAAGTATTTCTGTGTTCCTGAACATCAGCTCCTGTCAAGCGTATCTTTTGTCAGAGTGATTATGATTATATTTGTCAGATTGATAATTCGCATCATAGGGCTTGTACGTCTAACTCATTGCTTGAAACTTTGATGTTTCTTAGACGTAACAAAGACTTATAGGCTATATAGTCATAGTTAATGCTAACTATTTTGCTTAAATCAAAAAAAAAATTAATGGCAAGTTGTAAAAAACCTAAATTCTGTCGAATGGACAAACCTCAAAATATTTTATTTATTGTTCTAATAAATTTGAGTTAGTAAATCTGGCAATGGATAAAAATTTTTGCTTTGACTAAATCAAAATCTTTACTTACTTTACAAAATCTTTAACAACTAATATTAACATAGTTTTAATTAAAAGATGTTAATATTGGTTGTTTGCATTATGTACAAAAATGTATAAAAAAAAAAAGAATTAAAAGCTTATCAAATTCTGCACATAACCTTGGTATAATTTCACAACATGTGGTTTTATTGTCAAAGCTACCTGCAATTTTGTTAATAATTGGTTTTAATGTAAGACCAAAATTTAAGTCTTTGACCTTGAAATCTTTTGGTATTGGTCTTGGCCTTGGCATTGGAACATGTGGCCTTGGCTTTGCTATTTTTGGCCTTGTTAACAACTCTATTCTAAGAGTATGATTTCTTAACTGTTATCAACTTGAAAGTATGAAATTGCAAATTTAAACTATCTACATAATGCATATAATATGAAAAAATATAAAAATCAGAAATGGTGCCTTGAATTTGAATTAAAGCAGCATTAGAACAAAAAATTAATTTTAGTTTGTTTAGCATTAGATTTATCATTTATTCATAATTCAAATATTTTTAATATATTTCTTTTATTTTACTGCTTGTTTGAAACTGTAGCTAAATACTTTTAAAGTTTATTTTTCTGACATTTCATTTTCAAAACAACAATAAATTTGGTTAAACTTCTTCTTTAATATAAAATACTAGTATATAGAAAGTAAACATTTTTTTTTAACAAATTCTTTACAAACAAGACTGCAAGCAACCATTTGTAGTTTGGAGTTAATCGAAAACACAGAAAAGAGTTTAAGAGCAATAAAACAGCTGACAGAAGACTTAAAAAATTGTAATTCTATGAAAAATAAAAGATTTATAGAGGCAGAGAATGGATTAAAAAAATGGTGATCACGATAAAGAAAAAATAACCTTAGCAGATGCTAAGTTTGTAATGGAGGGTATACATGGTTTCCACAAGAGGTCATGTAATATAATCAGAGAAAAAGTTCACCAAGAGTGCTGCCATCTATTAATATAAGAGTATCAGTGTTTGGATTAAAATTCACCAGCCTCTGCAAGCCCCAAGTTTTCACAGTAGAGAGATCAAATTCAAAATTAACTGCTAGTTTTAAACCATGAAAAAAAAGATTTTTTGTTAAAACTAGTAACCTATCTTTAGAAGTAAGATTATATGGAAGATTATTAACATAGATGATAAACAACGCTATATAAGGAACCTTTGGTACCCAGAAGCACCTGGAAATGTAGGAGAGTGTTATCCATTAAGGACTTACCTTAATACTGCATTTAGAAAGGAATGATTCAATAATTATAATTTTTCCAGAGATGACATATGAAGCAAACTAATGGAGATTAGTTTGCTTCATATGTCATCTCTGGAATATGTCATCTCTGGAAAAGACTAATTAGGATTTTTTCATCGTCAATGTTCTGAACTCTGAACAATGTTCCTGCACTCTGTGCAGCAGTAAATCACTTGGTTACTTTTATTAAAGATAGACTATAGACAATATTAATGTGCATATTTAGCACTGACATAAGATTATAACCAATAGAAACGTATTGAAAAATAAAATAATTAGACTTTTTTTGTTTTCTCAGCAAAGTTGGTCTTTCAATTGATTTGATTTAATATGCTGCTTCTTTGAGCGTTGCAAAAAACAAATGGAAGTCGTCATCATTCCTCATATTTTTTATTGTATCAATCACTAATCATGCAGATTTTCTTCCACTGGTTACCAACATCTTTGTCAATTAAAGAGACTTTGACAAGCTATCAGTCATGGCCTAAAGTTTATAAAGAGATTGATGCCAAAAAAGAAGTAAAAGGATTCCATCTGGCTCTTGCAACCAGGAATTCTTGCTTTTGTCTTTTGGCAAAGTGTTTCTTTCATACGTTTGCACTAAAGTTGCAAGAGTGATTTATAGTTATAAATGACTCTCTTAATACATTTTGCTTAAACAGTCTACCATGTTGTGGAAAGTTTCTTCAGCTTTTTGAATGGTTCAGAGCCTTGCTCAATCAATGCTCTCATTAATGTTTCCGAGCAAATGTTCTCATTTCGGTGAAAACCTTACAAATATCTCTCCAACAACACTCAAAGTATCTTGCAAAATGTCACATTTTAAAGTAAGCAATTTTACGGCTAAACTAAGTTAATAGCTAAACTAAGTTTGGCTGTTCAACGAAAATTTGAGCTGATGCTCCAGATTTCTTCCATCATATTAGATGTGCCATCATAAGTTTCACCCTGCAATTATCAAAACTTCAGTAAACTTTAATGAGAATATCTTTGATAACAAGTAAAATATTATCACTTTTAATACTTTTTAACTGGTAAAATCCTATAAAGCTTTCAAAAGGGTTCAAATTTTTTATCTACCGTTCAACAAAATTATA